>BLBF01016501.1:681951-733468 GCA_015471245.1 Laticauda colubrina
TTTGTTGTTGGAACCCGGTCTACCTCGTGTGTTTTCCGAACAAAACAATATTCAATATCAACAACAAATATTTTTAAAATATTTCATCCTTAACAAACCTACTAAGCCTTAGGCCAACATTGATCCAAATTGAATGATCAATTATGCAAATGAGAGAGGCAACTACAATTTTTTCAATTACAACTTAAACAAAGGTTATTATTTAAGTGATGAACTCAGGAATGAACTGAGAAAGAAAAATCTGGATTTAATTCATGTTTTTTTTTAAAACTCCATCTTTGGATTCTACTCTCTTCCACAAAGTAAGGCAAAAAAGGGAAGCCATGGAAATAAAAATCATCCAGGAAATTAGACAGGTCCTGAGGCACAAAAATAAGTGAAAAAAGAAGAAAAGAAGGAGAGTGTTAGAATTGCACATAGAGGGAGTGCAACTCCATCACCCAGCATGACTTACGAAGAAGAAGGTATAGGAGGGCTCTTGAAAGGCCACATTATAGGCAATATTAATCTTTCAGTTATGACCACACCAATGAGATGGTCTCCTGGCCTGTAAAAGCTCCTTGGATTGTTCCCATCCTGGTGTTCCAAACTCAATGGACATTTCCTTCTCAACTTCCCACAGACTGATGGGGACACCAGCAGCAGCAGAAACAGAAGCAGGAGGTCCATCATTCATGGCATTAATCAATCCACTTCCTGTTTCTAACACAGCCAACAGAAACAGTTGGAAAAATGCAAAGACTCTGAGAAGTGCCAGTGGCTTTCCTGATCTAAACAGAGAATCATTCAGTTTCATCTGCAAAGGAGAGAAATGCGCAATCGAGCAGAGTCTGTACCTGTCCCAAAACTTGGTCCCAGAGAGCTTCACCCAAGGAATTTCTCCTTTTCTGATTCAAGATCCTTTGCATGTGGCTTCAGTCTAATGCCTACATCAAAGTCAAAAACTGGAGATATAGCATCACAGGTCTCAAAGGTCATAATTATGGCAAGAAGCAACTTCTCCTCTTGGGATCCTGAACTTTTTCTGGGCTCCATTTGCATAGGAGAGGCTGGAATAAAACATGTCAGTAAAAATAACAGATACACCCCTGGGATCATTGTTCTCTTGTGGTTGTGGTCCTTCCTTCCTGTCAGGGCAAGTCCAGAAAGTGATGCTGGGGAAGAGAATTCAACACCCAGGAAATTGACTTCTGCTGTCCTTCAACATGGCCTCTTCTCTCCAGAGATTGCTGGGGAAGGTCATTCATACCTATGGAGTTTGGTACCATTTCTAAGTTAATTCCATTTAACTATAGTGTTGCCAGTCTTCTCATGACAGTCCGCACCCTTGATCTCTGCTCATTGTTAAGAGTATTTGGAATTTTGTTTTATGTCATCATCCTATATATTGATCTTAAGCCCCTGTCACACTGCACCAGCGGATGCAAAGAGGATGTAAAATGGACAAAAAAGCTTCCCATCCGTTGGTTAACGCGATGTATCCGTTCTGTACTCACTGCCTCCGTTTTGCTTCCTCTCTATCCGTCCAGCATCCATCTGTTGACATTTCATCCGCTCAGAAAGTTTTGAGCTGCTCAAAACTTTTGCGCGGAAAATGTATCCAATTCGTCCATTCTGCATCCACTAGGCATCTGCTAGGCATCCGCTAGGCATCCGTTATGCATCCGTTATGCATCCGCTATATCCACGAGGCATCCGTTATGCATCCGCGCAACTCACATCCGCTCAGACGCAGGGAGGAAGAGGAACAGACGCAGAACGGATGCAGAATGGATACAGAATGGATGCCTAGCAGAAACAAAGCATTTAAAACGGAAAAAACGTTAGCAGAGGGGACCTATCTCGGATATTAAGGATGTCTAGAGGATGCCTAGAGGATGCCTAGAGGATGCAAAGGGACACCTAGGGGAAAACCTATACTGCCTATAAAAAGGGGGAGCAACTCATCTGCATCTCACTTTCAGACCAGCAGCCCAGCTGTGCAGGCCTCTGCAGCCTTCATCTGACTCTTCCTCTTCCACAGCATCCAGTCATGTCAACGATGGATCGTAACACAGTCCTTTTGGCAGCCACCATCCTTCTGCAACAGTGCGAAGCCATCTACAGGCTCTGTGAACTCTACTACGGGAAGAAAAGGAGGCGGCCAAGAAGCATCTGGATGGAAGATGGATTGGGAGAAGAGCAGAGTACGGACTGTACAACAAGCTGATGGTGGAGCTCAGGAACAAAGACACTCGTGCATTCCAGAACTTCATGAGGATGCCTCCAGCCATGTTTGATGAAGTTGTGCAGCAGCTGACACCCAGGTTGACCAAGGCAAACACCAACTTCCGGCCCAGCCTGGAACCTGGGCTCAAGGTGGCACTCACTCTGCGCCACCTGGCCTCAGGGACCACCTACAGGAGCATGTAGTATGGCTGGAGGGTGCCACACAACACCATCAGCATTGTGGTCAGAGGAGTGGTGCAGGCCATCATCGAAGAATACCTGGAGGAGCTCTTCCAGTGCCCCTCCACTGAAGAAGGATGGAAGAAAGTTGCAGAGCAGTGGTATCAGAAGTGGAACTTCCCCCACACCGTTGGAGCCATAGATGGCAAGCATGTGGCCTGCAAAGCATCTCCCAAGTCAGGGTCCACTTATTTCAACTACATGGGCTTCTTCAGCATCGTCCTCTTCGCCATGGTCGATGCTGACTACAGGTTCATGTGCTTGCACTGGCGGTTTATCTATCCCACAGCTATTAACCATCCCACAGGTAACCCTGCCCATCCCACTGCTATCCTAACCCATCCCACAAGCATGCAAAGGCTTAAACCAATTCTAAAAGTTTCTACCAAGACTTTATTAAAAAAAAGAAATGAAGCAAGTGTGTGGATCAAAGATAAACTTTATTGAACAACAAGCTGTAAAATAAAAATGACCCAAGTCAAGTGTCCAAATAAAGTCCACACCCAGTCTCTGGCTGTCTTCATGGTCACTCGGAGGTGTGCCCAGTCTCAGGGGTGAAGGATCCAGGTGCTGTGGAGGTGGTTGCTGCTGCAGTGCTGGTCTGAAGTACCACTGGGGTGCCTGGCCCCGAGAGGACAACAAGTGACGGTGTGTTGAGAAAGCTCTCAGACAGCTGGCTCAGACCCGTGCTCCATGCCATGGGGTGTCAGCCCCAGTACTGATGACAGATGTACTGAGGCCAGGCTTGGTTGTGGGGTGGAGGAAGGAGTAGTGTAGTGGGGCTGTCTGGTCTGCAGCTGGATGAGGACTGGTGTGGGTGGCATCGGTGGTGTGGGTGGCATCGGTGGTGTGGGTGGCATCGCTGTCGCCGGTGGCATCATTGGCGTGGGTGGCATCGGTGGCATCAGTGGAACTGGTGGCAACGGTTTCGTCTGATGACTCTGTGCCAGGACTGGGAAGGGCTGCTGCCTGTGCTGCTGGACCTCCTGGTAGCCGTAGCCCTGGTAGGTGAGGGCCTGTGGGAAGCCTTGGAATGGGAGGGACATCACCTGGGGTGGAGGAGCAGACCTGGACTGGGTGGGAGCAGGTTCCTCTGGATATGGAGGGTTGTGAAGCAGCTCGGTGATCCGGTCCTTCACCACCTGGTACTGGGGTACCTCCATGTTCCTGAGGGTCTGGTTGACATAGGTGAGGAAGGGCTTGCGGTTGGAGGATGAGGAGTTGGTGTGGACCAGCTGAGAGAGGAGATCTATGCTGGTGCAGATGGTGTCCCTGATCTCCAGCAGGACAGTGTGGCTCTGCCCCTCCTGCTGTCTGGCTCTCTGCCTTTCTGTGGAGGTGGAGCTGGGGGGTGGTGGTGGATGCAGCTACAGCTGTGGTGGACATGACGTCTCCTTTCTCCCACCGCACCAGGGAGTCTTCCACGCGCTCCATCACGGTTACAACACCTGTCTGCGGGTTCTTTGCCATGGCACGCTCCACAGACACCTGCCTGGAGACAGGGACTGACTCTCGGCTGGAAGAGGACTGGCTTTCAGCAGGCTGCCGGAGAGAGAGGGTTGTGAGAGGGGCTCCTGGTGCTCCTCGGTGGCGGATTTCACCCTCCAGGAAGCTGCACCTGGCCATGACGTAGGTCTCTCTGTCCGTCAGCTTAACCGTGGCCTGACCAGATTTCTTCAGGTGCAGCTTCCCGTACCAGGTGTGCATGTGCTTCCACCAGCCGAGGAGCACCTCCGAAGTGTAACCCATACTCTCCGCCCTCTCTCTCCAAGCAGCCTGCTTCCTTTTGGTGTCCCTGTACAGCCGGTGTCCCTTCCATCACAGATAGTCATTCTCTCTCAGCCACTCCAGCACCTCATCCTTGTGTTCCTCCTCAATAGAGCATTGCCTCCTCTCCCGTCCCTGCATACTCCTCTTCCTCCCTTTGGCAGGACCAGATGGGCCCTCATCAGAGGGGCTCCCAGGTAGTAGGGGCTGCTCCTCCACACCAGTAGGATCATCATCATCATCATCATCACCAGCAGGATCATAATCATCATCAGCAGCAGCAACAGGATTATCAGCAGCAGCAGCAGCACCAGCACCAGCAGGATCAGCAGCAGCACCAGCACCAGCACCAGCAGCAGGACCAGGATCAGCAGCAGCAGAGTAAGCACCAGCAGCGCCAGCAAGACCAGGAGCACGAGCAGGACAAGCAGGAGGAGCAAGACCAGGAGCACGAGCAGGACCAGCAGGACCAGGAGCAGCTTCAGCAGAGTAAGCACCAGCAGAAGCACCACCGCCAGGAGCAGCTTCAGCAAAAGCTCCAGCACCAGAAGAGCGAGCCCGAGCAGCAGAAGCCCCAGCAGAAGCAGAGTCAGGTACAGGGGGCGGGAGGGTGGCCCTGTCCCTCTTGCCAGGGATGGCGGCAGGTTTTTGAGGCTTTCGCTTCTTCCCTATGGTTGTGGGGTTGCTGGCTGGCAGGGAGGCTGGCAGGCACCAAGGCTGGCAGGAAGGCTGGCACCAAGGCTGGCAGGAAGCCTGACAGGCAGGCATGCACCAAGGCTGGCAGGAAGGCAGACAGGCAGGCACCAAGGCTGGCAGCCAGACTGGCTGGCAGGGAGGCTGGAAGGCAAGCTGGCAGCAAGGCTGGCAGGCAGGCAGAGAGCAAGGCTGGCAGGGAGGCTGGCCAGGAGGCTTGGAGGCAGGTTGGCAGGAAGGCTGGCAGCAAGGCTTGCAGGCAGGCATGCAGGCAGGCAGGGCAGGCAAGGACTCGATGTATCCGGCAGCAGGTCTTTCCTCCGAATGCTGGCCACGTGCAAGCTGCTTCCCTTTATATCCACGTGGCTTATACAATGCATCCCCCCCGCATGCACAATTAACGCTCGGCATCCGTTCGGCTTCCGCTGTGCATCCGCTAGGCTTCCGCTCTGCATCCGCTTCATCCGCTGTGCGTCCGCTCTGCATCTGCTGTATCCGTTCCGCATCCGCTTTGCTGAGGCCCCCCCCGGAAGCCTAGCAGATGTGCCATCCGCTCCCATCCGCTTCCATCCGCTGGGGTTCCGTTCCGCATCCGCTTTCCATCTGCTCTGCGTCCTTCCCACGTCCGTTCCTTTCCGTGTTATCCACTCCGGTTATGCAAATTTTTGCCCCTTTTGAGAGCGGATAACAATGGATGGAACATTTTGCTCGTCCGTTGTGTCCTTTTTACATACATTTTGCATCTGTTGGGCAGTGTGACAGGGCCTTTAATTGCAGCCAATTTTAAAATTGCTTGTGCCTGAAGTGAAATTTCATTTCCTATTCTTTGTAGCAATATTAATTTTGGGATAAGAGCTCATTAAGAAGCAGGAAAGTGACAACTTGTGGACTAGATCATTGGGTAAATTGGGAAAAAGTTATAGAATGGATGGAAATTTTTATTTTCTTGTCATTCCTGTATTATCTTACAATGTTCCTATAATACACCAAGATTCTTTATATTTTGATGTTAGTTTTAAATAAAGAATGGACTGTAAAGTCTGCAGGTGAGATCTATCAATCCATGTCTGTCTGCCTGTCCGTCCGTCCATCCATCCATCCATCCATCCATTAAATTCACTGGCCTCCCATCTTATCACAGGGAAACCCTACGAAGATGGCAGTGATACCCATAGTGTGGTGGATGGTGCAACCTGATTTCTAGTGACATGATTTCTGAAGATCTGGTGACTCTTCCTCTGTTGTGGGAATCTTCTCCTGGGGGAGGGAGGGACCCCTCTGACCTTCCCAATTTCTGAGGCTGAGACTTTCTATACCAAAAAACCTCCAAGGGGTTTGAAGGTGCTGTTGGAACTCCTTTGTTCCTGGTTTATTTGGATCTGTTGTTCAGGGAGGATGTTTCTTCACTGGGGGGACGACACATTAATATGGACTTTTTGGCCCAGAAGGGGGAACCAGGAGGGCTGAAGGAACAGGTAGGCCCACCCTGGCAGGGAGGAGCAGAGGAAGGCCTGTATCCCAGGTCCACCGCTTGGAATTTCCTCCCCGAATCTCTCTCAGATTCTGCTCTCAGGGCCTGCAGACCAGATCCTGGGTGGCTCAGGATTCAAGCTGTGGCTTTTCAGGGCCAGGTTGATGTACAATGAGACTCTCTCCTCCTCCAGGAGGTTCCCAGATGTGTCTGACCAAAGCCAGGTGAGACCCAGAGGGGAGGAAGCCCCTTCCTGGGTCAGGAATGAGCCCACCCCAAATTCTGGGTTTGTCCCAGGGAGACCCCAGAGGAGGGGAGGAGGGGGGACTGTGGTCATGTAGGGCTTCTCACAGGCCCTGAGAAGGCTCCACATGGATGTTTGGTTTCTCTCAGGGGGGCTGCAAGGATCCCAGCCTTGTCAAGTGTGTTGTGTGAACAGGGTCCTCGCCAGAAGAAAGGGGTCCCCAATACAGGTAGTCCTCAACCTATGACCACAAATCAGGCCAACATTTTTGTTAAATGATGCATCCATCAAGTGAGTTTTGGCCCATTTTATGACCTTTCTCGCCACAGTCATTAAAGGCCCTGTCCCACTGCACTTACGGATGCAAAGAGGATGTAAAACATTTAGAAAAGCTTGCCATCCATTGGAAAACACTATGCATCCATTGTGTACTCACTGCATATGTGTTTCGAACTCTCAATACGTCGAGCATCCGTCCACTGAGATTTCATCCACATAAGAAGTTTTGAGCTGCACAAAACTTTGTGAACAGATGAACTTTCCACCACGTACGGTGTACATCCGCGACATATGGGCAACAAACATTCTACGTCCGTTATCATCCGTTAAACGTCTTTTGTATCCTCTCTGCATTCTCTGGCCATCCCCGCAACTCACATCCGCTGAAGCTAAAAATGGAAAGAGGGAGGAAACAAAAGGTGCACATCTACACAGAGTTAGTAGCATGAAAATAGAAAGGATGTAAGTGTATGCATCTCGTATATAAAGGTTTAAAACGGACAAAATGTTTGTATCTGGCATGTATTTCATATATTTAGGATGTTTGCAGTATGTCTAGAGTAAGTAGAAGGACACCTAGCAGACAACCGATATTTCCATTAAAAAGGGGGAGAAAATCATCTGGATCTCAGTATGAGTCCAGCAGCCGTGATGTACAGACTTCTTCACCCTTGGTCTTGGTCTTCCACATCATCAATTTTCCTCCACCATGGATCATGATACAGTCCGTATAATAGCTGTGATCATTCATCACCAGAACCAAAACCTGTTCAGACTGTTTCACCTTTTATACAGGAGAAGAAGGAGACATCCAAGAGCTGTGTGGGTCTGAGGATGGATTGTGAGAAGAATGGAGTTTGGACTGCATGACCAGTTGATGGTGGAGCTGAGGAATGAAGACCCTCGTGCATTCCAGCACTTCATGAGGATGCCACCAGCCATGTTTGACGAACTTGTAGAGCGTCTGAGACCCAGGTTGACCAAGCCTAGCACCAACTTCTGTCCCAACCTGGACCCTGGACTGAAGGTGGCACTGACTCTGCGGTACCTGGCCTCTGGAACCACATACAGAAACATGCAGAGTGCCTAGAGGGTGCCACACAACAGAATCGGCAGAGTGATCAGAGAAGTGGTGCAGGCCATCATTGAAGAATACGTAGAGGAGCTCCTCAAGTGTCCCACCACTGAACAAGGCTGGAGGAAACTTGCAGAAGAGTGGTATCAGAGATGGAATTTTCCCCACATCGTTGGAGCCATAGATGGGAAGCACATGGCCTGCAAAGCTCCAGCCAACTGAGGGTCCACTTATTTCAACTAGAAGGGCTTCTTCAGTATCATTCTCTTTGCCATGGTTGATGCTGACTACAAGTTCATGTACATCGCTGCTTCAGGCAATGGGTCAGCTTCAGATGGCCAGGTATACAACGCAAGTGACCTCAAGGATGGGCGGGAACGCAACCTCATCATGGGTTTTCCAGATCCAGACCCCCTACCCAATGACACACAAGATGTGCCCTACTTCATCATTGGTGATGATGCGTTCTCCCTCAGAACCTACCTCATGAAGCCCTACACTTCAGGATACCTCAGCCGTGAAGAGAGGATCTTCAACTACAGGCTTTCCAGGGCAAGACGGGTGGTGGAGAACGCCTTTGGCATCCTGGCCAATAGGTTCCAGATACTTCTCACCACCATGCAGCATGAGCCACATACTGTGAGGAGCATCATGGAAGCTTGCTGCATACTGCACAATCTCATGCGCACCCGCTACCCAGTGTTGCAGAACAGACTTGTTGACCATCAACAAGGGAATGGAGACATGGAGCCTGATGAATGGAGGCAAGGACGAAACCTGATAGACACTGAGGATGTACAAGGCCCCAACAGCGCTTCACGTGAAGGGAAGAAGCAGCGCAACCTCCTGAGACACTGGTGCAATGCCCCAGCTGGAGCAGTGGAGTGGCAAGACAGGATGATAGATGATTAATGGATGCTTCCTTGAGCCTGTCGCAAAACACTGATGAGATTGGGCAATGTATGTTGAGTGGTCCTACAATGAATGGGGCATTAATAAAGAGCTTTGTTTATTTTGAAATGTGTTGTTCAATGAATAAATTCTTATTGATAATAAAGGTCCATATGTGTGGCAGCTGGGATGGTGGACCATACAGTCTCACTATGGTTGTACTGGAGGTTTATCTATCCCACAACTATCCTTATCTATCCCACAAGCATGCAAAGGCTTAACCATTTGTTAAAAGTTTTCACCAACACTTTACTGAGGTAAAAAAATGAACCAAGTGTCTTAAGCAAAGATAAGCTTTATGAACTTTCTGAACTTTATGACTTTATTAAATAAGCAAGATGAACCAAGTAAACTGTATTAACTCTGTTAAGCAAAGATAACCTTTATTAACTTTCTTAGGTAAACTTTATGACTGTATTAAATAAGCAAAATGAACCAAGTAAACTGTATTAACTGTGTTAAGCAAAGATAACCTTTATTAACTTTCTTAACTTTATGACTTTATTAAAAAAGCAAAATGAACCAAATAAAGTATCTTAAGCAAAGATAAACTTAACAAGTAAACAACTCAGTCTCTGATACTATTCTCAGTCACTCTGAGTCATGTCCATGGTCTCAGCTGTTAAGCGGGCAGGGACTGTGGAGGTGGCTGTGGCTTGAGTGCTGGTCTGAGGCAACATTGGGGTGCTTGGCCCCGAGGGTACAACAGGTGGTGGTGTGTTCAGGAAGCTATCCAAGAGCTGACCCAGTCCCGTGAGGTTGAGTAGCCCGTCATCAAGGGCTTGAGATGTCAGGCCCAATACTGATGACAGATTGTCCATTGACGGGCTTGGCTGTGGGGTGGAGGAAGGAGGAGTATGGTGGGGCTGTCTGGTCTGCAGCTGGGTGAGGAGTGTCGTCTGTGGCATCCGATGAACCTGGGCCTGGACTGGGAAGGTCTACTTCTGCTGTGGGAAGTCCTGGTGGTCATAGCCTTGGTAGGTGAGGGACTATTGAAAGCCGTGGAAGGGCTGTGACATTGCATGGGGTGGAGGAGCAGACCTGGACTGGGTAGGAGCAGCTTTAGCTGGGCCTTGAGGGTTGTGCAGAAGTGCTGTTATCTTCTCCTTCATCACCTGGTACTGGGCCTTGTGCAGGTCCCTCAGAGTGTGGCTCATGTAGGTGATGAAGGTGTTGTGGCCCGAGGATCCTCTGTCCAAGTGGACCAGCTGACAGAGAACTTCTGTGCTGGTCTTCACTGTGTCCCTGATCTCCAACAGAACACTGTGGTTCTGGCCCTCCAGTCTGCCTCTCTGCCTGCAATCTGTGGGGGTGGGGGTGGGTTGGCCTCTGGTGGCTGCTGCTTCTTCCTTCATTTGTGACAGGGATCCTCCAAGTCTGCCGGCATGGGGAGTGCAGCTGTCGGGGGGGTCTCTGCCATGGGGCCCTCTGAAGACGCCTGCCTGGACAGGGCAGCTGGCTCCTGGCTGGAAGAGGACTGGCTGTCTGTGGGCTATCTGAGGGAGAGGGGTGTCAGAGGGGCTGCTCCTCAGTGGCAGATCTCACCCTCCAGGAAACTGTACTTGGACATGACGTACATCTCCCAGTCAGTGAGCTTGACAGTGGCCTGCCCAGATTTTTTGAGGTGTAGCTTGCCATACCAGGTGTGCATGTGCTTCCACCATCCCAGGAATACTTCTGCAGTGTACCCCAGAGTCTCTCCCTTGTTTCTCCAAGCTGCCTGCTTCTTCTTGGTGTTGCGATAGAGTCTGTGGCCCTTTCTCCAGAGGTACTCATTCTCCCTCAGCCATTCCAGCACCTCATCCTCATGCTCCTCGAAAACGGTGTACTGTTTCCTCTCTCCCTTCTTCCCTCTTGCCTCTTCTTCCCTCTGGCAGGGGCTTGAGCAGGGCCTTCAGGGGCTTGAACAGCAGGGCCTTCAGGGGCTTGAGTAGCAGGGCCTTCAGGGGCTTGAGCAGCAGGGCCTTCCGGGGCTTGAGTAGCAGGGCCTTCAACAGCAGGGCTTTGAGGGCCTTGGGGCTGGTCCACCACAGCAGCAGCAGCAGCTTCAGAGTCAGTGGCAGGGGGTGGGATGCTGGTTCTGGTCTTCTTGCCAGGGCTGGAACGAGTAGGCACTGGCTTCCAATTCTTCCCTGACCGACAAACCATGGTGTTCCTGCAAGATGTATGTGGCAGCACATCTTTCCCCGGTATGCTGATTGCGTGCATGCTGCATCCTTTTATATCTGCGGAGCTAACACAATTCATACTCCCCGCATGTGCAGTGAATGCTTTGCATCCAATATACATCCATGCGGCATCCGCTTTGTTTCCCATAGGCGTCCGTGATGCATCCGCGTCATCCGCTATGCATCCGCTCCTTCCGCTGTGCGTCCGCTTCGCAATTCTCCCCCGGAACCCCTTCAGATGTGTCATCCGCTTCCATCCGCTTTCATCCGCAAGGCTTCCTATGAACATCCGCTTAACATCCCTGCTACATACTACCCATGTCCGTTTTTTTCCATTCTTTTCCGTTCTGTTTATGCAAATTTTCACCACATTTTGGAGTGGATGACAAAGGATGAAACCACCCCCAAAATTTTGCTCGTCTGCTGTGTTCTTTATACATAAGTTTTGCATCCCTCAGCCAGTGGGACCTAACCTTAAGTGAATCATTGCAGTTCATAAGTTAGGAATCTGGTTGTAAAGTGAATCTGACTTGATTTGTCAGAATGTCGGAAAAGTGGATCACGTGACTTGGGATGCAGCCATAATGGTCATAAGCATGAAGCTGTGGCCAAGCACTTGAATTCTGATCTCTGCATTTGATGCTGCAAAGGTCATTAACTGTGAAAAATGGTCCTAAGTCCCATTTCTCAATGCAGTTTTAACTTGAATCGGTCACTAAATGAATAGTTGTAAGTCAGGGCCTGCCTGTGTATCTCCACTTGTTCAGCTTCTCTCCCAGGAATTCATCTCCTTCCGATTCTCCATCATCCACTGACTTCTTGGCCAACAGATTCAACCTCAGGAAACAAACCATGGTTAAGAGGTGCACGTGTGAATGTGGCCCCTGGGGAAGAGACCTGGTTCAGAGGGTCGTGTGGATCCCACCGGTGTCAGTTGGGTGGGTGGGGCTTCAATCCAGGAGGGCCCTGAGTTCCATTCCTGCCTGGGGCGTCAAGCCAACTAGGAGGCTCTGGGCCAGCCGTTCTCTCGGAGTCCCGGGAAAGAGGCAATGGCCAATGGCTTCTGAGCAGCTCTGGGCCGGCTTCCCCTGGTGGCTTCCAGACAACCTTCCTGCCCAGCTGGCTGAGGCTGAGGGGCCTCTCTGGGCCGGCTTCCTCCTTGCCAGTCAAGCGGCCTCCAACCGGGTGGATTTGGGGAGGGTTTGGCAGGGGGCTGTGCTTTGAGGAGGGGGCACACAGGAGTCCTGCAGGGCCAGGGGGGTCTTCCCCCTCCCTAGTGAGGCAGGAAGTAAGGGGGTTGGGGAAGAGGGAGGTAGGGGGAGCCCCCCCAATCTGGTCTGGGCAGCTCAGGTGCTGTCAGAAAGCCCTCTTAGGGAGGGGCCCTCCTTGGGATTGGCTGAGAGGGAGAGTGGCTCTGACATCACAGGTGGGGACAGGTAGAGGTCCAAGCACCTGCAGGCCAGGTGGGGCTGGTGAGGTCCAGGGGGGAGGGGAGGTCAGCCTGGGCCCCTGATGTCAATTTCCCCTGGGACAGCCAGGGGCTTCCTCCTCCTCCTGCCCTGGGAAGTGGGGCGCCCCGTGGAGAGGGCTCCCTTGGGCCTTGCTGGGCAGGTGTGGGGATCTGCCCTATGGGGGCCCAGGGCAGGTGGGGAGGGAATGGGGTAAGGGTCCCTTGCATCTCTTGCAAGGATCCGAGTCTGGTGTGCCAGCTTTGCACCTGGCAGGTGGGGGCTGCTGTTCCTGCAGGGTTCAGGGGTTGTGTGGAGCCGACCCAGCTTGGTCCAGGCCAGAAGAAGGGCTGAGGCCGGAGGAGAGTCTCTTGGGCGATTGACGGGGCTTCCGATGCCTTTGGGGGGCTCAGGATTGGACCTGACCCTCCAGCCAAGCCCAGCACTGGTGGGGCCCCTCAGTCCCCATTGCAGGACCCCACAGCAGAGTGCCTGCAAGGGGGTTGGGTGAAGGTCCCTCCAGGTGTCTCCATGGAACTGAGTGAGCCCAACTCCTTTGAGCATCATGGGAGTTTGAGTCCTCTTTCGCCTGCTTTGGGAAGGAAGGAACCCTCTTTCCTGGGCTGCCTTGAGTGGGCCAAGTTCCCAGCTGTTTCTGGGGGCATCCAGGTGTTTCCAGGCATTTCTGCAGCAGTTTTAGCAAGCTGGGTGCCTCTCAGCCGGGCTTTGCCCACAGCCTGTTGTGAGTCTTTCTTGGGGGTGCAGAGGAGGTGGGCTTTAGAGGGAACCAGTCTCACAGCGGCTTCCTTCTCCCTTCCCTTCCCATAAAGGAGCCTCTAAGGGGTGGGAGTCTCGTCCTTGGAGCCCCTGAAAATATGGACAGAAATTTTGAAATAGTTGACTACAGTTCATGTATTCTGGAAAGTGGGAACCTTCCCCCATCCTGTGTTCATGTGTGAAGCAGGTCGTCATGCTATGCCACCATCTGGTTTATGTGTTTTGGCTTGGCACCTATTGCCAACCTGGCAGTTCTCTTCCATCAACCTGGGTTAAGGGCGTTGTGTGGACTCACCTTGTGGGGAGGGTCAACTCAGTCTGTCTGCACACAGGATGGGGAGCTTTTCCTAGGATCCGTTTCTGGCTCCTTGTGGGTTTTCAGCAGCTGCAACACTTGGAGTAAACTACGGCTGAGCGAATGGGGGTTGGTGGAATGTGTGAACTGGATCAGTGTTTGGCATTCAGGGAAAAAGTTGGGACAATGGGAATGGGACAGAGAGGCAGCTTTAGGGGTGGAGGGGGGGTCAGTGATCTCCCCCAGTGTCTGGACAAACCTGGATAGAAATTTGGGTGTTCAGAGGATCAACTGGTGACTTTGATGCTCTTTCTCCTGCTTGGAGGCACAGAAATGGTTTTGGATGCTGGTTTTCAGTATTCCCAGTGAGGCCAGGACTGAGGATACTGGGGCTGCTCCCTAGGGCATAAAGGCTGGGAGCAAATCCCAAGACTGAGAAAAAAGGGAGAACGTGGCTGTGACCCTCTCTGGGTCGGCTTCCTCTCTGTCTCTCCTGCCAGGCATTGGGAGGAAGGAAGGGGGGAGGGGCTGCTTCCCAGGAGTTTTTTCCAGGTCCTCTGGGTGGATCCCTGTCCTGCCCAGATTGAGTGAGTACCCATGTGGGCCTCCCAAAGGCCTGGACTCCAGCCTCCATCGTCCTCAGCCCCAGCCGTGCCCTTAGCAGAGGCCCCAAAGGGAGGCCCAGTGGAGGCTCTTCCGTCCCCCAGGGAGAAGCCAGGAGGCTCAGGGGTCCCAGCTGGAGAGTAGTGGCCACAGAGGGGGAGGAGGAGGAGGTTTGTGGCTGAAGAGCCTCACTCAGGATCCAGGGAGCTTGGGCAACTCTGCCTGAGCCTGAAGGGCCAGGAAGGGGCCAGATTTGCAAGGCATCCGAGGTTTGGCTCCAGAGCGGCTCAGGACAGCCTCAGAACGAGCTGGGATGGCTCCCAAACCAGGATCTGGGCCTTTGGGGATATTGAGGGTCAGTCCAATTCACGGTGGCATGTTTCACTTCTGATGGCCATAAGAAACCACATTTTCTGCATTCTGCAAGCCGGCCAATGACTGAGAGTCTCTTCAGGGGTCTCTGTTGTTCCCCACAATGGAGGCAACGCGTGGAGAGAGGTTGGTCTTGAAGAGGAATGGACTTCAACCCCTAGAGTTCACGACCCAACAATGCAAGGACTTCACCCTGCTGGGCAGGGAATTATGGGAATTAAAGTCCTTTTATCTTCAAGTTCCAAGTATGGAAAATGCTGGTCTACCTTTTTCCCTTCGGTGAGGAGTTAAAGCCCTGCACCAAGACTTGGCTAAGTCACAGGCTGCTCAATATATTTTGTTTCTTTCTCTGTGTCTCCCTCTCCCACTCTCCCTCCCAGGGAACCCCAGATCTCCCTCTGAAGACCTGGCCCTGCATGGCTTCTTCCTGACAGGAGCCTCTCCTGCAAAGGCACGGAGCCCAAAAGAGATTGGAGAAACCCTGGGGCTGCATCCTCCCAGCATTCAACCAGGGACTCATAAACCAGGTTCGTCTCTTCCCAGAAATGGGGCCCTCCCTCAAATCCCTTCCTCTTTCCTAGTCCTCTCTATGGATCTGGGCTTTGCTTTCCCCTGAGTGCCCCATGTATGAAAAAAGGGGCAGTGGCACATGGGACTTGGGCTTCCCCCTTCCCAGGACTTGCCTGGCATCTACATCGGAAATAGAGGCAGGGGAACTATTAGGATTTTGGCACTAAATAGACATAATTAAATGCTGAAGTTGAACATGCTAAAAAGAAATAATAGCTACCGTGTTTCTCACATAATAAGGCCAGGCCTGTTTTTTTTTTGACCCCCCCAAAAACGGCTAGGCCGTCTTTTCGGGGGTGACTTAATTTTCTTCCCCACCAAGAGCGGCCCTCCAAGAGACTTTAGGGCAGTCTCTTTCCAGCGATTGGAGCTCCCCAAGTGCGGTCAACAGTCACTTCGATCAGCCGGTAGAAGCAGCCTGGGGCGAGCGCACACACACACTCCCCTCGCCACGGGGCCGCTTCTATCTGCCGATCGAAAGCTCCCTTGAGGATACAGTCTCCTGCTGCTTCGGGGCGATACGTGGCTGCCCCAGTCCCCTCGCCTTTAGGGCAGTCTCTTTCCGGCGATTGGAGCTCCCTAAGTGGGGTCAACAGTCACTTCGATCGGCCGGTAGAAGTAGCCAGGGGCGAGCGTCCACACACACACACTCCTCTCGCTGCAAGGCCGCTTCTATCTGCCGATCGAAAGCTCCCTTGAGGACAGAGTCCCCAGCTGCTTCAGGGTGATGCATGGCTGCACCAGTCCCCTTGCCTTTAGAGCAGTCTCTTTCCAGCGATTGGAGCTCCCAAAGTGCAGTCAACCCACCCCCACCTCCACCCCCAGCTACAGAGGATGCAGGCAGAGAGGGAGACTGGAGGGCCAGGACCACAGTGTGCTGTTGGAGATCAGGGACACAATGAAGACCAGCACAGAACTGCTCTCTCAGCTGGTCCACTTGGACAGAGCATCTTCGGGCCAGAACACCTTCATCACCTACGTGAGCCACACCCTGAGGGACCTGCCCGAGGCCCAGTACCAGGTGATGAAGCAGAAGATCACAGCACTTCTGCACAACCCTCAAGGCCCAGCTGAAGCTGCTCCTACCCAGTCCAGGTCTGCTCCTCCACCCCAGGCGACGTCACAGCCCTTCCATGGCTTTCAAAAACCCCTCACCTACCAAGGCTACAACTACCAGGACTTCGCACAGCAGAAGTAGACCTTCCCAGTCCAGGCCCAGGTTCATCGGACACCACAGATGCCACTCCTCACCCAGCTACAGACCAGACAGCCCCACTACACTCCTCCTTCCTCCACCCCACAGCCAGCCCGTCAATGGACAATTTGTCATCAGTATTAGGCCTGACATCTCAAGTCCTTGATGACGGGCCTCTCAACCTCACGGGACTGGATCGGCTCTCAGATAGCTTCCTGAACACACCACCACCTTTTGTACCCTCGGGGCCAAGTACCCCAATGGTGCCTCAGACCAGCACTCAAGCCACAGCCACCTCCACAGTCCCTGCCCGCTTCATAGCTGAGACCATGGACATGACTCACAGTGACTGAGAATAATGTCAGAGACTGAGTTATTTATTTGTTAAGTTTATCTTTGCTTAAGACACTTTACTTGGTTCATTTTGCTTATTTAATACAGTCATAAAGTTTACCTAAGAAAGTTTATCTTTGCTTAAGACACTGAACACAGTTTACTTGGTTCATTTTGCTTATTTAATAAAGTCATAAAGTTTACCTAAGAAAGTTAATAAAGGTTATCTTTGCTTAACACACTTAGGTTACTTGGTTCATTTTTTTTACTTAATAAAGTGTTGGTGAGAACTTTGAAAAAATAGTTAAGCCTTTGCATGCTTGTGGGTTAGATAACGATAGTTGTGGGATAGATAAACCTCCAGTGCAACCATAATGGGACTGCATGATCCACCATCCCAGCTGCCACACATATGGACCTTTATTATCAATAGCAATTTATTCATTGATCAACACATTTTAAAATAAACAAAGCTCTTTATTAATGCCCTATTCATTGTAGGACCACTCAACATACATGGCCCAATCTCATCAGTGTTTTGCGACAGGCTCAAGGAAGCATCCATTAATCATCTATCATCCTGTCTTGCCACTCCACTGCTCCAGCTGGGGCGTTCAACCAGTGTCTCAGGAGGTTGCGCTGCTTCTTCCCTTCATGTGAAGCTCTGTTGGGGCCTTGTACATCCACAGTGTCTATCAGGTTTTGTCCTTCCCTCCATTCACCAAGCTCCCTGTCCCCATTCCCTTGTTGACGGTCGGCAAGTCTGTTTTGCAAGTACTGGGTAGCAGGTGCGCATGAGATTGTGCAGGATGCAGCAAGCTTCCACGATGCTCCTCACAGTCTCTGGGTCATGCTGCATAGTGGTGAGAAGTATCTGGAAGCTCTTGGCCAGGATGCCGAAGGCGGTCTCCACCACCCATCTTGCCCTGGACAGCCTGTAGTTGAAGATCCTCTCTTCACGGATGAGGTATCTTGAAGTGTACGGCTTTATGAGGTAGGTTCTGAGGGAGAATGCGTCATCACCAACGATGAAGTAGGGCACATCTTGTGTGTCATTGGGTAGGGGCTCTGGACCTAGAAAACTCATGATGAAGTTGCATTCTAGCCCATCCTTGAGGTCACTTGCGTTGTATACCTGGCCATCTGAAGCTGTCCCGTTGCCTGAAGCATCGATGTACATGAACTTGTAGTCAGCATCAACCATGGTTAAGGGGATGATACTGAAGAAGCCCTTGTAGTTGAAACAAGTGGACCCTCAGTTGGCTGGAGCTTTGCAGGCCACGTGCTTCCCATCTATGGCTCCAACTGAGTGGGGAAAGTTCCATCTCTGATACCACTCTTCTGCAAGTTTTCTCCAGTCTTGTTCAGTGGTGGGGCACCTGAGGAGCTCCTCGATGTATTCTTCAATGATGGCCTGCACCACTTCACTGACCACTTTGCTGATGCTGTTGTATGGTGCACCCTTCATGCATACTGCATGTTTCTGTATGAGGCCAGGTGCCACAGAGTCAGTGCCACCTTCAGTCCAGGGTCCAGGTTGGGATGGAAGTTGGTGCTAGGCTTGGTCAACCTGGGTCTCAGACGCTCTACAAGTTCATCAAACATGGCTGGTGGCATCCTCATGAAGTGATGGAATGCACGAGGGTCTTCATTCCTCAGATCCATCATCAACTGGTCTTACAGTCCAAACTCCATTCTCCTCACGATCCATCCTCGGACCCACACAGCTTTTGGATGTCTCCTTCTTCTCCTTCTGTGTAAAACTTGATACAGTTTGAACAGGTTTTGGTTCTGGTGATGAATGAGCGCAGCTATCATATGGACTGTGTCATCATCCATGGTGGAGAACAATTGATGATGTTGAAGACCAAGACCAAGGGTGAAGAGGTCTGTACATCATGGTTGCTGGACTCATACTGAGATCCAGATGATTTTCTCCCCCTTTTTATAGGAAATATCAATTGTCCACTTGGTGTCCTTCTACATATTCTAGACATACACCTGACATCCTAAATATACAAGATACATCCCAGATACAAACGTTTATCTGTTTTTAATACTTTATATACGAGATGCATACGCTTGCATCCTTTCTATTTCCATGCTACTTACGCTGTGTAGACTTTCCATGTACCTTTTTTTTCCTCCCTCTTTCCATTTTCAGCTGCAGCGGATGTGAGTTGAGGGGATGGCCAGAGGATGCAGAGAGGATACAGCAGACATTTAACGGATGATTACTGACATAGAACGTATGTTGCCCATATATGTCATGGATGTACGTCGTACGCAGCCAAAAGTTCATCCATTCAGAAAGTTTTGTGCAGTTCAAAACTTCTTGCGCAGATGAAAGTGCAGTGGACAGATGCTCGACGGATAGAGCGTATGAAACACGGATGCAATGAGTGCACAACGGATGCATAGTGTTTTCCAACGGATGGCAAACATTTTTTAACATTTTAAATCCTCTTTGCATCCGTAAGTGCAGTGGGACCGGGCCTTTAATTTCCACCGATCCACCTACTGCGCCTTCTTCTTTTTCAGTCTCCATTTGGTCATCTTGAAATTCAATTAGTGAAATCTCTTTTTCTGCCTCCTCTCTCCTTCCAAAAAATTCCGCATAGGATAATTCTGCTTTCTCGATTGAATCAATTCTATTTCTCTGTTCTTGCCATGTAAACATTAACCCTTCTGGGATTAGCCATCTATAATTCACCTCTTTTTTCAATAACATTTTAGTCAAAAATCCATGTTGTCTTATCATCTTTCTCACTCTTCTAGGTATTTGTTTTAAAACCACAATCTCTTTGCCTTTGTATTTCAATGTTTTCTCTCTTACCACTTGTAATATTTGTGTTTTAATGGCTTTTTTTGTAAATCTAATATGAACTTCTCTTGGTAGGTTATTTCTCATCGCATATCTTGTAAAAACTCGGTATATCTCATCTACTCCATCCATCATCTTCTCTTCTGTTATTTCCAAAGCTTCAGCCAATATTTCTATCATCTCAACTAAATTTTGTCCTTTTTCTTCGTCTGTTTTGAAATCTGAGATAAAATTCTGATCTCTCCATCGCTCATTTCAGTATCTCACTGAAATCAGTGAGAAATCACGTAAAACAATATCTCACTATTTATCTTGTTCAACTACTGTTAATCTGATTTCAATATCTCCAATCTTCTTGTCTCTTTGTTCATCTTCAATTTTTTGGAATCTGTCATCATCTCCATCATTTTTTGAATTTTCTCCACCTTTTCATCTGTTTTCTCTGTTCTTTGATCAATATTTTCTGTTCTCTTTTCAATGGTATCTGATTTTATTTTAAGGTCTTGGATTCCTTGCATAATCATCTGTAGAGTCACTCTTTCTTGATCTTTGTCTTGCTTTAACATTGTCTGAATTGAACCTTGTCCTCCAGATAGTGGGTAGACAGAAGTAGAAGTGGAAGAGCCAGAAGCTATAAACTTCCTACTCATTTTAAACAATTCAGGATCTTCAGGTTGTTCTAAACCCTAATCCAATTATGAAATAGCCAATTATAATCCAAAAGGAAAAATAAAAAAGGAAGAGAGAAAAACCCAATAATAATAAAAAAGGAGAAGAAAAAAAAATTCTTCAGGTTCTTCTTAACCTTAATCCAATCAGTTATTAGGTAGAAATGAAGGAGAAGAGTAAAACAAAAGTTTAAAAAGAGCAAAAATTAAAAAAGAATTTAAAAAAAAATAAAAGTAATTCTTCAGGTTTTTCAACACCTTAAGCCCATGTCACACTGGCCAACGGATGCAAAAAGGACACAGCGGACGAGCAAAATGTTCCATCCGTTGTTATCCGCTCTCAAAAGGGGTGAAAATTTGCATAACCAGAGCGGATAACACGGATGCGGGGAGGATGCAGGGCGGATGCAAAGCGGATGCGGAACGGAAGCACAGCGGATGGAAGCGGATGGGAGCGGATGGGAGTGGGTGGCACATCCGCAGGGCTTCCGGGGGGGCTCAGCGAAGCGGACGCGGAATGGATACAGCGGATGCAGAGCGGACGCCGAATGGATGAAGCGGATGCACAGCGGAAGCCTAGCAGATGCACAGTGGAAGCCTAACGGATGCCTGTCGTTCACTGCGCATGCGAGGAGGATGCATTGCGTCAGCCCCGTGGATATAACGGAAGCAGCTCGGAAGCAGGTCGCCATTCAGAGGAAAGACCAGCTTCCAGACACATCGACTGCCCTGCCTGCATGTCTGCCTGCCAGCCTTGCTGCCAGCCTTGCTGCCAACCTCCCTGCCAGCCTTGCTGCCAGCCGATCTGCCTGCCAGCCTTGCTGCCTGCCTTCCTGACGGCCTTGGTTCATGTCTGCCTGCCAGCCTTCCTGCCAGCCTTGGTTCATGTCTGCTTGCCAGCCTTGGTGCCTGCCTCCCTGCCAGCCTTCCTGCCAGCCTCCCTGCCAGCCTTTCTGCCAGCCTTGGTTCCTGCCAGCCTCCCTGCCAGCCAGCAACCCCACAACCATGCGGAAGCACAGCAAGCCTCAGCCATCTGCTGCCAGCGCTGGCAAGAGGGACGGGACTACCATCCCGCCCCCTGGCCCTCACTCTGCTTCTGCTGGGGCTTATGCAGCACGGGTTCGCTCTTCTGGGGCTGGGGCTTCTGCTGCTTCTGCTTCTGGAGGAGCTGATGACAAGCACTCCAGCACCAGCCACCTCCACAGCACCTGCACCCTTCACCCCTGGGACTGAGCGACCAAGAGGAGTGCCAGAGACTCATTTTTGTCTTATAGCTTGTTGTTAATAAAGTCTATTTATGATTCACACACTTGCTTCATTTCTTTTTTTTTAATAAAGTATTGCTGGAAACTTTTAGAAATGGTTTAAGCCTTTGCATGCTTGTGGGATGGGTAACGATAGCTTTGGGATGGGTTAGGATACCTATGGGATGGTTAATAGCTGTGGGATGGGCAGGGATACCTTTGGGATGGGTAATAGCTGTGGGATAGATAAACCGCCAGTGCAAGCATAGTGGGACTGTATGGTCCACCCTCCCAGGTGCCACACCTACGGCCCTTTATTATCAATAATAATGTAATAATTATCCACACATGTCAACATAAACACAACTCTTTATTAAACGCCCTGTTCATTGTAGGCCAACCAAACATACATGGCCAAATCTCATCTTTGTGATGAGACAGGCTGAAGGAAGCATCTATTAAGCATCTACCATCCTGTCTTGCCACTCCAGTGCTCTAGCTGGGGAGTTGCACCAGTGTTTCAGGAGGTTGCGCTGCTTCTTCGCTTCATTTGAGGCTCTGTTGGGGCCTTGCACATCCTCAGTGTCGATCGGGGGGGGGATGACCCAACTTAAGGCCCTGTCACACTGCCCAACGGATGCAAAACGTTAGTAAAAAGGACACAACGGATGAGAAATATGTTCCATCCATTGTTATCCGCTCTCAAAAGTGGCAAAAATTTGCATAACCAGAGCGGATAACACAGAAAGGAACGGACGCGGGGAGGATGCAGAGCGGATGGAAAGCAGATGCAGAACAGAAGCCTCGCGGATGGAAGTGGATGGGAGCAGATGTCACATCTGCTAGGCTTCCGGGGGACCTCAACAAAGCGGATGAGGAACGGAAAGAAAGGATGCAGAGCGGATGCCGAGCGGATGAAGCGGATGCATAGCAGAAGCCTAGCGGATGCCGAGCGTTAATTGCGTATGCAGGGGGGGATGCATTGTGTAAGCCCCGCGGATATAAAGGAAGCAGCTCAGAAGCAGGTCACCATTCAGAGGAAAGACCTGCTGCCGGATGGATTGACAGCCTTGCCTGCCCTGCCTGCAAGCCTTGCTTCAAGCCCTGCTGCCAGCCTTGCTGCCAGCCTCCCTGCCAGCCTTCCTGCCAGCCTCCCTGCCAGCCTTGCTGTCTGCCTGCCTGCCAACCTTGCTGCCAGCCTGCCTTCCAGCCTCCCTGCAAGCCAGTCTGCCTGCCAGCCTTGGTGCCTGCCTGCCAGCCTTGGTTCCTGCCTTCCTGCCAGCCTTGGTGCCTACCTGCCTGCCAGCCTTCCCGCCAGCCTTGCTGCCAGCCTCCCTGCCAGCCTTGCTGCATGCCGGCCTGCAAGCCTTGGTTCCTGCCTGCCTGCCTGCCAGCCTTGGTGCCTACCTTCCTGCCAGCCTTGGTTCCTGCCTGCCAGCCTTCCTGACAGCATTGGTGCCTGCCTTCCTGCCAGCCTTGGTTCCTGCCTCCCTGCTAGCCTTGCTTCCAGCCTCCCTGCCAGCCTTGCTGCCTGCCTGCCAGCCTTGCTGCCTGCCTGCCAGCCTTGCTGCATACCTGCCTGCCAGCCTTCCAGCCAGCCTTGTTTCCTGCCTGCGTGCCAGCCTTCCTGCAAGCCTTGGTGCCTGCCTGCCTGCCAGCCTTGGTTCCTGCAAGCCTCCCTGCCAGCCAGCAACCCCACAACCATGGGGAAGAACAGAAAGCCTCAGCCATCTGCTGCCAGCCCTGGCAAGAGGGACAGGGCTACCATCCCGCCCCCTGGCCCTCACTCTGCTTCTGCTGGGGCTTCTGTAGCATGGGCTCGCTCTTCTGGGGCTGGAGCTTCTGCTGCTTCTGCTTCTGGAGGAGCTGATGCTGCTGCTTCTGGCGGTGGTGCTTCTGCTGGTGCTAACTCTGCTGATGCTGCACCCCAATGGGGCTTCAGAGAAGCACTCCAGCACCAGCCACCTCCACAGCACCTGGACCCTTCACCCCTGAGACTGAGCAACCAAGAGGAGTGCCAGAGACTGGCTGGCTGGCTACCTGTGGACTTTATTTGGACACTTGACTTGGGTCATTTTTCTTTTATAGCTTGCTGTTAATAAAGTCTATCTTTGATTCACACACTTGCCTCATTTCTTTTTTTTAATATAGTCTTGGTGGAAACTTTTAGCAGGGGGTGGGCAGGGATATCTTTGGGATGGGTAATAGCTGTGGGATAGATAAACCTCCAGTGCAAGCATAGTGGGACTGTATGGTCCACCCTCCCAGGTGACACACCTATGGCCCTTTATTATCAATAATAATTTAATCATTGATCCACACATGTCAACATAAACACAACTCTTTATTAAATGCCCAGTTCATTGTAGGCCCACCCAACATAATTGGCCCAATCTCATCCGTGTGATGAGACAGGCTGAAGGAAGCATCCATTAAGCATCTATCATCCTGTCTTGCCACTCCACCGCTCCAGCTGGGGAGTTGCACCAGTGTTTCAGGAGGTTGCGCTGCTTCTTCCCTTCCCGTGAGGCTCTGTTGGGGCCTTGCACATCCTGAGTGTCTATCAGGTTTTGCCCTTGCCTCCATTCACCAGGCTCCATGTCCCCATTGCCTTGTTGGAGGTCCACGAGCCTGTTCTGCAAGACTGGGTAGCGGGTGCGCATGAGATTGTGCAGGATGCAGCAAGCTTCCACGATCCTCCTCACAGTCTCTGGGCGATGCTGCATGTTGGTGAGAAGTACCTGGAACCTGTTGGCCAGGATGCCAAAGGCGTTCTCCACCACCCGTCTTGCCGTGGACAGCCTGTAGTTGAAGATCCTCTCTTTACGGGTGAGGAGTCTGGAGGTGTAGGGCTTCATGAGGTAGGTTCTGAGGGAGAAGGCATCATCCCCCACGATGAAGTAGTGCACATCTTGCGTGTCGTTGGGCAGTGGGTCTGGATCTGGGAAGCCCACGATGAGGTTGCGTTCCAGCCCCTCCTTGAGGTCACTGGAGTTGTATACCTGGGCATCTGAAGCTGACCCATTGCCTGAAGCATCGATTTACATTAACTTTTAGTCAGCATTGACCATGGCGAAGAGGATGATGCTGAAGAAGCCCTTGGAGTTGAAATAAGTGGACCCTGACTTGGCTGGAGCTTTGCAGGCCACGTGCTTGCCATCGATGGCTCCAACAGTGTGGGGGAAGTTCCACCTCTGATACCACTGCTCTGGAACTTTCTTCCATCCTTCTTCAGTGGAGGGGCACTGGAGGAGCTCCTGCAGGTATTCTTCAATGATGGCCTGCACCACTTCTCTGAACACAATGCTGATGGTGTTGTGTGGCACCCTCCAGCCGTACTGCATGCTCCTGTAGGTGGTCCCTGAGGCCAGGTGGCACAGAGTGAGTGCCACCTTGAGCCCAGGGTCCAGGCTGGGGCGGAAGTTGGTGTTTGCCTTGGTCAATCTGGGTGTCAGCCACTGCACAACTTCGTCAAACATGGCTGGAGGCATCCTCATGAAGTTCTGGAATGCACGGGTGTCTTCGTTCCTGAGCTCCACCATCAGCTTGTTGTACAGTCCGTACTCTGCTCTTCTCCCGATCCATCTTAGGACCCAGACGCTTCTTGGCCGCCTCCTCTTCTTCCCGTAGTAGAGTTCACAGAGCCTGTAGATGGCTTTGCACTGTTGCAGAACGATGGTGGCTACCAAAAGGACTGTGTTACAATCCATGGTGGACATCAACGGATGCTGTGGAAGAGCAAGAGCCAGATGAAGGCTGCAGAGGTCTGCACAGCAGGGCTGCTGGACTGAAAGTGCGATCCAGGTGAGTTGCTCCCCCTTTTTATAGGCAGTATAGGTTTTCCCCTAGGTGTCCCTTTGCATCCTCTAGGCATCCTTTAGACATCCTTAATATCCGAGATAGGTCCCCTGTGCAGATGTTTTTTCCATTTTAAATGCTTTCTTTGCAAGCTGCATCCACTTTCATCCATTCTGCATCCGTTCTGCATCCATTCCGCATCCGTTCCGCTTCCTCCCTGCTTCCGTTTACTGCTTGAGCGGATCGAGTTGCGCAGATGCATAGCGGATGCCTCGCGGATATAGCGGATGCGTAATGGATGCAGAACGGATGCCAAGCAGATGCATAACGGATGTAGAACGGATGTCCCCCGTATGCCTAGCGGATGCAGAACGAACGCATTGGACACATTTTCCGCGCAAAAGTTTTGAGCAGCTCAAAACCCTCTGAGCAGATGAAATGTCAATAGACGGATGCTGGACGGATAAAGAGGAATCAAAACGTATGCAGTGAGTACAAAACGGAAGTATCGCGTTAACCAACGGATGGCAAGTGTTTTTCTCCGTTTTACATCCTCTTTCCATCCATTGGTGCAGTGTGAGAGGGGCTTTAAGAAAGTAAAAAGAAACACACTGCATTTTATTTAATTATCCAAGGCTCTTGTCATAGCTCTCTCCAAACCTCAAAGCCAAGTTTCAATTGTTGCCAGAAATCCAGAAATCCTGCAGTAATACTCTTTCGTATTCCTCCCTCTATCTTATCATGTAGCAATGTCCTTGAAAAAGAATTTCAGAGCTTGCTTGCTTTCTCAGCTTTCTCAGCTTCATCTAAATCCCATGTCCCACTGCACCAACGGATGCAAAGAGGATGTAAAACGTTAAAAAATGTTGGAAAACGCTATGCATCCATTGTGTACTCATTGCATACATGTTTCATATGCTCTATCCTTTGAGCATCCGTCCACTGAGATTTCATCCGTGCAAGAGGTTTTGAGCTGCACAAAACTTTGTGAACGGATTAACTTTCCGCCGTGTACGATGTAAATCCACGGCATACGGGCAACAAACGTTCTATGGCCATTTATCATCCGTTAAACATCTGCTGTACCCTCTCTGCATCCTCTGGGCATCCTCGCAACTCACATCCGCTGCAGCTGAAAACAGAAAGAGGAAGGAAACAAAAGGTACACGGAACATCTACATAGCGTTAGTAGCACGGAAATAGAAAGGATGTGCAGTGAACGGTTTGCAACCTATCTACATCCTCTCGGCTTTCTAGGAACATCCGTTTAACATCCCCGCTACATACTACCCACATCCGTTCTTTTCCTTTCTTTTCTGTTCTGTTTATGCAAATTTTCACCACTTTTTGGAGCAGATGACAACGGATGGAGCACCCCCAAAATTTTGCTCGTCCGCTGTGTCCTTTTTGCATACGTTTTGCATCCGTTGGCCAGTGGGACCTAGCGTTAAGATATTTTCAAGCCTCTAGTTGGCAGTGTTACAAAGTTTCTTTACTCTCACTCTTACCCCTTCTTTCCCGGATAAAATGTAATAAAAGTTTGAAAAAAGTGTAGCTTAAGGGAGCCTCTAATTTAAAATATAAAAAGGCCTCTAACCTAAAATATTACAAAATCAAAAAGGAAGAGAAGAGGAAAAAATGGATATATAGAGAGAGGAACAAGTCCAGTCCAGTTAGCAAATGCTGGATCACAATAGGAATTCACAATAGGAGTCCAACCATGGAATACATAAAACAAAGCCTTACTTTGACACTTCTGTTTAAAATCTGCTGCTTATTCAGTTCTGTCAAAGCTTTTACAGATTCTTTTTCCCCTTAGGGTGTCCTTTGAAATCCTTTTAAGTCTTAGAGTAATAAAAGAACAGTTCTCACCAAACCTACACACTTTCTCTTTCACCTCTTCCGTTCAGAGCTGTCCCAACTTCAGCAGCTTTGGGGGCTGCCTCTCTGCCGCTGGCAAAAGGGCTTCTCCTGGATCAACCAGGGACTTTGCGATATCCCTGGGATCTACAGGATGCATCCTTCACTATCACCATCTCTTTGGGATGGTTTAGGTCCATTTGGACCATCCAGGGGCAAAGATAGAGAACAAGAGGATAAACAATTTCACAAAATTTGGGACCTTTTCTATCAATGGCTAGATAACAAAATATAATAATAGAATATGTAGAATTATAGAAAATAAAGAATATATAAAGATGTATTTTTATTATTATTACTACATATATAAAATGTTATCAAGATAGATTTGGAAGGACTATATGAATTGTTATAAAATAAACTAAGTATAGTTATCTCGCAAAGTATGAATGAATAAAATCATAGTCAATTGATTGATTAATAATAACACTAGGATATTCAACTTCTGATAATACGAGTTATGATGTAATGTAAGTGTAATTGAGACTATGAAATTAATGCACAAAATTTTCTTAACCAACCGACACACTGTTTGTATACTTATGGAAGAATGCTGGATGTTTTTATGCTTCTTTGTTTTTGTTTGTCCATAAAAATCAATAAAACTTAAAAAAATACATTCACATTATGCTGTATCTTACAACTATAAAAAAGAAAAAGAAATAAGAATCTTAGATAATACTGTAAAACAAGATATGAGAATATTTAAAGAAAAATGAAATAAGTTATGGTATGAATTGGAATTGGATAAGTGTAGTGAATGTAAGAATATTTGAGAATATTTATAGGAAAATGGAATATATAATAACACAATATGAAATTGAACACGAAAGATGAATATGTAACTATGGTCATGTGTATACTGAAATGTAAAAACCTGGAACCATGCTGTTCACCAAAAGAGATCTTTTTTTAAAATATAAAAATAAAAAAAATATTAAAAAAAAGAAAAGGGAGGCAGGGGAACATGGGATATGGGTTTCTGCATCCCCAGGTCTTAAAGGAGGTTGAAAGAGGATTTTGCATGTTTTCCATCTGCAACACGAAGTTCCTGAGCTCCCCTTTCCTCCCTCCCTTCCCCACACGGAGTGAGAGGCTGTCTTGATTTCTCCATCTCTTTTCCCTTGGTTGTCTCTGACTTCTCCCCCTCTGTGCGTGTGTTTGTTTTGGGGTGCGATTTTTTTTCAACTAGGCAAAGTTATGATAACTAGTTTTTCATTAAAGTTCAAATTATTCTTGGAATCTGGCCACACTATTGCATCATCCCCTTTGTGAAGGTTTCACTGAGCATCAGTTTTCAAAATAAAGAAAATGTTGCTTCCATTTCAGACCTGTGACATGCTCAGACATTAACTGTCTCCAGGGATTGTCTCTTTAACCAGGATGCCAACAAATGTCACACTTCTTTTTGTCTTCAGCCACAAGTGCCGTGTATTCCCTCTGGGGCCAATTTCAAGAATGAAGCTCCCAAACTTCTCAATTCCAGATGAGGGATTTAATTTGATCTCTGCCCCTATAATCCCCTATGAACCACATAGGGATATTTCCCTTTCATTTCCCTGCGGAGAAAGGCCCAACAAACTCTGAGCGCAATTTGTCTGAAGGCAAAGAGGGAGCAGTCATCAGTCAGAGGAGTTTGAACTAGATCCCTGCAGAGAGGAGGGGTGGGGCGAGATGGTCTCAGGGTCTCCTTCACATTTAGAAAGGTAAAACTCCACCATGCTAATCACAAGCCCCCACCTAGAGGAACTCATTTGGAAAAGAAGAGAGCATTTTCAAGCGAGCAATGCTAAATATCCCAACACTCTGGAATCTCCCCTTTGGAGCCTGGTTCCCTGAGTCCTTGAAGTGGGCAGATCGGCTGATGGTTCCCCTCCTTCCCCTCCGGATTCCCCCCCCCAAAGGACCTCAGATGAAGGGATCCAGGGACGCTTGGAGGCCTTGGGTTGCCCTCAGGCAGAGGCTGATGGGAACAGTGGTGTTTCCACACAACAGTCCCTTTCCTCCCTCACTTCCCCCAGGAAGGGACACCCGGCCCCCTCACAGCCCAAGAAGGCCCAACTCTGGTCCCTTACATTAATTGGAGCCCCCCCAAGTTTTAAACCCCCAGTCAATAAGAGCTATGGTGGGACTGGGACCCAGAGCCTCGGGATTGGTCCACCATCCCCCCAGGAATGCATGGAGCCTGTAGGAGGATTAGAACGCAGAACCTCCCAATGGTGGATGAAAGTCCCCCACCTCCTTTCAGGGGCGCCCGAGGGGGGCAATGGGCACCTGGATGGAGGCGGGGCTTCTGCGCCTCTTCCCTCCTGGGCCCCATCGGGGCTCCATCTCCAGAGGCTGTGCCGCCCCTGCCTAGGAGAGCGGCCAGAGAGCCCAGTGGGCAGGAGGGCTCTAGGTCTCCACGGGACCTAGGGGTGTCTGCGGAGGGAAGGGGAGCCCAAGGCCTGGAGCTCCCATGCTGAAGGGGCCCAAGAACCGCACAGAGGCTCCTGGAGCATCTCCGGTACTGAGCAGGGATGCTGGGGGGCCTCAGCTGGAGGGCCGAGGGGAGCGATCGCTGCGGAGAAGACAAAGAGCCGCCAAGAGTTTTCTCCCCTTCAGCCCCCCATTTCACCCTCCCTTTACCAATCTCACTCCGCCCAGCAGCTCCAAACTTTTCCCCCGCGTGGCTCCAAGGCTCCCCCCTCCCTCCCCACAGGGGGTGCCCTCCCTCGCCAGACGGTCCACTCCCAGCACCCTTCGGACGGCAGCTGGACGGAGCAGCGGGACCAGGAGTGGCGCCCCTTGGGGACTCTTTCTCTTTCCTTCGGGGTGCCTCTCGCTTCCACAGTGGCTTGGATCTGATCTTCCCGGAGCTGAGCGACGATCCCGGGGTCTTTGGGCTGCTGGTTGAGGTAGCCTGCCAGGCTAGGCTTTGCTCCGCTGAGTAAGAGCTGTGGAACAATTGGACGCCACCACTGGGACCCTCCAGACCCTTTGGGGCAGCTGCTGGGGGGGGGGGGAACTCCACGGAAGGAAAAGATGGGAAAGGGGGAAGAGGGAGCCCTCCGGTTGCTTCGACCTCTGAAGTTGTGAGAGGGTCCAGTTGATTATCATCTTCCTCTTCTCCTTCTTTTTCCCCTTGTTCTCCTCCTCCTCCTTCTTGCAATTCCCCTCCTGCTTCCCTTTCCCTTCCTATATTCCCTTCCCTCATTCCCTCCATTCAGCTGACCCAGAGAGTTTGTGCAACTGCCTCATGCGTGAGGATCGCCTCCCTTCTCTCCTGGGACAGCGGATCGTGCAGAAACACCGTCTCCGCTTCCCTTCTGTCGCAGAAGGAGAGGAGACCCGTCCTAGGTCTCGGGCTTCACTTCTGAAAAGATGCCCCAGAGAGAGAGATAAAAGGAGCAGTGAGACACCCCCATGGGCCCTATTTGCTGGCTCCCATTCAGACGCTCCCCCGGTGCCCAGAGGCTCCGAAGGAAGAGGAACCAGTTTGCGTCTCTTGGTTGGCTGGGAAGAGGCTGAGACCGGGAGGCTCCCGATGAAGCTTCCACAGACAGAGTCCCCCTGGGGAGGAGGGCCAGGCAGCGTTCCGGCTCAATGAGGGAGGCAGTGGGGGCTGTCCTAGAGGGCGACTTCGGGGACCGTCGGGCAGAGCGGAGGGTTCTGGTGGCTGGTGGGGAAGGGAAGGAGGGGCAGGAAAAAGCGCCCTTGCTGGCCGGTTGCTTCTCCACCCTGCTCGCCCATCGAGTTTCGACCCCCCAGCATCCCTGCTTAGCACCAGAGGCGCTCCAGCCGCGATACCCGCCGACCTGTTGAAGCCACCGCGGGACACTCAACATGCTTCTTTGGGCCCCTTCAACTCACTTTTCCTGCAGCTCCTCTGTTGCCTTTCTTGCACACTTTGCCCACTCCTCGCCTGCTACTCTCCCACTCCCTCCCCCAGCACAAAGCGCCCCTCCCCCCCTCCCAGACAGATAACCCCGCTCCCCCCTTCTCACTCACCCCGCTTCCGCCCCCCCCCGCGCCCCCCCCCCTCCGGTGTCCCAAAAACCCCCCCCCCCCCCCCCCCCCCACGCCAAGACCACTCACCACTCCTCTGAGGGAGCCGGAGCTCTCAGGGCCCCCCCCGCACTCTTTCTCATAGCCTGTCTGGGTAAAAGGCGCCTTTTCTTTTGAGCGTCTCATCCAATCACAGAGCTCCTTGTTCCTTTGGGTCTGTGGTAGAACAGGAATAACGGTTATAATGACGACGCCTGACCTTAGTCTCTTCCAAAGAGGCTCCGTTGTACAATGAGGAGAATAACGGTCATAATCAGGGTGTAAAATAAAAACGACCCAATACAGAAAGTGCATTGTCGCTGCAGAAATGGAACCTGATGTATGATAAAGCAATAAAATAATTTTAAAAATCACGCAATTCAATAGCCACCAGCATGTCTTATAATGGTTCTCATAGTAAATGTTTTGCTATGTGGAAAAAGCACAAAAAGCCACAAACAATTCCCTATGTTCCGTCTGGAAAAACGTGAGGTAGACCGGGTTCCAACAACAAAGCTTTTATTCAAACAGCAAATAGCAACGGAACAGTTTGGCTCAAGCCATGGCAGCCTTTATATACGGGCTTGCCTGCTGGCTTGTAGCCAATGGCAGCTATTTAAATTTACCGCCTTTCAGCGGCTCTATTGGATTGGTTCTTAATGAACCAATCCAATACTGGCCTTTCTGTCCAATCAGATATAGTTGTTTGGAATATACCAATGTATACAGAACACCCCTCCGCACTTAGTTTAGTCCTACGTGGGTGACGTAGGTAGGTAGTCTATTTGACTTGCACAGTTCATTTTCGCTGGAGACTTCGACCGGTTCGGATGGGATTGCTGTTTCTCCAGCTCTTCTCCATGGAACCGCCTGGAAGGGTGAGTCAGCATGGTTTCTACCGCTTGAATTGCTCAGTCCGGTGGTTTTGCTGCTCCCTTCTGGCTTTCCCGGGCAGGTCGAGCTGGCTTGGCTGGCCCCTTCCAGGACGGGTTCCTCTTCATGTGGACTATTTCTGCAAGTTTCATAGAACCGTAAGTGTTTTGCTCTTTTTGATTGGTTAGATGTTCTGGATTAATTTTTAACAGTTCTTTTTTTCCTTCATTATTATTTTCTTGTATTCACCCCCCCTTTGGTTTTGTTTTCGTCAATTTTTATTGTTTGAGGTTGCACGGTCATATTTCGCTCGACATTTTGGGAACGAAGCTGGTCTATGTGCCGCTTCCATTCCCTGCCATCGTCTACGGTTAGACGATAGGACCGGGGGCCTGTTATTTGTGTGATTGTGGCTGGAAGCCATAGAGGGTCCCCGGTGAAATTTTTCACGTAGACTAGGTCGCTGATTTCAAACGTGCAGAAACGGTTGGAGGAGTCGGGGGGGTTCTCAAAGGTGTAGTTTGGATGTAACCTATCTAAATGTGATCTGAGTTTCCTCCCCATTAACAATTCTGCTGGGCTCTTGTTTGTTACACTACTGGGGGTGAAATGTTGGAGGTTGAGTAAACAGTTTATCTTATCCTGGACATCCCCTTGGTCCATTTTTTCTCAACCTTCCTTGGTAAATCTGACCATTCTCTCAGCCCTACCATTTGCCTCCGGGTAGGCTGGCGCAGTTAGTGCATGGCGTATACCTCAACAGGATAGGGACTGCTCAAATTGTATGGCGGTTAGTTGTGGCCCATTGTCAGACACTAGGACGTCTGGCAACCCATGTGTTGCGAATAGTTTGTTGAGTTGTTTGATAACAACGTCGGTTGTCTTAGATGACATTACTATAACTTCTAACCAATTTGAGTATGCATCTATGACAATCAGAAAGTCATGCCCCTTTGTAGGACCCGCAAAATCAATATGGATCAGAGACCAGGGGCCTCGTGGGGTCTCCCAGTCCCTTACAGGTGCTTGTGGTGGTGATGGCCTGGTTTTCTGGCATTTGTTGCATGTAGCAACCCAGTATTCAATATCTTTGTCTAAGCCAGGCCACCAGACATTGCTCCTAGCAAGGCTTTTCATTTTTATGATGCCTGGGTGGCCCTCATGAAGCATACCCAACACTCTAGTTTGTAATCTGGAAGGAATTACCACCCGATCACCCCTCAATAAGCACCCCTTTTGTATTGAAAGTTCAGTCTGTCTGGTCTGGAAAGGTTTGAAGTTTTCAGTTTTTTGGTTTTCCGGCCAGCCTTTACCTACTCAATTTAAAATGAGGACAGTCACTGGATCTTTGGTGGTGGCTCTGGCGACATCATTTGCAGATATTGGCAGTTTGGAGCAGGCTTCTATTTGCAGGGTAGTAATTGTTGGCGCTGGGTCTTCTTCTGTTGTTGGCAGCGGTGTTCGACTTAATGGGTCTGCATGGGAGATTTGTTTCCTGGGTCAATGTATCAATGTGTAGGAGTATGCAGCTAGGAATTCTGACCATCTAGTCATTCGGGGAGATAAAATGTTTGGAGTGGGTCTGTTTCCCGCCAAAATTCCTAGTAACGGTTTATGGTCAGTTACAATGGAAAATATTCTCCCACAGAGATACTCGTGAAAACGTTTAACTCTGGCGACAATTGCCAGGGCCTCTCTGTCTAGTTGACTACAGTTGCGTTCTGCTTTAGAAAGTGTTTTCGAGTAAAAGGCGATGGGTGCTTCTCTCCCATCGCGCAGTTGGTGGCTCAGGATGGCACCGACTCCAAACGGTGAGGCATCATAGGTGACCGTCAATGGAAGTGTGTTGCTAAACTGAATGAGAATGGTGTCTGAGGTTAATAAGTTCTTTATGCCTTGGAAAGCTTATTGTTCTCTGTGTCCCCAAGACCAATTAGTTTTCTTATCCAGTAAACGATGCAATGGTTCTGCTATCATAGCTTTGTGGGGGAGGAATACATTATAAAAGTTTATTCAGCCCAAAAATGCTTGTAATTCCATTTTGTTTTTTGGCTGTGGTGCGTCTTTAATAGCCTTGACTTTTTTTTCTGTAGGGTGTACACACTCTCCGTCAATTAAATAACCCAAAAATTCGACACGATCAGTCATTAAACAACATTATTTTTTTTTTGACTTTCAGGCCGGATTCTTTAAATTTTGTTAGCACTTCTCTCAGTCTTGTCTCTAATTGGGTTGTGTTTTTAGCTGAAATTAGGACGTCATCAAAATATGGAACGACCCCCTTAATTCCATTTAATAGGCGTTCCATGAGGCTTTGGAAAATGCCTGGGGCAACCCTTACTCCAAATTGAAGTCTGTTACATTTGAATGCCCCTCTGTGAGTGACTATTGTCTGTGCCTCGGTTGTTATTGGGTCTACTGGAAGCTGTTGATATGCTTGGGCTAAATCAAGCTTGGCAAAAAAATTTCCTCCCCCAAGCGAGTGCAGTAAATGTTGCACGACTGGCACAGGGTATGCGCTTTGCTGCAATTCATGGTTCAGGGTAGCCTTGTAGTCTCCGCAGATGCGTACCGACCCATCAGATTTAACAGGTGTTACTATTTGTGTCTCCCATCTAGCGTGGTCAATTGGTTCTATGACCCCTTGGTCAATTAATTTGTTTAATTGTTCATCTATTTTGGCTTTCAATGCAAAGGGGACTCATCTGGCTTTTAACCTTCTTGGTGCTACCTGGGAGTCTAAATTAAAGGAAATTGGGGTTCCCCAGTACCTGCCTAGGGTGCTGTCGAAGACGTCCTGGAACTTGTGTATCAGGCTCTCTTCCCAGTCGGTTGCGGCTACTCGGCTCACCCTGGTCATTCCGATACCCAATGGTGTGAACCATTCAATGCCCAGGAGGCTGGGACAGTCCCGGTCAACTATTGTTAGAGGCAAGACTTCAGCGTGCTGCTTATATGTGACTCGGAAATGTCCTAGACCTATCACAGGGATTTGGTTTCCTTGGTAGTCCTTTAAAATTAACTTTTGTTTCTGGAGGTCTTTTAGTTTGATATTTGGAATCAGTCGCCTGATTGTGTTCCAAGATACCATTGACAGGAAGGAACCTGAGTTGACTTCCATCTCGCAGGGGCTTCCTTCAATTTTTACAATGATTCTGACCTTTCTCCCGCTTTCCATCTGGGCGCTGCCGATAGTGACAGTTTGATGGGTCTTTTCTCGGTTGCTGGTTCGTTTGTTGCGCTCCCATTTTCTTTCGGCTTGCTTCGATTCAGCTTGTAGTGGAGAGTTACTGGGTCTGTTAGGGCTGTTATTTTTGCAATTCCTACAGACTTTCTCGATGTTTCGCTTTTCTTGCAAGCTCGGAAGATGGCATCAAGGAATCTGCAATCGGCTCGGGGGTGGTTTCCCCCGCAGCCACCACATTCCCGCCAATTTCTTTTTTCATGCCTTTTTTTGTTGGCGTATAGGCGGTGGACCTCATCGTCATCATCTTCCATTTCTGATGATTCGTCGAAGTCTTCATGACGTATGGTAGCGGGAACTTGCTTCTTTCCTCTGGGTAGAGTCATCGCGTCATTATTGGCATTCATTTGCTTCATAGTGGCCGCTGACTTTTTCATGGTTTCTGCTGCTGTGGCTTCTGCTATCGCTTCAGCCACTGTTATATTGGGTTTATTTAGTAATTTACTTTGTAAATTAGAGTCTTTTAGACCTAGGACAATTCGAATCTCGCATGGCTTCATCCAAGTTCAGAAACTTGCAAGCTCCCCCCAGTTGTCGGAGAGCCTCCACGAAATCAGCGATGGTCTCGTCTTCCTTTTGATCCCTTCTGTAGAACTCGTGTCTTTTGATGAGATTTGACACTACCAGTGCGTAGTGGGCCTTTAGGATTTGGTGGAGCTCAGACCAGGTCATTTGTTTAACATCTCTGGGCTTCGCCAATGCTTTGGCCATCTTGAACATGGTTGGTCCACAATGCGTTAGGAAGACAGCCGTTTTCTGCTCGTCCGAGATCTCCTCCATCTCGTTGCTCTCTAAGAACATCAGGAAACGCTCTACGTATGATTCCCAATCCTCTTCATTGGGATTGAAAGGTGTGGGCGGCGTGTTACTCCCAGCAATCTCTTCTAGCCTGGATTACTTTTGCCACGTGCTCGGTCTCGCGTTTAGGATGATCCCACCTTCGTCGCCAGTGTTCCGTCTGGAAAAACGCGAGGTCGACCAGGTTCCAACAACAAAATTTTATTCAAACAGCAAACAGCAACGGAACAGTCTGGCTCAAGCCGCGGCAGCCTTTTTATACAGGCTTGCCTGCCGGCTTGTTAGCCAATGGCAGTTATTTAACTTTGCCGCCTTTCAGTGGCTCTATTGGATTGGTTCTTAATGAACCAATCCAATACTGGACTTTCTGTCCAATCAGATTTAGTTATTTGGAATATGCCAATGTATAAAGAACACCCTAAATAAGGAGGGGGGGCTGCTAAAACCCCCGGGGAGCCTCTTCCTCCGCGGGGGCTGCTCTGGAAAAGGGGTGCCAGGCAATCTGTCTGGATGGTGGTCCTGGAGGGAGGGGATCTGGAGGCAGCCCCCCCTCTGGCTCGGTGGGGTGGGCAGGGAGGGACCCTCAGAGAGGAGGGGGGGGCTTTATGTATCCCACCTCCATCCTGTCCCCAGTCTTCCAAGCGGTGGGCTTCCTCTCCCACCAGACCCTCGCAGCCTCTGGGGCCTGGGGGATCGTCTGGATGGCCTCGCAGACCTGGGCACAGAGGCCTAGTGGGGTGGGGGAGGGGTTAGGGGGTCCTCCTGTCGTTCAGGAAGTGCAGTTCCGGAGTTGCCTGGGTGACTGGAGGCCGCGGAGGGAGGAATCCGCCCCACCCCAATGCAAGGCAGGTTTCTTCCCCCAGAGTGGCTTCTCTCCTCTCTCTCTGCCCCAAAATGTCCTGCCTCCTCTGTAGTTGGTGGGACAAAGAAGGGCCTGACTCCCCCTATTCTCCCCCCCTGCAACTTCCCAAGACGCGGAATGTCTGGGGGGAGGTTGGGGAGCAATGGGGCCCTCAGCCCCACAGCCAGGGTGAAAGGCAGGAGTGGAGGGTCCCTTGGCTGCCTCTCCTGGCTGCTCAGCCCCGCCACCCCAGAGGAGAAACTGGGGGGCAGAGAAGGCCAGGGGTCCTTTCAGAGCATTTAGGGGGGAGTTGGGAGCTCTTGGCAGGGAAGCGGGTGGGGGAGGGGGTGACACTTGACCCCCCTCCCCCAAGAGAGGGTGGGCTCCCCTTCCCCCTCCCCGGGGAGGCTCCCCCCACTACTCTCCCCCCCAGTTCCTTTGGAAAGAAATCTTTTCCTCCCCTCATTTATTGACTTCATTTCCTTCCCATCTTCCTTTTCTTCTTCCTTTTCCTTTCCTCCTATTTCCTTCTCTTCCCTTTCCTTCTTTCCCTTCCCTATTCCTTTTCCTATTCTTTTCCTCCTCCCTTCCTCATCTATTGACTTCAGTTCCTTCCCATCTTCCTTTTCTGCTTCTTCCTTTTCCTTTCTTCCTCATTTATTTCCATTCTTTTCCTTCCCTTCCCTATCCTTTCCTTTCCTTCCCTATTCTTTTTCCTTTCCTTTCCTTTCCTTTCCTTTCCTTTCCTTTCCTTTCCTTTCCTTTTCTTATTCTTTTCCTCCCTTCATCTATTGACTTCAGTTCCTTCCTGTCTTCCTTTTCCCTTTTCCTTTCCTCGTCCTATTTCCTTTCCTTTCGTTCTGATCCTGCCTTCAAAAGAAAAGCTCCATAAGTGACCTTGAACAATCCTCAGGGGAGTCTGAGTTCCCATGGAAAGACAAGGGTGAGAGACCCGTCCACCTCCTTTGTGGGTCTCTCTGACCCTCCCCCCGATTTCTTTCCCTCTGCTGGGACTCGGGGGACCCTGAGCGGGTTTCCCTCCTGCCTCCATCCAGACCATTCCAGGCATCCTGGCTGGGCCTGTCGGTCAGCAGAAGAGCCACTTTCTCTCTGTCCCCAAGTGGACCCCCTCCCATCAGACTCGGGGAAGGAGGGAGGGGCAGGAAAGATGGGGCTGGGGGGGAAGTCTGAGGAACTGGATGGGGGGACTTATTGGGGGGGGAGTCTGCCTACCGAGATGAGGTGGATCCTATTCTGTCTTTAAATTGCTGGGTGAATATAAAGACAGTCAGGCAAACTCTACAAAGGCTTCCATACAAAGTTTCTTGATTGCATCACAAGGCATCCTCAAAGTATAACTCACAGTTATGTCAAGATTCATCTGATGTCCAGTTCTTTGCATCGCTGACTTCATAGTGTGAAAGTATAGTGATCTTCATCCTGTAATGATGGAACAAAGGGTGAGACTCCAGCCCACTGCTGGGGTCCAAGCCAGAGGAAAGGCAACTCCCCCAACCCAACCAAGGGTCAATTCCGTGACCGATCAGGATTACAGATGTGACCACATGACATGAACTACATTTCCCAAGATGCATTAACCACATTTACCATGAGACATTCCCTGAAGGGGACAGCTCCCAATTCCCAATTAACTATATACTGTCTGGACAGCACAGAGCGGATGCTTTCGTGGTGTGGAGAGAATACCTTGGTCCTCAACACCAAGAAGACCAAGGAGCTTATAGTGGACTATAGAAGGAACAGATCAGACCTCCAGCCCTTGCTTATCCATGGAGACCGAGTGGAGCAAGTGGCCAGTTTTAAGTTTCTGGGTGTTACCCTAAAAGAGGACCTGACCTGGGTGCCCACATTGCAGCCCTGGCCAAAAGGGCCCAGCAGAGATTATATGACCTGAGGCTTCTCAGGAAACAACCCCTGAATGGAAAATTGTTGGTGCCCTTCTACAACTGCACCACAGAGAGCATTTTAACTTTCTGCACCTCTTCATGGTTTGCCAATTGCACCAGACAGGAAAGCACTCCAGAGGTTGAAGGTCATTGCCCAGAAGATGGTGGGTTGCCCTCTTCCCTCCTTGGAAGAGCTTTAGAGCTCCTGCTGCCTTAAGAAAGTTCAAAACATCCTCAAAGATCCATCTCATCCTGGGAACCCTTTTTTTGAACTATGACCCTCTGGCAGATGGTGCAGAATAATAAAAACGAGGACAAATAGGCTGAAAAACAGCTTCTATCCCAGGGCAGGAGCTCTCTTGAATTCTGCTGTATAGTGCGTTGTTGGTGTGGTGTCGTGGGGGGGAGGGTTTGGTTCAATGTGTGGAGGGTGAAGGATGTGTGTTTGTGTTTCTTTTTATGGTTATGATATGAACTGAAGATTTCGTTGAACAAAGTTCAATGACATTAAACTCAGCCACTGTCACTATTTCCCTCCCCTGCAGAGGAAAGAGAAGGGCAGCCTGGAGGGGCCTTTCCTGCCCCGCAGAAGCCCCTCCTGATCCTGGGAAGCTCCCCCTCTCTGAGCCGGGCTCCCTGTCCTGGTTCCTGCCCCTCCACAAGGGGGGACTTCGCTCCTGGGAGCCCCCCACTTGGCTTCTCTCTCTTGGGAGACAATGTCAGCTCAGAGGGAGAGACCAGGGTCCTTGTCCAGGTGCTGGGGGGTCTCAGTGCCTTGGGTGGGGGACAAAACCTCCAGCCAAACTGGAGGGGAGCAAATGGGGGGGCTGAGGGATTTCCTCTGTCTGGTTCTGGGACTGAATCCCCTCAGAGGATGGATGGGGGGCACCACCCAGACCCCCCCCCCACATCCAGGGCCTGATCTGGGGGACCTTCCAGGCCCACAACTCCTGCCAAAGGAGCAGGGGCAGCTGTGGTCGGGGGGCCCTCCCTCTTTCCTGGGCCACATGGCTGCCTTCACAGCCCCCACACCCTGCTTGCTTTTGGGATGGACTCCCACAGTGCTCTCTCTGTGGGGCAGCCCTTGGAGAGCATCCGGGGACTCCGGTTGAGGCAGCTGCCAGGACAGCTGAGTCTCTGCTGAGACGGCAGGTGGGCCTCCACTCACGATGCTTCATTTAGTGGCTGCTCAAAATCACAACGGCCCTGAATTACAATTATGCTTACAATTATGGCAGCATTCCCATGGTCAGGTGATTGGGCAGCTGCCTCCTATTTATGATGTCGCAGTGTCCCGGACTCATGGGGGGGGGGGCTTTGGGGATCTTCTGGCAAGCAACGTCAGTGAGGGAGCTAGATTCACTTAAGAACTGCTGGAAGAAAGGTCGTAAAAATGGGGCAAAACTCACTTAATGACTATTATTTAGCCAGACATTCTGGACTCCTTTATGGTTGTACGTCGAGGACCCTCTACAGGCTCATTCGGAGGCTTCCTTCCCAATCGAGGTAGCCACATTGAACCCAGAGACCCCCAATAATGCCCAAAGGCCCAGTGTGCGACTGGGACAGGAGGGAGGAAGGGAGGCAGGTGGGGTGTCCTGGGACTTTTTAATAGCTAAATTAACTCCATTTATATTAATTGTAATCAATTTTTTCTCTTTCATTTTTATACTTTATAGGAGGGATTTATGGCTCTAGTAGACCTTGGTTCTCGTTGCTCTCTAGGTTCATCGTCTACTGCACCTTCTTCTTTTTCAGTTGCAACCAGAGATTCCTCTTGAAATTCAATTAATGACTCTTTTCTTTTGTCTTCCTCTTTCCCTCCCAAATATTCTGTGTGGAAAAGCTCTGTTTTTTCAATTGAATCAATTCTGTGCCTTTGCTCCTGCCATATCAACATGAGGCCTTCTGGTATCAGCCATCTGTAGTTAACGCCTTTCTTGAGTAACATTTTAATCAAAAATTGATAGTCTCTTCTTATTTCTCTCACTCTTCTTGGTACCTGTTTCAAAACCACAATTTCTTCATATTTTAGTGTTTTTTCTCTTGCCACTTGGAGTATTTCTGTTTTAATAGTTTTCTTAGTGAATCTTATATGGACTTAGTAGCTTATTTCTCATTGCATATTTTGTAAAGACACGAAACACCTCATCCATTCCATCCATCATCTTCTCTTTGGTGATCTCCAATACTTTTGCAAGAATTTCTTTCATTATTTCTGTAATATTTTAGCCCTTTTCTTCTTCTACATTGTGGAATCTAAAGGCTAGGTCAGATTGGCCGTCGGATGCAAAATGTATGCAAAAAGGACACAGCGGATGAGCAAAATTTTGGGGGTGGCTCCATCCATTGTTATCTGCTCTCAAAAGTGGCCCAAATTTGCATAAACAGAATGGAAAAGAACGGAAAGAAATGGACGTGGGTAGTACCTAGTGAGGATGTTAAGCGGATGTTCGTAGGAAGCCTAGCGGATGAAAGCGGATGGAAGCGGATGACACATCCGAAGGATTTCCAGGGGAGAATAGCGAAGTGGATGCATAGCGGAAGGGGCGGGTACGTTGCGGATGACGCGGATGCATCACAGATGCCTATAGGAAGCAAAGCAGATGCATAGCGGATGTATAGCAGATGCAAAGCGTTCACTGTGCATGCAGGGAGGATGAATTGCATAAACTCTGCAGATATAAAAGGATGCAGCTCGCACGCAGTCAGAGGAAAGACCTGCTGCCAGAGACATCATGGGAGAACACCATGGGGAAGAAGAGAAAGCCAGTGCCTACTCCTGGCAGCCCTGGCAAGAAGGACAGAACCACCATCCCACGCCCTGGCGCTGACTCTGAAGCTCCTGCTGCTTCTGCTGCTGTTGCTGCTCCTGCTGGTGGTGCTTCTCCTGCTGCTGGTGTTGCTGGTGCTTCTCCTGATGCTGCTGCTGCTGTTGGTGCTTCTCCTGCTGGTGCTGCTGGTGCTGCTGGTGCTTCTCCTGCTGCTGGTGGTGCTTCTCCTGCTGCTGCTGCTGTGGTGGACCAGCCCCAAGGCCCTCAAAGCCCTGCTGCTGAAGGCCCTGAAGGCCCTGCTAGAGAAAGGAAGAGGCAAGGAAAAGAGAAGGGAGAGAGGAAACAGTACTCCATTTCTGAGGACCATGAGGAGGAGGTGCTGGAATGGCTGAAGGAGAACGAGTACCTGTGGAGAAAGGGCCACAGGCTCTATCGTGACACCAAGAAAAAACAGGCAGTGTGGAGAGACAAGGCAGAGAGCCTGGGCTACACTGCGGATGTACTCCTGGGGTGGTAGAAGCACATGCACACCTGGTATGGCAAGCTACACCTGAAGAAATCCGGGCAGGCCGCTGATCGGGAGATGTACGTCATGGCCAAGTGCAGCTTCCTGGAGGGTGAGGTCTGCCACCGAGGAGCAGCCCCTCTGACAGCCTTCTCTCTCAGAAAGCCCACAGACAGCCAGACCTCTTCCAGCCAGGAGACAGTTACCGTGTCCAGGCAGGTGTCTTCAGAGGGCCCCACGACAGAGACCCCCCTGACAGCTGCACACCACATGCTGGAGGACATGGAGGATCCCCTGTCTCAAATGGAGCAAGAAGAGGCAGCAGCCATAGACCAACCCACACCCACACCCAGCTCCACCTCCACAGAAAGCAGGCAGAGAGGCAGACTGGAGGCACAGAACCACAGTGTGCTGTTGGAGATCAGGGACACAATGAAGACCAGCACAGATCTTCTCTCTCAGCTGGTCCACTTCAACATACCATTCTCGAAGCGCAAGCCCTTCCTCACCTACATGAGCCAGGCCCTCATGGAAATGCCCATGGTCCAGTACCAGGTGATGAAGGAGAAAATCACAGCGCTTCTGCACCACCCTCCAGGCCCAGCTGAACCTGCTCCAACCCACTCCAGGTCTGCTCCTCCACCACAGGCGATATCACAGCCCTTCCATGGATTTAAACAGCCCCTCACCTACCAAGGCTACCACGACCAGGACTTCCCACAGCAGAGGCAGCCCTTCCCAGTCCAGCCCCAGGTTCCTCGCATGCCACAGTCGCCTCACCTCGCCCAGCTGCAGACCAGACAGCCCCACTACACTCCTCCATCCTCCACCCCACAGCCAAGCCCGTCATCAGAACATCTGCCATCAGTGTTGTGCCTGACATCCCAGGTACTTGATGAAGGGCCTGTCAACCTCACGGGACTGAGTCAGATCTCTGAGAGCTTCCTGAACACACCATCTCCTGTTGTACTCTCGGGGCCAAGCACCCCAATGGTGCCTCAGACCAGCACTCCAGCCACAGCCAACACCACAGTCCCTGGCCCCTTTACAGCTGAGACCATGGGTATGCCTCAGAGTGACTGAGAATAGTGCCAGAGACTGAGTTGTTAACTGTTCACTTTATCTTTGCTTAAGGCACTTTACTTGGTTCATTTTGCTTTTTTAATAAAGTCCTACAGTTTACTTCAGACAGTTATTAAGAAAGGTTACCTTTGCTTCACACACTTTGTTCATTGTTTTTACTTAATAAAGTGTTGGTGAAAACTTTTAAAAAATGGTTGAGCCTTTGCATGCACCCCTGTGGGATGGGTAAGGATAGCTGTGGGATAGATAAGGATAGTTGTGGGATAGATAAACCTTCACTGCAAGCATAGTGGGACTGTATGGTCCACCCTCCCAGCTGCCACACAAATGGCCCTTTTTTATCAGTAACAATTTATTCATTGATCAACACATTTCAAAATAAACAAAACTCTTTATTAATGCCCTATTCATTGTAGGGCAACTCAGCATACATGGCACAATCTCATCAGTGTTATGAGACAGGCTCAAGGAAGCTTCTATTAAGCATCTTGCCACTCCACTGCTCCAGCTGGGGAGTTGTACCACTGTTTCAGGAGGTTGCGCTGCTTCTTCCCTTCACGTGAAGCTCTGTTGGGGCCTGGTACATCCACAGTGTCTATCAGGTTTCGTACTTGCCTCCATTCACCAGGCTCCATGTCCCGATTCCCTTGTTGACGGTCCACAAGCCTGTTCTGCAACACTGGGTAGTGGGTGCGCATGAGATTGTGCAGGATGCAGCAAGCTTCCATGATGCTCCTCACAGTCTGTGGGCGATGCTGCATGGTGGTGAGAAGTATCTGGAACCTGTTGGCCAGGATGCCAAAGGCATTCTCCACCACCCGTCTTTCCCTGGACAGCCTGTAGTTGAAGATCCTCTCTTCACAGGTGAGGTATATTGAAGGGTACAGCTTCATGAGGTAGGTTCTGAGGGAGAAGGCGTCATCACCCACGATGAAGTAGAGCACATCTTGTGTGTCGTTGGGAAGGGGGTCTTGATCTGGAAATCCCATGATGAATTTGCGTTCCAGCCTATCCTTGAGGTCACTGGCATTGTATACCTGGGCTTCTGAAGCTGACCCGTTGCCTGAAGCATCGATGGACATGAACTTGTAGTCAGCATCAACCATGGTAAAGGGGATGATACTGAAGAAGACCTTGTAATTGAAACAAGTGGACCCTCAGTTGGCTGGAGCTTTGCAGGCCACGTGCTTCCCATCTATGGCTCCAACCGTGTGGGAAAAGTTCCACCTCTGATACCACTCTTCTGCAAGTTTCCTCCAGCCTTGTTCAGTGGTGGGACACTTGAGGAGGTCCTCCACGTATTCTTCGATGATGGCCTGCACCACTTCTCTGACCACAATGCTGATGGTGTTGTGTGGCACCCTCCAGGCATACTGCATGTTTCTGTATAAGGTTCCAGAGGCCAGGTGGCGCAGAGTCAGTGCCACCTTCAGTCCAGGGTCCAGGCTGGGGCAGAAGTTGGTGTTTGCCTTGGTCAATCTGGGTCTCAGCCACTCTACAATTTCGTCAAACATGGCTGGTGGCATCCTCATGAAGTGCTGGAATGCACCAGTGTCTTCATTCCTCAACTTCACCATCAGCTTGTCATACAGTCCAAACTCCATTCTTCTCATGATCCATCCTCGGACCCACACAGCACTTGGATGTCTCCTTCTTCTCCTTGCATAGAAAAGGTGAAACAGTCTGAAGAGGGCTTGATTCTGGTGTTGAATGATCGCAGCTACCAAAAGGAGTGTGCGATGATCCATGGGGGAGAAGAATGGATGATGTGGAAGAGCAAGAGCAAGGGTGAAGAGGTCTGCACACCAGGGCTGTTGGACTCATACTGAGATCCAGGTGATTACCTCCCCCTTTTTATAGGAAATGTCGGTTTTCCACTAGGTGTCCTTCTGTATACTCTAGACATCCTCCAGACATCCTAAATATCCGTGATACATCTCAGATACAAACGTTTTGTCCGTTTTAATGCTTTATATCCGAGATGCATCCATTACATCCTTTCTATTTCTGTGCTACTAATGCTTTGTGGACGTTCCGCGTACATTTCACTTCCTCCCTCTTTCTGTTTTCCGCCGGAGCGGATGTGAGTTGTGCGGATGCCCAGAGGATGCCCAGAGGATACAGTGGACGTTTAACGGATGACAACTGACATAAAACGTTTGTTGCCCGTATGTGTCACGGATGTACAACGTACGCGGCGGAAAGTTCATCCACTCAAAAAGTTTTGTGCAGCTCAAAAGTTTTTGAGCGGATGAAATCGCAGTAGATGGATGCTCGACGGATAGAGCGTATGAAACACGGATGCAATGACTACACAATGGATGCATCACGTTTTCCAATGGATGGGAAGCTTTTTTTAATGTTTTACATCCTCTTTGCATCCGTAAGTGCACTGTGACATGGGCTTAAGATAAAGCTCTGACCTGTCCATTTCCCATCCCAATGAGCTCTTATCCTTTTCAACCACATTCAATTAAATATCAATTTCTCCAATTTTCTTATCTCTTTGTATATCCTGTTTTTCAATTTTCTGGAATCTGTCCTCATATTTCATCATCATCTGGTGAATATTCTCAACTTTTTCATCTGTCTTTTCAGTTCTTTGTTCAGTATGTTCAATTCTCTTTTCAATGTTCTCTGTTCTTCCTTGTATCTTTTGAATCCCTTGAATAATCATCTGTAATGTCACTTCCATATCTTTTTCCTGTTGCAACAACATCTGTATTGATTGTTGTCATCCAGATGGTGGAAATTGGAATCAAAGAAGCAGTAGTTGTTGTCTTTCAGCTCATCTTCCAAAAAAAAAAAAAAACCCTAGGCAGCAAAATAGAAAAATAAGAAAAGGAAAAAATTCTTCAGGCTCTAAATAGAAAAAGGAACCAGAAAGGGAACATTAAAAAAAAAAGATTAAAAGGAAAAAATATCTTCTTTAGAGATATAAAAAAGAAAAAAGCTGAAAAAAATAGAGAAAAAAAATTTAAATTTCTTGCCAGTAGGCCACGGTCCAACTAAAAAATATCTGGATGAGGGGGAGAGACAAAAAAGGAAAAACAGGCTACCTAAAAGCAAACTCTGCCACTATATGATGTCCAAAGCTTTTTCATGAAAGCCCATGTCACACTGCATCAACGGATGCAAAGAGGATGTAAAACAGAGAGAAACACTTGCCATCCATTGGTTAACGCGATGCATCCGTTCTGTACTCACTGTGTGCATGATTCATACGTTCTATCCGTCCAGCATCCGTCTACTGAGATTTCATCCGCTCAAAAAGTTTTGAGCTGCACAAAACTTTGAGCAGATGAACTTTCTGCCGCGTCCGTTCTACATCCGCAACACATACGGGGAACAAAAGTTCAACGTCCGTTGTCATCCGTTACACGTCCGCTGTATCCACTCAGCATCTGCTGTGCATCCACTGCGCATCTGTGCAACTCGCATCCACTCCAGTGAAAAATGGAAAGAGGGAGAAAGCGAAACGGACACGTAACGGACGCAGAACGTCCGCGCAGCATTAGTAGCACAGACAGAGAAAGGATGAAAGCAGATGCAGCTCACATATAAAGCATTAAAACGGAAAAAACGTTTGTATAGGGGACGTATCTCAGATATTTAGGATGTCTGGAGGATGTCTTGAGGATGTGGTAGGACACCTAGTGGAAAATCGACATTTCCTATAAAAAGGGGGAGGTAATCACCTGGATCTCACTATCAGTCCAGCAGCCCTGCGGTGCAAGCCTCTTCAGCCTTGCTCCTCCTTTTGCTCTTCCACATCATCCAGTCATCTCCACCATGGATCGTCGCACACTTCTTTTGGTAGACTCCATCATTCTCCACCAGTGTGAAGCCCTCTTCAGGCTCTTTAACCTGTTCTACGCAAGGAAAAAGAGGCGTCCAAGAAGTGTGTGGGTCCGAAGATGGATCGCGAGAAGAGCAGAGTACGGGCTGTATGACAAGCTGATGGTGGAGCTGAGGAATGAAGACACTCGTGCATTCCAGAACTTCATGAGGATGCCACCAGCCATGTTTGACGAACTTGTAGAGATTCTGAGACCCAGGTTGACCAAGCCGAGCACCAACTTCTCTCCCAGCCTGGACCCTGGGCTGAAAGTGGCACTGACTCTGCGCCACCTGGCCTCTGGGACCACGAACAGGAACATGCAGTATGCCTGGAGGGTGCCACACAACACCATCAGCATTGTGGTCAGAGAAGTGGTGCAGGCCATCATCGAAGAATACCTGGAGGAGCTCCTCCAGTGCCCCACCACTGAAGAAGGCTGGAAGAAAGTTGCAGAACCTTCAGAAGTGGAACTTCTCCCACACCGTTGGAGCCATAGATGGAAAGCACGTGGCCTGCAAAGCTCCAGCCAACTCAGGGTCCAATTATCACAACTACAAGGGCTTCTTCACATCATCCTCTTTGCCATGGTTGATGCTGACTACAAATGCATGTACATCGATGCTTTAGGCAATGGGTCAACTTCAGATGCCCAGGTATACAACGCTAGTGACCTCAAGGAGGGGCTGGAACACAACCTCATCATGGGCTTCCCAGATCCAGACCCCCTGCCCAATGACACACAAGATGTGCCCTACTTCATCATGTGGGATGATGCCTTCTCCCTCACAACCTATCTCATGAAGCCCTACACTTCCAGATACCTCACCCGTGAAGAGAGCATCTTCAACTACAGGCTGTCCAGGGAAAGATGGGTGGTGGAGAATGCCTTTGGCATCCTGGCCAACAGGTTCCAGGTATTTCTCTCCACCATGCAGTATCGCCCAGACATCGTGAGAAACATCGTGGAAGCTTGCTGCATCCTGCACAATCTCATGCGCACCCACTACCCAATGTTGCAGAACAGACTTGTCGACCATCAACAAGGGAATTGGGACATGGAGCCTGGTGAATGGAGGCAAGGACTAAACCTGATAGACACTGAGGATGGGCAAGGCCCCAACCGAGCTTCACGTGAAGGGAAGAAGCAGCGCAACCTCCTGAAACACTGGTACAACTCCCCAGCTGGAGCAGTGGAGTGGCAAGACAGGATGGTAGATGGTTAATAGAAGCTTCCTTGAGCCTGTCTCATCACACTGATGAGGTTGTGCCATGTATGTTGAGTGGCCCAACAATGAACAGTGCATTTAATAAAGAGTTGTGTTAATGTTGAAATGTGTTCATCAATGATTAAATTGTTATTGATAATAAAGGGCCATAGGTGTGGCACCTGGGAGGGTGGACCATACAGTCCCACTATGCTTGCACTGGAGGCTTATCTATCCCACAGCTATTACCCATCCCACAGCTATTACCCATCCCACAGCTATTACCCATTCCACAGGTATCCCTGCCCATCTCACAGCTATTACCCATCCCACTGCTATCCTTATCCATCCCACAGCTATCCATCCCACAGCTATCCTTACCCATCCCACAAGCATGCAAAGGCTTAAACCATTTCTAAAAGTTTCCACCAAGACTTTATTAAGTAAAAGAACTGAACCAAGTGTGTGAAGCAAAGATAAACTTTATTAATAACAAACTGTAGGACTTTATCAAAAAAGCAAAATGAACCAAGAAAAGTGTCCCAAGAAAGATAAAGTCAACAGGTAACAACCCAGTCTCTGGCACTGTTCTCAGTCACTCTGAGGCATGCCCATGGTCTCAGGGGTAAAGGGTCCAGGGGCTGTGGAGGTGGCAGTGGCTGGAGTGCTGGTCTGAGGCGCCATTGAGGTGCCTGGCCCCGAGAGTACAACAGGAGATGGTGTGTGCAGGAAGCTCTCAGAGAGCTGGCTCAGTTCTGTGATGTTGAGAGGCCCTTCCTCCAGGACATGGGATGTCAGTCCCAACACCGATGACAGATGACATGTTTTGATGCCGGGCTTGGCTGTGGGGTGGAGGAAGGAGGAATGTAGTGGGGCTGTCTGGTCTGCAGCTGAGCGAGATGAGGCGTCGTTGGCATCTGTGCTGTCGGTGGCATCTGTGGCAGGCGAGGAACCTTTGCCTGGACTGGGAAGGGTTGTCTGTGCTGCTGGAAGTCCTGGTATCCGTAGCCTTGATAGGTGAGGGGCTGTTGAAAGCTGTGGAAGGGCTGTGACATCGCCTGGGGTGGAGGAGCAGACCTGGAGTGAGTGGGAGTAGGTTCAGCTGGGCCTGGAGGGTGGTGCAGAAGACCTGTGATCCTCTCCTTGATCACCTGGTCCTGGGCTTCGGGCATTTCCATGAGGGTCTGGTTCACGTAGGTGAGGAAGGGCTTTCTGTTAGAGGATGGAATTTCAAATTGTACCAGCTGAGAGACGAGATTTGCGCTGCTCTTGATGGTGTCCCTGATCTCCAAGGTGACAGTGTGGCTCTGACCTTCCGGTCTGCCTCTCTGCCTACTTTCTGTGGAGGTGGAGCTGGGGGTGGGGGTGGGTTGGTCTCCGGTGGCCGCGGCCTCCTCTTGCTCCATCTGCATCTCCACGTACTCTGGCATGGGGTGTGTAGCTGTCAGGGGGGTCTCCGGCATGGGGCACTCCAAGGATACCTGCCTGGACACAGGAGCTGACTCTTGGCCAGAAGAGGACTGGCTGTCTATGGGCTGCCTGAGAGAGAGGGTTGACAGCGGGGCTGCTCCTCAGTGGCGGATCTCACCCTCCATGAAGCTGCACTTGGCCATCACATAGGTCTCCCGGTCCAACAGCTTGACAGTGGTCTGGCCAGACTTCTTCAGGTGCAGCTTGCCATACCATGTGTGCATGTGCTTCCACCATCCAAGGAGTACATCTGAAGTGTAGCCCAGGCTCTCCGCCTTCTCTCTCCAAGCCGCCTGCTTCCACTTGGTGTCTCGATAGAGCCTGTGTCCCTTCCTCCAGAGGTACTCGTTCTCCCTGAGCCATTCGAGCACCTCCTTCTCATGTTCCTCTGCAATGGAGTACTGTCTCCTTTCCCCCTTTTCTCGTGATTGCATCTTCCTCCCTCTGGCATGGCCTTCTGGGCCCTCATCAGCAGGACTTTTAGGGGCTGGTCCACCACACCAGCAGCAGCAGCAGGAGGAAGAGGAGCACAAGCAGCAGCAGAGTCAGCACCAGCAGAAGCACCAGCACCAGCAGCACCAGCAGTAGCACGAGCAGCAGCAGCACCAGCAGGACCAGCACCAGCACCAGCAGAGTCAGCACCAGCAGAAGCACCAGCACGAGGAGCAGCACAAGCAGAAGAACCAGCACCAGCAGAGTCAGCACCAGCAGGAGCAGCACCAGCAGAAGCACCAGCAGAAGCAGAGTCAGCGCCAGGGGGTGGGATGATGGTCCTGTCCTTCTTGCCAGGGCTGGCAGGAGTAGGCACAGGCTTCCTTTTCTTCCCCATGGTTGTTGGCTGAAGATGTGTCTGGCAGCAGGTCTTTCCTCTGAATGGTGACCTGCTTGCGAGCTGCATCCCTTTACATCCGCGGGGCTGACACAATGCATCCTCCCCGCATGCACAGTGAACGCTTTGCATCTGCTACGCATCTGCTAGGCATCCGCTATGTATCCGCTATGCATCCGCATCATCCGCTAGTCATCCGCTATGCATCCATTCCATTCGTTATGTGTCCGCTTTGCTGTGCTCCCCCGGAAGCCCTGCATACGTGCCATCCGCTTCCATCTGCTAGGCTTCCATTGAGCATTCGCTTAACATCCTTGCTATGTCCTCCCCCCATCCATTCCTTTCTGTTGTTTTCCATTCTCTTTATGCAAATTTGGGGCACTTTTGAGAGCAGATAACAATGGATGGAGCCACGGATGGAATTTTGCCCATCCGCTGTGTCCTTTTTACATACGTTTTGCATCCGTCAGCCTATGTGACCTAGCCTTAAGTTTCAAACCAGATTTATAGTTCTCTCTTCAAGGTCACAACAATCTTTTTTCTTTCACTTAAAAGTCTTCAGATTCCAGCCATTAATAGTTCAAAAGAAGAGCATCTGTGTAAACAATATCCATGCTCATCCAGCTATCTTCTCAATACACAGGCTCAGAGTCTTTGACTATAGCACCAGTTTATAAACAAGAAAGAAAACAATGCATCCAAGCCTCTGGGTGGCAGTGTTTCTTCCTCGGATTTGGGAGCCATCCTGGGTGGTTCTGAGGCTGCCCTGGAGCCAAGCCTGTGTCGCCCTGCAAATCCGGCCCCTTCCTGGCCCTTCAAGCTTGGGCAGAGTCACCCAAGTTCTCCAGTTCCCAAGCAAGATTCTCCAGCCCCAAATCACCCTGGACCAGGCATGGCTGGCAGGACCTTACAGGAGTGCCACCTCCTTCCTCTCCTCCTCCTCCTCCTCCTCCTCCTCCTCCTCCTCCTCCTCCTCCA
>BLBF01016501.1:733868-754612 GCA_015471245.1 Laticauda colubrina
TCCTCCTCCTCCTCCTCCTCCTCCTCCTCCTCCTCCTCCTCCTCCTCTGTGGCCGCTGCTCTCCAGCTGGGACACTTGAGACCCCTGGCTCCTCCCTGGGGGATGGAAGATCCTCTGCTGGGCCTCCCTTTGAGGCCTTTGCTTAGGGCACAGCTGGGGCTGAGTAGGATGGGGGCTGTAGTCCAGGCTTTGGGAGGCCCACATGGGAACCCACTTGATCTGGGTAGGACAGGGATCCACCCGTAGGACCTGGCAAAAAAACCCTGGGAAGCAGCCCCTCCATCATTCCTTCCTCCCAACACCTGGCAGGAGGGAGAGAGAGAGAGGAAGCTGACCTAGAGAGGGTCACAGCCACATTCTCCCTTTTTTCTCGGTCTTGGGATTTGCCCCCAGCCTTTTTACCCTAGGGAGCAGCAGCCCCAGTATCCTCAGGCCTAGCCTCTCTGGGAATACTGGAAACTAGTATCTGAAACCTTTTGTGGGGCTCCAAGCAGGAGAAAGAGCATCAAAGTAACCAGTTGATCATTTGAACACCCATGGAGAGATCTCTTCAGGTCTCTATCCAGGTTTGTCCAGAAATTGGGAGGGATTGCTGACCCCCCTCTACCCCAAAGCTGCCTCTCTGTCCCTCTCCCATTGTCACAACTCTTTTCCCTGAATGGAAAACTCTGATCCAATTCACACATTTCGCCAACCCCGATTCGCTCAACCATAGTTTACTCCAAGTGTTGCAGCTGCTGAAAACTCTGAAGGAGCTAGAAGCTGATCCTATGAAAAGCTCCCCATCCTCTGTGCAGACAGGCTGAGTTGACCCTCCCAACATAGCTGATCTGTGGCAAATCTAGGTGAGTCTCCTTTGTGGGAAGGGAAGGGAGGAGGAAACCGTTTTGAGACTGGTTCCCTCTAAAGCCCACCTCCTCTGCACCCCCAGGAAAGACTCAGGACCGGCTGTGGGCAGATATTGCTAGAAAAATGCCTGGAAACACCTGGATGCCCTCAACAGCAGCTGGGAACTTAGCCCACTCAAGGCAGCCCAGGAAAGAGGGTTCCTTCCTTCCCAAAGAGGACTCAAACTCCCATGATGCTCAAAGGAGTTGGGCTCACTCGGCTCCATGGAATGACCTGGAGGGACCTTCACCCAACCCCCTTGCAGGGACTCTGCCATGGGGTCTTGCAACAGGGACTGAGGGCCCCCACAAGTGCTGGGCTTGGCTGGAGGGCCAGGTCCAATCCTGAGCCCCCCAAAGGCACCAGAAGCCCCGTGAATCACCCAAGAGACTCTCCTCCAGCCTCAGTCCTTCCTTCTGGCCTGGACCAAGCTGGGTCAGCTTCTCACCTGGGGGAACAGCAGCCCCCACCTGTCAGGTGCAAAGCTAGCACAACAGACTCGAATCTTGGCAAGAGATGCAACCTGAGGACCCCATTCACTCCCCCCTGCCCTGGGCCCCCATGGGGCAGATTCCCCCCACCTGCCCTTCAAGGCCAGAGGGAGCCTTCTCCATGGGGCACCCCACTTCCCAAGAGGAGGAAGAGGAAGGAGGAGGAAGAAGCACCTGGCTGTCCAACCTGGCCTGCAGATTCCCAAGTCTCACCTGGGAGGGCCACCTGTCCCTTACTTGTGACATCAAAGCTGCTCTCCCTCCCAGCCAATCCCAAGAAGGGCCCCTCCCTCAGAGGCAGGCTTACCAACAACACCTGAGCTGCCCAGATCAGATGGGAGGGGCTCCCACTTCCTCCCTCTTTCCCAACCCCCCTCCCTGCCCTCACTGGGGAGGGGATGGACCCCCTTCAGACCCCCCTGGCCCTGAAGGACCCCTGTCTTCCCTCTTCACAGCACAGCCCCTGGATAAGGCCTCCCCAAATCCAGCCCATTGGAGGCTGCTTGACTGGCGATGAAGAAGCAAGAGAGGCCCCTCAGCCTCGGCCAGCTGTGTGGGAAGTGTTATACATTTGCATACTCACCTCAGATAGGTCAGTCTGGACAGTGGGAAATTTGAAGAGCCATCACTGGCCACGAGCCGCTAGCAGCCCGCTATAGAAAGGCTGCCATGGTTCTGCGGTTGTTCAGTTCCTGAAGAGAAAATAAAAAGAATAAAAAATCAACTGGGTCTTGTGTCTCTTTCCCACAATGCAATACTGGTGATGAAGGTGAGTTTCTGAGACAAAGGAGTCCAGTTGTGCATGTGGCAATGAGGACCGAGTGAGACGAAATGGTCGGGAACAACTCACCACCCACACCATTCAGCCCAGCAACTGAAGACTGGGAATCCTACATCGACTGATTCCTCATGTTTCTAGAAGGGAGCAATCTCCAGGGAATATCCAAACATAGGAAGAGAGTCGTCTTCTTCACCCACTGCAGTTCCACAGTATTCAGAATGGCAAAGGCATTGGCATCACCCCACAATGTAAAGAAAATGGCGTGGACAGACTTAGAGAAATTACTGCGAGCCCATTATGCGCCAATCGTTTCATGCCTAATCAAAAGACACAAATTCTATCAGCGCGACCAGAAGGAAGACAAGAGCATTGGAGATTTTGTCACAGCACTAAGAGACATTGGCGGAGCATGCAAATTCTTGAACCTGGATGAGGCCATGAGGGACCACATGGTCCTCGGATTAAAGGACCTTACACTACAGGGTCGACTACTAATAAAACCTAACCTGGTGCGGATCTTAAATTGGGTAGGTAAAGGGTGACCAGAGACTGCTAGTGATGAGACTGTTAAACCGTTTTGGAATAGACAAACTGAACTATCGATTTTAAAAGGATGTATACTATGGGGGAATAGGGTGATCATACCAGAAATATTGAAGGAACGAATGCTTGAGTTATTACATGAGGGTTACCCGCGAATTGTCAGAATGAAGTCCCTGGCTAGGAATTATGTATGGTGGCCAGGGATGGATAAGAATATTGGGGAATGGGTAGCAACCTGCAAACAATGCCAAGAACCTAGACCTACATCCCCTTCTGCACCTACACTCAAGTGGGAAACACCTAGGGGTCGATGGTCTAGAATACACATTGATTTTGCAGAATCAACTAAAGGACACACATTCTTAATAGTGGTAGACGCTTACTCAAATTGGCTAGAGGTAAGCATGCATTCAACTACAACAGAAGCTGTTATTAGACAACTAAGGAAACTTTTTACGACACATGGATTGCCGGATTTAGTTATATCTGACAACGGACTGCAATTCATGACAATAACATTTCAGAAGTTCCTAGCCGAACAAGGGATAAGGCACGCACTAACAGCGCCGGGTCAGCCAGCTTTGAACGGACAGGCGGAATGCATCTGTTATCCAAAAGAAATATTACACAAATTGGGAACGGGAGATATACAGGAAAAGATATATAAGCTATTAAGTATACAACACATTACACCAAACACCACAACAAATAAAAGCCCAGCACAACTATTAATGCGCAGAAAGCTAAGATCAAACCTAAACAGACTACATCCCACATATAGCCCTGAAAAACCAACAGACTCCTCCAGTAAGTGCCGCACATTCAAAATAGGGGACCTAGTCTATGCAAAAAAGATTATGGGGGAACCATTGTGGATACTGGCAACAATAACTCAAATAACGGGGCCCCGATCATACAGGGTAGAGACAGAGGACGGAAAGAGCTGGAGGAGACACATAGACCAAATCAGATCAAGGGCCACAGTGAGAAACACTAACCATCAGGGGGAGGAAGGGAAAGAACTTACACAAACAAAAGGATCATCTCCAATATTAAACAAAAATAGCCAAGCCAGAGAGGGGGGAGACTCCTCAAAAACAAATGAGAGGAGAGGGGGAGACCCTCCACAAGTAAGAGAAGTAACAAAACAAACCCTAACAATGATACAACAACCAATACTAACATTAGCCCCAATCAGAAATTGCAAACACGTACCTGGAACCATAGTAGAAGAAGACAACATGGGGAGACTGGAGGAGGCTTCAGAGAACCATCAAGAAGCCACTCCTAGTGGGAGCGGCCGAGCCGACTCAACCAGCCAGGAAAGGCCTGGCAGGAGCAGCATGACTGACTCTACCTTCCAGGAGGCTCCACGGAAGAGGACGGGAGAAACAGCAACCCCGTCCGAACAGTCCGGTGGGAAACCCACAATTGAATTGCACAGGTCCACTCAAAATCATAAGAGCCCCACCTATTTATGTGACTACGTAACATAAAGAGGCCTGATTGATTGGACTGGACCACATGGGGAGGGGTGTGATATGTTTGCATACTCACCTCAGATAGGTTGGTCCGGACAGCGGGAAATTTGAAGAGCTGTCATTGGCCACGAGCCACGAGCAGCACGCTATAACAAGGCTGCTGTGGTTCCGCGGTAGTTCAATTCCTGAAGAGAAAATAAAATGAATAAAAGATCAACTGGGTCTCGCGTCTCTTTCCCACAATGCAAAAGGAAGGTTGTCTGGAAGCCGCCAGGGAAAGCCAACCCAGAAGTCTTGGCAGGACTGCTCAGAAGCGGTTGCCATTGCCTCTTTCCCAGGGCTCCGAGAGAGCGGCTGGCCCAGAGCCTCCTAGCTGGCTCGGAGCCCCAGGAAGAACTGGAACTCAGGACCCCATGGGATTGAACCACCACCTCACCCAACTGACTCCGGTGGGATCCACATAACCCACTGAACCCAGTTTCTTCCCCAGTGGCTACATTCACACCTGTACTTCTTAACCATGGTTTGTTTACGGAGGTTGAACCTGTTGGCTGAGAAGTCAGTGGATGATGGGGACTTGGAAGGAGATGAATTCCTGGGAGAGAAGCTGAACAAGAGGAGATACACAGGCAGGCCTCGACTTACAGCCATTCATTTAGTGACCGACTCAAGTTACAACTGCATTGAGAAATGGGACTTAGGACCATTTTTCACAGTTAATAACTTTTGCAGCATCAAATGCAAAGATCAGAATTCAGGTGCTTGGCCACAGTATCATGTTTATGACCATTATGGCTGCATCCCAAGTCATGTGATCCCATTTCGCGACCTTCTGGCAAGCAAATTCAGGTTCACTTAACAACCAAGTTCCCAACTTATCAACTGCAATGATTCACTTTATGACTGTGGCAGGAAAGGTCATAAAATGGGGCAAAACTCACTTGGCAGATGTCTCCCTTAACGACAGAAATGTGCTCAGTTGTGGTCATAAGTCAAGGACTACCTGTATTGGGAACCCTTTTCTTCTGGCGAGGAGTCCGTTCACAGAACACGCTTGACCAGGCCAGGGTCCTCGAAGCCCCCCTGAGAGAAACCAGAAGTCCACATGGAGCCTCCTCAGGGCCTGTGAGAAGCCCTGGATGATCACAGCCCCCCCCTCCTCTCCTCCTCTGGGGTCTCCCTGGGACAAACCCAGAATTTGGGGTGGGCTCATTCCTGACCCAGGAGCGGCTTCCTCCCCTTGAGCCTCACCCAGCTTTGGTCAGACACGGCTGTTAACCTCCTGGAGGAGAAGAGACTCTCATCATACATCTACCTGGCCCTGAAAAGCCACAGCTTGAACCCTGAGCCACCCAGGATCTGGTCAGCAGGCCCTGAGAGCAGAGTCTGAGGGAGGTTCAGGGAGAGAACTTCCAAGTGATGGATCTGGGATATGGGCCTTCGTCTGCTCCTTCCTGCCAGGGTGGGTCTGCCTGTCCCTTCAGTTCCCCCCCTACTCAGCCCCCCAGTTCCTCCCTCTGGGCCAAGAAGTCCATATTAATGTCCCCCCCAGTGAAGAAACATCATCTCTGAACGACAGATCCAAATAAACCAGGAACAAAGGAGTTCCAAGAACACCTTCAAACCCCTTGGAGTTTTTTGGTATGGAAAGTCTCAGCCTCAGAAATTGGGAAGGTCAGAGGGGTCCCCCCCCAATAGAAGATCTCCACAACAGAGGAAGAGCCACCAGATCCCTAGAAATCATGTCGCTATAAATCAGGTTGCACCATCCACCACACTGTGGTGCCATCTTTGTAGGGTTTCCCTGTGATAAGATGGGTGGCCAGTAAATTTATTGGGTAGATGGATGGATAGACAGCCAGCCAGCCAGCCAGACAGACAGACAGACAGACAGATAGATATAGATTTATCTCAGCTACAGACCTTACAGCCCATTCTTTATTTAAAAAACGAAGAAAAATCAAAATATAAAGAATCTTGGGTGTATTATAGGAACATGGTAAGATAACACAGGAATGACAAGAAAATAAAAAAATTCCATCCATTGTGTAATTTTCTCTCAATTTAACCAATGTTATGTAACCACCAGTTGTCACTTCCTGCTTCTTAATGAGCTTTTATCCCAAAATTAATATTGCTAGAAAAAATGAGGAATGAAATTTTATTTCAGACACAAGCAATTTTAAAATTGGCTGCAATTAGGATTGATGTATGGGATTCTGATACAAAACAGAATTCCAAATGGGCCCTACTCTTAACCTTGGGCAGAGTTCAAGGGTGCTGATTGTCATTAGAAGACACTAGAGTTAGAATTTCCGGTGGCGTTTCCATCAAAGACGGATCAGAAACGATGATCGTGAGTGGTTTGATCCATGTTTACCTTGGTGGAAGGGTACTTGTGGGATCAGAACTATTTGACCCACCTCAGAGGGGTGGGGGAAGAGGGGGAGACTGCCAGCTGGGTTGAGGGGAGCCACATCTCCCTTCCCTGGCTAGGTATTAACTCCCCTGGAAGACAGGGAGCAACAGCAATTTAATGGCTGCCCTGAAGACAGAAAGCTGCCGGGACCTCAGTATGTGCTGGAACAGTGAAATGGTGAACGATGTGTCATCAGAATAAAGAACTTGAACTTTTTTCTAAATAACCATGAGAAGCAGAAAGAAAGAGCCTTGCTTAAGAGTATGACAGTGGCAAACAGAAAATAAGAGGAAAATATAAGGTAAACAAAAGTGGATTATAAAAAGCTAATTAGAGATAAAATTCGGAAACAATATATATAATTTGGCATCAATTAGGCATTGGACAAAATGCTGGAGTTGCCTGGCATTAACTATATTTGAGAAAGCTAACAGTGGAAATCACTGAAAATTAACGTTAATACAATTGAAAAGAGAAAATAAAAGAACTTGAAAAGTGGAAAGTGATATAGAGCACCACCTAATAGTTAAAGATTTCTTTCCTTCCTGATTTTATGGAAAATCACTGGTCTTATAATTGCTAAGAGATAAAAGAATAATAAAAGAACAAGAACCCCGGAAACTTTTAAAAAGGCGGAAGAAATTGTAGTAAGAGGATAAACAAATGCAATATCTGGGACTGTTGGATGTTGATTGTGATAAAGATACAGAAGGATTAATAAGGGCAATAAAGACAAAAGGAGACCTTTGGCAAGGATCGCAACAAAAGACTTTGAATTTTAATAACTCAACTGATTTTAAAAAATGGAAGAAATTAGCAGACTTGAAGTCAGAATTGCAAACTATAAGTGGAATGCTGAAAGAAAGAAGGGAATTATTGGACATACTGGCAAAAAAAATTATGGTGATGCAGTCCCTAGAACAACAAAGAAATGTCAGAGAGGAGGAGTTAATGGAAAAGGAAAGTGACTGAGATGAACATGGAGAACAAGAGAAATTGCCAAAGGACATTAAAGGAACTAAAACTATGACATTGATGACAGAGTTAATAAATAAAAGAGAAAATTCTCCCAGGATTAAATAAAAGAAGAATAAATTCTACAAAAAGAAACTTCAAAAAAGAGAAGAGGAAAGGGTTTGGGAGAAGATGGGTGACTGCCAGATGGAAATAAAAAGGAAAGATTGGGAAAACTTAGAAAAGGGAAAAAAAGCTAAAACCAAGAGAAATGACAAGGCCGAGAGATTGAGAGATAAGGGTTCAATAGGTTATAAAAGGGGGATGCCACATGGGAATGTATTTGGGTACTTTTTTATTAGAAACTTAATATGGAGAGATTTGAAATTCAAAATGAATTGGGAATTATGCTAAGAGTATTATATATGATATATGAGAAAAGTGAAGATGAACTAAGAGATGTTAGGAGGGTTTTATTATTATTACTGTTCTTTTATATATATATATCCCAAATGAAATAGAAAATATAATTGACTAAACAAAGGATATGAGAAAATAAAAAATATGGATCATATTGGAATTTTATAATGAGAATATTATATCATAATTAAAAGAGGGAAATAAATTTTATTTAAATTACAGTGGTAAAATTTGGCTATGTGGAAAGAATGAAAAAATATGAAATGGTAATATGAATAGTGTTGGAATAAATATAAGACATATTGTAGATTGAGTAATATACCATATTGATTCTAAATATATTAATTTCACTTTAATCTTTAAGGCCCTGTCACACTGTCCAACGGATGCAAAACATTAGTAAAAAGGACACAAAGGACGAGCAAAATGTTCCATCCGTTGTTATCCGCTCTCAAAAGGGGCAAAAATTTGCATAACCGGAGCGGATAACACGGAAAGGAACGGACATGGGGAGAACGCAGAGAGGATGCGGAACGGAAGCCCAGCGGATGGAAGCGGATGGGAGTGGATGGCACATCCGCTAGGCTTCCAGGGGACCTCAGCAAAGCGGATGCGGAACGGATACAGCGGAAGCACAATGGATGAAGCAGATGCAGAGCGGAAGCCTAACGGATACACAGCGGATGAAGCGGATGCAGAGCAGAAGCCTAGCGGATGCAGAGCGGAAGCCGAACGGATGCCGAGCGTTAATTGCGCATGCGGGGGAGATGCATTGCGTAAGCCCCGCGGATATAAAGGGAAGCAGCTCCCAAGCAGGTCACCATTCAGAGGAAAGACCTGCTGCCAGATACATCGAGTCCTTGCCTGCCCTGCCTGCATGCCTACCTGCAAGCCTTCCTGCCAGCCTTCCTGCCAGCCTGCCTCCAAGCCTGCCTCCCAGCCTGCCTCCCAGCCTCCCTGCAAGCCTTGCTCTCTGCCTGCCTGCCAGCCTTGCTGCCAGCCTGCCTTCCAGGCTCCCTGCCAGCCAGTCTGCCTGCCAGCCTTGGTGCCTTCCTGCATACCTGCCTTCCTGCATACCTGCCTTCCTGCCAGCCTTGGTGCATGCCTACCTGCAAGCCTTTGTGCCTGGCTACCTGCCAGGCTTCCTGCCAGCCTTGGTGCCAGCCTTCCTGCCAGCCTTGGTGCCTGCCAGCCTCCCTGCCAGCCTCCCTGCCAGCCAGCAACCCCACAACCATGGGGAAGAAGCGAAAGCCTCAGCAACCTGCCACCATCCCTGGCAAGAGGGACAGGGCCACCCTCCCACCCCCTGTCCCTGACTCTGCTTCTGCTGGGGCTTCTGCTGCTCGGGCTCGCTCTTCTGGTGCTGGAGCTTCTGCTGAAGCTGCTCCTAGCGGTGGTGCTTCTGCTCGTGCTTACTCTGCTGAAGCTGCTCCTGGCGGTGGTGCTTCTGCTGGTGCTTACTCTGCTGAAGCTGCTCCTGGCAATGGTGCTTCTGCTGGTGCTTACTCTGCTGAAGCTGCTCCTGGCGGTGGGGCTTCTGCTGGTGCTTACTCTGCTGAAGCTGCTCCTGGTCCTGCTGGTCCTGCTCGTGCTCCTGGACTTGCTCGTACTGCTCGTGCTCCTGCTCTTGCTCATCCTGCTCGTCCTACTCGTCCTGCTCATGCTCCTGGTCTTGCTGGCGCTGCTGGTGCTTACTCTGCTGCTGCTGATCCTGGTCCTGCTGATGCTGCTAGTGCTGGTGCTGCTGCTGGTGCTGGTGCTGCTGCTGTTGCTGCTGATCCTGATCCTGCTGGTGCTGCTGGTGCTGCTGCTGCTGCTGCTGATGATGATGATGATGATGATGATCCTGCTGCTGCTGCTGCTGATGATGATTATGATCCTGCTGGTGATGATGATGATGATGATCCTGCTGGTGCTGCTGCTGCTGGTGGTGTGGAGGAGCAGCCCCTACTACCTGGGAGCCCCTCTGATGAGGGCCCATCTGGACCTGCCAAAGGGAGGAAGAGGCGTATGCGACAATGGGAGAGGAGGCAATACTCCATTGAGGAGGAACACGAGGATGGGGTGCTAGAGTGGCTGAGAGAGAATGACTATCTGTGGCGGAAGGGACACCGGCTGTACAGGGACACCAAAAGGAAGCATGCTGCTTGGAGAGAGAAGGCGGAGAGTATGGGCTACACTTCGGAGGTGCTCCTCGGCTGGTGGAGAGCACACGCACACCTGGTACGAGAAACTGCACCTGAAGAAATCTGGCCAGGCCACAGTTAAGCTGACGGACAGAGAGACCTACGTCATGGCCAGGTGCAGCTTCCTGGAGGGTGAGATCCGCCACCGAGGAGCAGCCCCTCTGTCTACCCTCTCTCTCCGGCAGCCTGCTGAGAGCCAGTCCTCTTCCAGCCGAGAGTCAGTTCCTTTCTCCAGGCAGGTTTCTGTGGAGCGTGCCATGGCGGAGAACCCATGGACAGGTGTTGTAACCGTGGTGGAGTGCATGGAGGACTCCCTGGTGCGGTGGGAGAAAGGAGACATTGAGTCCACCACAGCCATACCCGCATCTACCCCCAGCTCCACCTCCACAGAAAGGCAGAGAGCCAGACAGCAGGAGGGGCAGAGCCACACTGTCCTGCTGGAGATCAAGGACACCATCCGCACCAGCATAGATCTCCTCTCTCAGCTGGTCAACATCGACTCCTCATCCGCCAACCGCAAGCCCTTCCTCACCTATGTCAAACAGACCCTCAGGGACATGGCGGAACCCCAGTACCAGGTGGTGAAGGACCGGATCACCGAGCTGCTTCACAACCTTCCAGATCCAGAGGAACCTGCTCCCACCCAGTCCAGGTCTGCTCCTCCACCCCAGGTGATGTCCCTCCCATTCCAAGGCTTCCCACACACACTCACCTACCAGGGCTACGGCTACCAGGAGGTCCAGCAGCACAGGCAGCAGCCCTTCCCAGTCCAGGCACAGAGTCATCGGGCGACACCGTTGCCACCGGTTCCACTGATGCCACCGATGCCACCCACGACACTGATGCCGACGCCACCAATGCCAACAACGCCAGTCCTCACCCAGCTGCAGACCAGACAGCCCCACTACACTGCTCCTTCCTCCACCCCACACCCAAGTCCGGCCTCAGTACATCTGTCATCGGTACTGGGGCTGACACCTCATGGCATGGAGGAAGGAGATCTCAACATCATGGGGCTGAGCCAGCTGTCCGAGAGCTTTCTCAACACACTGTCACCTGTTGTCCTCTCGGGGCCAGGAACCCCGGTGGTGCTTCAGACCAGCACTCCAGCAGCACCCACCTCCACAGCACCTGGACCCTTCACCCCTGAGACTGGGCACACCTCCGAGTGACCAAGAGGAGTGCCAGAGACTTGCTGGCTGACTACCTGTGGACTTTATTTGGACACTTGACTTGGGTCATTTTTCTTTTAGAGCTTGTTGTTCAATAAAGTCTATCTTTGATTCACACACTTGCTTCATTTCTTTTTTTTAATAAAGTCTTGGTGGAAACTTTTAGAAATGGTTTAAGCCTTTGCATGCTTGTGGGATGGGTTAAGATAGCAGTGGGGTGGGCAGGGATACCTGTGGAATGAGCAGGGATACCTTTGGGATGGGTAATAGCTGTGGGATAGATAAACCTCCAGTGCAAGCATAGTGGGACTGTATGGTCCACCCTCCCAGGTGACACACCTATGGCCCTTTATTATCAATAATAATGTAATAATCATCCACACATGTCAACACAAACACAACTCTTTATTAAATGCCCTGATCATTGTAGGGCCACTCAACATACATGGCCCAATCTCATCAGTGTGATGAGACTGGCTGAAGGAAGCATCCATTAATCATCTATCATCCCGTCTTGCCACTCCACTGCTCCAGCTGGGGAGTTGCACCAGTGTTTCAGGAGGTTGCGCTGCTTCTTCCCTTCATGTGAGGCTCTGTTGGGGCCTTGCACATCCTCAGTGTCTATCTGGTTTTGCCCTTGCCTCCATTCCCCAGGCTCCATGTCCCCATTGCCTTGTTGGAGGTCCACAAGCCTGTTCTTCAAGACTCGGTAGCAGGTGCGCATGAGATTGTGCAGGATGCAGCAAGCTTCCACGATCCTCCTCACGGTCTCTGGGTGATGCTGCATGGTGGGGAGAAGTACCTGGAACCTGTTGGCCAGGATGCCAAAGGCGTTCTCCACCACCCGCCTTGCCCTGGACAGCCTGTAGTTGAAGATCCTCTCTTCACGGGTGAGGAGTCTGGAGGTGTAGGGCTTCATGAGGTAGGTTCTGAGGGAGAAGGCGTCATCCCCCACGATGAAGTAGGGCACATCTTGCGTATCATTGGGAAGGGGGTCAGGATCTGGGAAGCCCACGATGAGGTTGCATTCCAGCCTCTCCTTGAGGTCACTGGCGTTGTATACCTGGGCATCTTAACATGACCCATTGCCTGAAGCATCTATGTACATGAACTTGTAGTCAGCATCAACCATGGCGAAGAGGACGATGCTGAAGAAGCCCTTGTAGTTGAAATAAGTGGACCCCGACTTGGCTGGAGCTTTGCAGGCCACGTGCTTGCCATCTATGGCTCCAACGGTGTGTGGGAAGTTCCACTTCTGATACCACTGCTCTGCAACTTTCTTCCATCCTTCTTCAGTGGAGGGGCACTGGAGGAGCTCCTGCAGGTATTCTTTGATGATGGCCTGCACCACTTCTGTGACCACAAAGCTGAGGGTGCTGGGTGGCACCCTCCAGCCGTACTGCATGCTCCTGTAGGTGGTCCCTGAGGCCAGGTGGCGCAGAGTGAGTGCCACCTTGAGCCCAGGTTCCAGGCTGGGCCAGAAGTTGGTGCTCTGCTTGGTCAACCTGGGTCTCAGCCGCTGCACAACTTCATCAAACATGGCTGGAGGCATCCTCATGAAGTTCTGGAATGCACGAGTGTCTTTGTTCCTGAGCTCCACCATCAGCTTGTTGTACAGTCCGTACTCTGCTCTTCTCCCGATCCATTTTCGTATCCAGACGCTTCTTGGCCGCCTCTTTTTCTTCCCGTAGTAGAGTTCACAGAGCCTGTAGATGGCTTCGCACTGTTGCAGAACGATGGTGGCTGCCAAAAGGACTGTTTTACGATCCACGGTGGACATGACTGGATGCTGTGGAAGAGCAAGAGTCAGATGAAGGCTGCAGAGGTCTGCACAGCGGGGCTGCTGGTCTGAAAGTGAGATCCAGATGAGTTGCTCCCCCTTTTTATAGGCAGTATAGGTTTTCCCCTAGCTGTCCCTTTGCATCCTCTAGGCATCCTCTCGACATCCTTAATATCCGAGATAGGTCCCCTCTGCGAACGTATTTTCCATTTTAAATGCTTTGTTTCCGCTAGGCATCCGCTAGACATCCGTACTGCATCCGTTCTGCGTCCATTCTGCTTCCTCCCTGTGTCCGTTTACCGCTGGAGCAGATGGAGTTGCGCGGATGTGAAGTGGATGCCTAGTGGATATAGCGGATGCAGAACGGATGCCTAGCGGATGCCTAGCGGATGCAGAACGGACGCATTGGATACATTTTCCGCTCAAAAGTTTTGGGCAGTTCAAAACTTTCTGAGCAGATGAAACGTCAATAAATGGACGCTGGATGGATAGAGAGGAAGTAAAACGGAGGCAGTGAGTACAGAACAGATACATCGCGTTAACCAACGGATGGCAAGCTTTTTTGTCCGTTTTACATCCTCTTTCCATCCGTTGGTGCAGTGTGACAGGAGCTTTATGGTCTTGAGTTAAAGAATGAAGATAATAATGCATGAAGTGAAATAAAATAGGTAGTAAGCTGAAAATAGAAATAATAGGGGATAAAGAATTGAAAAAATATATGAGAAAATGATTTTGATATTGAATTCATGATTTGAAATATGAAATGGAAATTTATTTGAAGATTTGTGGAGTGGATAATAATTTGATGTGTTATTAAATAAGAAAGTTGAAAAAGTAAGTATTACTATGTATACATGTTGTAATCTGAAATCACATTGCTCACGTGAAGAGATGTGTAAAAAATAAGAAAAAAACTTTTTTTAAAAAAAGAAGACACTACAGTTAAATGGCACTAACTGAGAAATGACACCAAATTCCATAGCTCTGGGTGACCTTCCCCAGAAAACTCTGGAGACAAGAGGCCATGTTGAAGGACAGCAAATGTCAATTTCCTGGGTGTTGAACTCTCTTCCCCAGCATCACTTTCTGGACTTGCCCTGATAGGAAGGAAGGACCACAACCACAAGAGAACAATGATCCCAGGGGTATATCTGTAATTTTTACGAACATGTTTTATTTCAGCCTCTCTTCTGCAAATGGAGCCCCGAAAAAGTTCAGGATCCCAAGAGGAGAAGCTGCTTCTTGCTCTAATTATGACCTTTGAGACCCGTGATGCTATATCTCCAGTTTTTGAATTTGATGTAGGCATTAGACTGAAGCCACATGCAAAGGATCTTGTGTCAGAAAAGGAGAAATTCCTTGGATGAAGCTCTCTGGGACCAAATTTTGGGACAGGTAGAGGCTCTGCTCTTGATTGCACCTTCCTCTCCTTTGCAGATGAAACTGGGTGATTCTCTGTTTATATCAGAAAAGCCACTGGCACTTCTCAGAGTCTTTGAATTTTTCCAACTGTTCCTGTTGTTTGTGTGAGAAACAAGAAGTGGATTGATTAATGCCATGAATGATGGACGTCCTTCTTCTGCTTCTGCTGCTGCTGTTGTCCCCATCAGTCTGTGGGAAGCTGAGAAGGAAATGCCCATTGAGTTTGGAGCACCAAGTTGGGAACAATCGATGGAGCTTTTACAGGCCAGGAGACCATCTCATTGATGTGGTCACAACTGAAACATATGTGTCACCTATGATGTGGCCTTTCAACAGTCCTCCTTCTATACCTTCTCCTTCGTAAGTCATGCTGGGTGATGGAGTTGCACTCCCTCCATGTGCAATTCTAGCACTCTCCTTTTCTTCTTATTTCACTTATTTTTGTACTGCAGGACCTGTCTAATTTCCTGAATGATTTTTATTTCCATGGTTTCCCTCTTTTGCTTCACATTGTGGAAGAGAGTAAAATCCAAAGATGGGGTTGAAAAAAAAAACCTGAAGGAAATCCAGATGATTTTCCTTTCTCAGTTCAATCCTGAGTTCATCACTTGAATAATAACCTTTGTTAAATCGTGATTGAAACAATTCGTTGTTCCCTCTCCCAGCCGATTTCCACAGTTGCATAATTGATCATTATATTTGGATCAATGTTGGCCTAAGGCTTAGCAGGTTTGTGAAGGACTATATATTATAAAAGTATTTGTTATTGCTGTTCACTATAACATGAACATTATTTTTACAATAGGGAGATTTCTGATTTTAAAATTGCCCTAAAATTAATCTTTGCCATTCAAATGGTCAACAAGAATTCCCAGTACCTGCACAATCTCACACTTGGCTACAACATCCATGGCAACTATAGAAGCACTTTCCGCACTTCAGATGCCTTGCTGGACATGCTCTCCACTGGAGAAGCCAACGTCCCCAACTATGGCTGCGGGAGGAAGGAGAAACTCCTAGCTCTGATTGATGCATCTGAGAGGGACATCTCCATCCAGATGTCAATGTTTGTCGGCACCTACAAAGTCCCACAGGTTTGTGTATGTTTTTCTCTTTCTAAGGTGAGTGGGGTGGTGGGGATGAACAATAGATTCAATATCTTCATAGAATTCAAGAGCTGTTTTTCAAAATATTAGGGAATATATAAACTATGTTTTAGTCTATTATGTTCATCTTCAAATTCTCCATTAAAAGCCTGAAGAGCCATTAGGTCCCTGTAGAGGATATTCTACTGAATATTCAACTATTGAAAAACTATCAGGTTTGAGTTCCTCCATTAGCATATTCATTTTCACAAATCAATAATATCTGCCTTATCCAATTGGAATCAAGTTGGCAATCGTCCTGTCTATGTATAAAAAATTAAGATCACAGGATCTGAAGAGTATCTTGGGGGTGGATAAAAGGAGTTCAGTTCCTGCCCTCAGAGATACAGTAAGTTATGAATTTACAACATTTCTACTTTGTATAAATTCAGGGTATATAATTGATGGATTTCAAAGACTAGTCATTGTGCAGGGTGCCAATATGTCTGACTGCCTGAGCAGCGTTTATTACTTTTATAGGGTTTTTACAAGTAGCAAAAGGCAATATAGATGCAGCATCGGGATTGGAGAATAGATACCACATGGGTGAAACCTCCCAACCAATCCTTAAGACTAGCGGTGATGTTTGTCAATGAGACAGAAAGTCCAGGACTTTCCACCTTCCCCAGAATACACCTAAGAAATGAGATCATGCAAGCAGCAAAAGAAGCCCATCTTACTCTCCTAATGCTGCAGTTTGCTGCTGGCATCTAGCGCCATCTATAGGATGTCAGTAGCTACCTCAAAATACTACTACATATAATTATTGGTTTAAAATTAAAGCGATGAAACAGGTAGAGTCCCAAAACAGACAAAATTTCAATTAAAGATTTGTTGGATTGTACAACTGACAATTTTTGTTAGGAGTTGCAGTCTCTTACTCTCTTGTACATCTGCAGAAAACACTGAAAAATTGTTCCACAAAGAATTTAGGATATAGAAGCTGAGCAAGAGATTTCAGGACTCAAAAATAGCATATAATACAGCCCTATATTTTAGATCGAAACATTTTATCTGACATCTGCTAATTTGAATCTAATAGTTGGAATTGTAGGGGTGACACAGAAATTTACATTGCATTTTTAATTGTTTTTTATTTAACATGATTTTGCGTTCCATTTTTATGTACAATCTTGTTAAATATTTAAACTGTGACTAAGAAGCAAACTATTCCAATATGTTCATCAGAACAAAAATGGGTTTGTCGATAACTAATATTTTGGAGTTGATCTGTGCCACATTATAACACAGCATTCTTCATTACTTTTTCAGATCACTGCTGTAATTCTTTCAGAGGCTCTGAATGATAAAGGGAGATTCCCCTTTTTTCACCCATTGCTCCCCAAAGAAGTATTCCAGTACCCAGCAATCGTCCAGCTGCTCCTCCATTTCAGATGGACCCTGATTGGCCTCTTTGCTTCAGACACAGAAAAGGGAGAGAAATTCATGAGGACTTTCCCTCCGATGCTTGTCAGGAAAGGAATTTATGTTGTTATATCACAACAATTTGCAGCAATTGGACATACATCCCCCCTCAGGGAGGCCCTCTCAAAGTGGAGACAAGTCAACGTCTTTGTCCACTTCATAGAATATGATTCCATTTGGAGAATAATTCTTCTTTTCCATAAAGCACTTATGCATTTGCCAGAACCCATTGAAGGGAAAGTCTGGATCCTCAAAAATTTTGCAGGGTATATGATCCAGAAGCACAGACTTCTCAAATACATTCATAGTATTTCAAACTTTGGTTATCTGCAAAAAAAAAGGCCAAGGGATGCTGCCTTTGAACCCTATGTCTTTGTGGAAGATCAGTTTCAAGATCGTTATTTTCGCTGTTCCCTTTCCAAGCACGTCTTTTCTGTCAAAGGCCACAGAAGATGCACCCAAAAAGCCCCACTGGAGACCAAGTGGAAAAGGAACAGAAGATGGATCAAAAATGACCCTCATTCATACAGTGTCATGAAGACTCTGGCCCAGGCCATGAATGCTGCCTATTCCTCCAGATTGAGGAGGAGAAGAAAAGAGGTTGGGGGCTCTGAGGCTGCAGCCATGGCAGGTATGGGGTCCCCATAGGGATCCATTAATCTGAGTCCTTTTGGAGAAAGAACCCAAAGGAGAAGGAGGGGAACATCTCAACCTTCTTGTGCTGCAAAAGGTCAAGAGATTTGCACCATCTAATTGCTCCTGTCTGCCGCTCCTGAATAACAGGGAGCAGATCAGAAGTTTCTGTTGGAAGAAATCTCCTTCTGGGTTCAGTTCCAAGTGGGAAAGAAAGACGCTGGAAACATGGTGACTGCTTGGAAGATGGTTTAATGGTGGACAGGCGCATATGCCTTGGTTGAGGAAAGAAGGGCTGAGATGCTGAGAGTGCAACTGTTTTATGCCCTCTGTTGGGATTTGAATTTGAGCTTGTGTTCAGATTGGTTGTCAGACTCCCCTGGGGCCATGCAGGAGCACCTTTGTAGGCTGTCCTGAGTCCCAGGCTTGGTTGAGCCTGGCTGGATGGTGATGTAATGAAAGGGCTTTGGGCAATTCCTATTATAGCTTTACCTGGAGTAGATCTTTGTTATTTAAAATAGACTGGCCTAGGACAGAGTAATGGTCCATTAGCAAAGGTGGGAGGGGGAGCTGAGTTTCAGGGGTGGGATTCAAATTTGTTAACAATCGGTTCTGTGTGTGTGGCCTAATTTGTGGGTGTGGTTTGGTGATCATGTGATGGGTGGGAGTGGCTTCCTGACTGGGAGTGGCTAGTTGGTCATGTGACTGGACTGGGCATGGCTACGTGATAATGTGATGGGTGGGCATGGCCATGTGGTTGGCAACCCAAATTTAAGTGGTCCTCACTTCATGACCAGGTCCTTGCTTTGTGGCCAATTGCTTTGCAATTGTTTTTTTGCTTTCCAAGGCCTGGGGAACCTTGAAGACGGCAAGGCGAGGCGCGGGCAGCTCCAGGGAAGGCTGCAGAGGGCTTTGCAAGGCCAACTCAACATCACTTCTTTGCCCCAATGACGAAGGATTTAAAAAGATATATCAAAACAAAAGGTAGTTTATTATGTCATGTCTTTAATGCTTAAATAATAGAAAGGTACACAAAACTATATTGTCACAACATTTTAAAATATTAATCAAAAACTGTTACAAAACAAAATTTTACAAAAAACAATAACATTTAAAGTACTCCCAAATTGCTTTTCTATTATTGTCCCAATTTACAGTTTTCTTGTGTTTAACACGAGCATCTTCAGCTGTGTGAGGATGTGCCTGTATCCAGTTCTTTTTTTCAAAAAAATAAATTTTATTGATTTTTAGAAACAAACATAAACAAACACAACACAGAACATGAAAACATAAAACCTATTTTCTGAAAGCAGCCTGATCCCAGGTTACATCTCTTTGTACAGACACCAATTCAAATTCATGCTCATTTTTATATACCATTCCATATCTTATTACCATTCTACATTTTCTATATAGCTTCTCTACTCTTTTAACTTTCTTAATTTTATTTTTATTTGTTTCATCTCAAATCAGATCATTATATTTATATTCTTTGTCTGTCCTATTTCAACTGTCTATTATCTTTTCTCATTAAACAAAATTCCTCCTGTGGTCACTGATTGGACTATGACACCTTTAAATCTTTCCCCTAAAATTATAACACTTAATATAGAACATAACTTCCATTCAGATTCTGTGTAGTACATTAAAGCTACATGCTACATTTTAAAAATTTGGGAACTTCTGGTTTGCACGGTTTCGACAGCAGGCAGGAATCCGCGATCATCCGCGGTTTCTTCTGGGCGCGTCGCCGGAGTGCCCTGAGCCAGCTGCCTCTGGGCTAAGCCACCCTATAGAGGTTGGTGAAGATGAGGGAGATTCCAGCAGGGTTAAGGAAAGCCGCATCTTTCCTCCTCAGCTGGCTAAACTCCCTTTCCCAAAAGCGGTAGAGCGATGATCAGAAATGGCCACCTCAAAGAAGCAAACATTCGGAAAAGAATGTGCAGGAGGAAGAAAGTGCTGAAGTGAAAGTTTTGGCTGACCGGGATAAGAAACAACAATTAAGGCATCCTGGAACTCAAATTTTAAAAAAGGATACATCACTCCCAAAGAAGATTTGGAAGCAGCGAATGAAAGTGAAAAGGGAAAAAAAAATTTTTCACTCTCCTTCCTTACATTGACAGTGAACAGAGATGAATGAGAAATCAGAAAAATCTGCTTTGGCATCAACAGGTATTTAAGCTGGAAAACTTAATGCCAAGGGGATAATAAAGATTTCTGAATATAAAAGGAAAAAAAAGAGAAGGAATATATACATACATACTTACATACATACATACATACATACATACATACATACATACATATATATATATATGCGCTGTTTAGCTTCCTTCGGGTATTATCCCACGTCATTGTAGTTCTGTTAAAGTTGTAGCAACGTTTCAGCAGAATCGCATCTGCCATCCTCAGGCTTCTGTATAGAGTTAGTTCCTGGTTCCAAATTTGAGGCTGGTCTATTCTGATTGGCTGGGAGCCTGGATCTATGTTCATTGAACTTGGAGTTTGATTGATTGGTGTTTCTAGTTTCTTCTGTCAGTTTTGTGGCCTTGATAGGCTGGCAACACTCTGTTCTTGTGTTGGAGGCTTTCAGTGCAGCTTGGCTCCGTGTGAAGCTGGGTTTCATCTGGGTGCCTGGTGGGGGGGTGTTTGAGCTGGAGTCATCAGAGGGAGTCTGTCTGTGCCCAGGTGTTTGCCTGGCTTGTGGTGTGGAGATCTTTCTATTTGAGAGTGCAGGCTTCCAAATGATTGACAGTCTGCTGGAATCATCTCTTCTATTCATGCTGTCAGGTCTTTTTTTAATCTCTATGGCTTCTCTGATGATTCTGTGGCTGGGGTTTTCTATAGTGGCTAGGGTTTTGGTGCCATTGAAGTTGATGTTGTGACCTGTGGTTTTCATGTGTTGGACTAGTGAGGAGGTGTGTTCCAACTTTTTTACTGCATTTTTGTGTTCATCCAGGCGGGTACTTATTCTTCTATTGGTCTGTCCAATGTATGTGGCCGG
>BLBF01016501.1:754622-773474 GCA_015471245.1 Laticauda colubrina
ATGACGTGGGATAATACCCGAAGGAAGCTAAACAGCACACATGTAAGCACCCGCGAAAACCTAAGAAAACATATATATATATATGTAGTTATTCGGGTTTTCTCCCGTGTAAAATTGGAATTATCTAGGCAACGTTTCGATGAAGTCTCATTCATCATCTTCAGGCTAGTTTCTTCGGCTCTGTGCTTCTCAGAGTAATGTGAGCTTGCAGCTGCTTCTTCCTTTTAATTGCTAGTGGGGGTGTGACTTGATTGGGAGGGGGCTTGGCTGTGTTCTGATTGGTTGGGGGTGTGTTCTGATTGGTTGGGGGTTTGGCTGTGTTCTGATTGGTAGGGGGGTTGGATGTGTTCTGATTGGCTGGGGGTGTGTTCTGTTCAGGTGGGGGCTTGGTAGATGTAAAGAAACAGGATTTATTTCGAGATAATGGATAAAAATTTAATTGAAAAAGTGATTCTGCAAAGGTACATATGATTGTATTGTTATATTTGTATTTAGAAATAATGTTAGAAAATTGGAAACAACGTATGATTTAGTGAAACTTTTGTGAATAAAATAAATGGAATGAATTAAATGAGAGAATTAATTTAGAAAGGAATGTCATTTTAATGACATAATGTTTTAAAATGCAAGTGAAGTGGGGGGGAAGTAATTTTGAAAAGTTTATAAGCGTTCCCATAGAAGCAAGATACCTACTTGAAAAGTAATGTGTTAACTGTTTAAAATTTAAATGAATATTAACATTAATGATAGGATTGAATTGGTATAGCTTGTTGTTTGAATTATATTATATATTTATATTTTTCTTTTCTTTTCCTGTAACCAATTCTTTACCATAGGAACAGGGTCCCATTTTTGCACAGGGAAGCCAATTAGACTGGTGGTCAGGAGGTGTGTAATATTGCAAACTGACAGGCGATTTTTCTGCCTTCTGAACATATTATGTTCATCTGCCAGAAGCCCCTTTCCACCTCTGCTGAGTTGACTGCAAGAGTTTTAATAATATATCTGGCCTTTCTAATGCTGCAAGGAATTGTATAATTTTTAGAATCTTTTAGTACATTTTCTATCACGATAATCACGATAATCATTAATATTGATTTCATAATTGAAAATTTGACCAAATGCTACCAACTGTCCTTCAGTTGCTCTCCATAGAACCACCACTTCTTCAATGTTCCAATAATCTGGCTCGAAATAATTTGATAATTTTAATTGATCAATGTCTTTAAATTGGCAGCCTGTTTTTAAATGTTCGCAATCCAAATTAGTTACAATGCTTTGTATAAGTTTTTCAGGAGAAAAACTTTATAAAATCCCACAAATCCATGATTTTGTATAAAATTTATATTTTTAAAGGTTTCTGAAGTAATTAATTCATTAACCTTATTTTCATATGAACCCTTTTCCTCTATAAGCATTTCAAATGATCTAATTGATCTTACCACAAGTTTTTCAGCCTTTATAATGTCTATGTTTCTCACTTGCAATGCATTAGAAAGGAGAGATATTTTTGTTAGCACATCAATCATCAAGGCCAAATCAGTGAGAAAAGATGAGTTTTCAAGATGGGTAGCCATACCCGAGTATTTTTGATTTGAACAGAAAAACTGATGTAGCGCTGGATAAGCCCGCCATATAGCTGGGGTTGATCTTAAACTATAGGTAGCCCATCTTGGTCCAAAAACTCTTCCAATTTTTATAATTTTAATCTCAAGTTGTTCGGAAATTTTGTTAAGTTCAATTAAAGTTCTTATTTGATTGATGGAAAACTACAATATATTTTATTGATAAAAATTTGAAAATGATTGATTTGCTTTATTTCCCTAATAAAATCATCTAAAACAAGGTGCAGATGATGGGTTAAACAGTGCCATGTTATAATATTTGGAAACTCTTTGGCTATCCTAGTGCTTAGCCCAGATTTTCTCCATCAGAGCAAAATCCAATAAAATGTGTCTCCAGATAGTTCCTGTTAAACCCAACTTTACTCAAACTTTCTATAACCAAACAATATATTGTCTCTGCCTCTTGTTTATCTAATTCTACTAGTTCAAGGAAAATTGGTGGTGAGAAAGCTGGACCCTCAACTTTTAAGTACAGTATAAGAACTGGTTTGGAAGATATTTATTTATTTAATATGCATTTTTTATGATTAATAAAACAAAAACAGATAGTAAAAAAATAAATAAATACATAAATTTTTTAAAAAAGGTAACATACCAAAACGGAGACAGGCAAGTTGGCTAGCTAGCTATGCCGGGGCCCTCCTCAGTCTTCAAGCAGCAGCGGTGGAAGCAGGAGGAGGTAGGGGACCGGCTGGGCCAGCAGCACTTTATTATTTATTTATTTATTATTGTGCACACCCCCTACAGACCTCTTAGGAAAGGGGTGAGGTCAATAGTAGACAGTCTAAAGTTAAAGTTTTTCGGGTGATGGGAAGAAACCACAGAGTCAGGTAGAGTATTCCAAACATTGACCACTCTGTTGCTGAAGTCGTATTTCCTGCAACCAAGTTTGGTGCAGTTAACCTTGAGTTTGTATCTATTGTGTGCTCTTGAGTTGTTATGGTTGAAGCTGAAGTATTCATTGACAGGTAGGACATTGCAGTGTATGATTTTATGTCCTAAACTTAGATCAGACCAAAGACGGCATAATTCAAGGTTTTCTAGGTCTAGAATTTCAAGTCTGGTGACATAAAGTATTCTACAATGAGTAGAAGAATGGAGAACTCTTCTTGTGAAAGATTTCTGGACTTTCTCAACTGTGCTAATATCAGATACATAATGTGGGTTCCAGACTGATGAGTTGTATACGAGTATTGGTCTTGCAAATGTTTTGTATGCTCTAGTTAGTAGTCTGATATTACCAGAGAAAAAGTAACATAAGATTAGGTTAACAACTCTTAATGCCTTTTTGGCTATGTAGTTACAGTGGGCTCTAGCACTTAGATCATTAGAGATGAGTACTCCAAGGTCCTTGACAGAGTTTGGATCATCAACAAGGTATTGACTATTCAACCTGTATTTTATTTTCTGATTTTTTTTTTTGCCAATATGTAGGACAGAGTATTTATTTGTTGAGATTTGAAGTTGCCATTTGTTTGACCATTCTGAGACATAGTTAAGGTCTTTTTGAAGGGTAGCAGTATTGTTGGTGGTGTTGAATAGCTTTACATCATAAGCGAAGAGAACACAGTTGCTCTTGATATGATCTCAGAGGTCATTTATGTAGAGTATGAAGAGAGTTGGTCCGAGAACACTGCCTTGGGGGACACCACTGTTGAAAGGTACAGAATTTGATAGGATACTCCCAATTTTGACCATTTGTTGTCTGTTTGACACGAATGCTTCTACCCAGTTATGCAGTTGTCCAGAGATACCACAAGATTTTAGTTTTAGTAGTTTGTCATGTACCACTGAATCAAAGGCTTTACACAAGTCTATGTAGATTGCGTCTATTGTTTTCCCGTCTCGAGTTGTGTAGTCTATATGTTTTTGCAGTATAAGAGTTGCAGATTACATGATGTATTTTTCCTAAAAACAAATTGTTTATTTGAAAGAAGATTGTGGAGGATGATGGATTGGTTAATAATTGATTCCATGTCTTTACGGGTGATGTAGCATCAAGAGATTGGTCTGTGATTTTCAACTAGGTTGGGGTCTCCCTTTTTGAAGATGGGGATGACCGTGGCTAGTGACCATAGTTTTGACAAGGAGCTGGACCTGAAAGATGTTTCAAAGATTATGCTCAGAGTTTTGGCTGTGGCAGTGGATAACTTTTTGAAGAAGTAGGCACATATTCCATCCTGTCCAATAGATACAGATGGTTTGAGATTGCATAGTGCTTTTTCAACATTGTCTTCTGTAAAATCAATATGTATTAGATCATTGTAGTTGTCTGTGGTTTGATTAGGAAATACTGGGCATGATCCATTGCTGTTTACAAATACTGAGCCAAAGAATGTGTTAAAGAGGTTGGCTTTAATGGTGTCATTGTTGCAGTCTTTACTGTTAGGTCCTTTCAGGGGTGGGATGGATCTTGAGTCTTTTAGTTTGTTGTTTTTACAAAATTGTAGAAAGCGGGGGTGGAATTGGTGCACAGAAAGTATTCCTCTTGTTTAATGTGATAATTGGTGCATTCAATTTTTATCTGGTGGCATAAATTTTTATATCGGCTTTTGAACTTGGCAACATGACCAGATTTGTTTTTCCACCAAAGTGATTTCTTTTTGGATTGAAGCTTCCTTATTGTTTTGGATAATTTGTTTTTTCTGATTTTGGGAGTTGTTAATGGTACATATGGTTTGATGACTCTTTTGACTTCAAGTAAAAATATGTTGTAATGGTCTTCTACAGTATTGCACCCAGATAATAGAAATTGCCAATCAAGGGATGAGAGATCGTTGTTTATAAGATCATCGTTGCGTTTTTTGAAGTTATAATTCGGGATTCCGTCATTGTGATGACGTATACGTCATACGTTGTGGACGTATGTTGAGACAAAAGTCAATCATGCTGTGGTCACTGTTGGAAAAGGGTTCTTTAATTTGTATTCCGTAAATTGAATTCAAACTATTGCAGAAGATGAGATTGAGGCAGTTGTTAAGTCTACTGTTGTTGGTTACTGGTTGTTCTAGTCCCAGATTTGTTGCTGCATTGTAGAAGGTTGCATGTGTGGGTTCAATTGTACATTCTTTAAGGTCCAGTTAATATGAGGTCGACTGAAGTTACCAAGAAAGATAAAACTGTGTGGGCAGGAGGCTGCCTATGTTAGTAGTGAATTTAGCTTGTTTACATGTTCAATGTCATAATCAGGGGCTCTGTAACATAGTAAGAATCCAAATGTATTATTTAAGGACAGTTCACAGATGATGGTCTCAGGAAGAGCAAGCTCCTGGGTAACTTGGATGATTTTTAGATGCAGGGACTTTTTATAGAAGATAGCAACACCACCTCCTCTACAGATTTCACAATCTAATAGGTAAACATGATAGTCTCATAAGCCCATGTCACACTGACTAACGGATGCAAAACGGGCACAACAGATGAGAAAAATGTTCCATCCGTTGTTATCCGCTCTCAAAAGGGGTAAAAATTTGCATAACTGGAGCGGATAACACGGACGCGAGGAGGACTCAGGGCAGATGCAAAGCGGATGCGGAATGGAAGCCCAGCGGATGGAAGCAGATGGGAGTGGGTGGCACATCCGCAGGGCTTCCGGGGGGCCTCAGCGAAGCGGACGCAGAACGGATACAGCGGATGCAGAGCGGATGCCGAACGGATGAAGCAGATGCAGAGCGGAAGCCTAGCGGATGCACAGCGGAAGCCTAATGGATGCCTGGCATTCACTGCACATGCGGGGAGGATGCATTGCGTCAGCCCCGCAGATATAACGGAAGCAGCTCAGAAGTAGGTCGTCATTCAGAGGAAAGACCTGCTGCCAGACACATCGGCTGCCTTGCCTGCCCTGCCTGCATGTCTGCCTGCCAGCCTTACTGCCAGCCTTGCTACCAGCCTTGCTGCCAGCCTCCCTGCCAGCCTCGCTGTCAGCCTTGCTGCCAGCCGGTCTGCCTGCCAGCCTTGCTGCCTGCCTTCCTGCCAGCCTTGGTTCATGTCTGCCTGCCAGCCTTCCTGCCAGCCTTGGTTCATGTCTGCCTGCCAGCCTTCCTGCCAGCCTTGATTCATGTCTGCCTGCCAGCCTTGCTGCCTGCCTGCCTGCCAGCCTCCCTGCCAGCCTTTCTGCCAGCCTTGGTTCCTGCCAGCCTCCCTGCCAGCCAGCAACCCCACAACCATGCGGAAGCACAGCAAGCCTCAGCCATCTGCTGCCAGCCCTGGCAAGAGGGACAGGGCTACCATCCCGCCTCCTGGCCTTCACTCTGGTTCTGCTGGGGCTTCTGCAGCATGGGCTCACTCTTCTGGGGCTGGCGCTTCTGCTGCTTCTGCTTCTGGAGGAAGAGCTGATGACAAGCACTCCAGCACCAGCCACCTCCACAGCACCTGGACCCTTCACCCCTGAGACTGAGCGACCAAGAGGAATGCCAGAGACTCTTTTTTGTCTTATAGCTTGTTGTTAGTAAAGTCTATTTTTGATTCACACACTTGCTTCATTTCTTTTTTTGTATAAAGTCTTGCTGGAAACTTTTAGAAATGGTTTAAGCCTTTGCATGCTTGTGGGATGGGTTAAGATAGCTGTGGGATGGGCAGGGATACCTTTGGGATGGGTAATAGCTGTGGGATAGATAAACCGCCAGTGCAAGCATAGTGGGACTGTATGGTCCACCCTCCCAGGTGCCACACCTACGACCCTTTATTATCAATAATAATGTAATAATTATCCACACATGTCAACATAAACACAACTCTTTATTAAATGCCCTGTTCATTGTAGGCCAACCAAACATACATGGCCCAATCTCATCCGTGTGATGAGACAGGCTGAAGGAAGCATCCATTAAGCATCTACCATCCTGTCTTGCCACTCCACTGCTCCAGCTGGGGAGTTGCACCATTGTCTCAGGAGGTTGCGCTGCTTCTTTGCTTCATTTGAGACTCTGTTGGGGCCTAGCACATCCTCAGTGTCGATCAGGTTTCACCCTTGCCTCCATTCCCCAGGCTCCATGATCCCATTGGCTTGTTGGAGGTCCACAAGCCTGTTCTGCAAGACTGGGTAGCGGGTGCGCATGAGATTGTGCAGGATGCAGCAAGCTTCCATGATCCTCCTCACGGTCTCTGGGCAATGCTGCATGATGGTGAGAAGTACCTGGAACCTGTTGGCCAGGATGCCAAAGGCGTTCTCCACCACCCGCCTTGCCCTGGACCGCCTGTGGTTGAAGATCCTCTCTTCACGGGTGAGGTATCTTGAAGTGTATGGCTTCATGAGGTAGGTTCTGAGGGAGAAGGCGTCATCCCCCACGATGAAGTAGGGCACATCTTGCGTGTCGTTGGGCAGGGGTTCAGGATCTGGGAAGCCCACGATAATGTTGCGTTCCAGCCCCTCCTTGAGGTGACTGGCATGGTATACCTGGGCATCTTAACATGACCCATTGCCTGAAGCATCGATGTACATGAACTTGTAGTCAGCATTGACCATGGCAAAGAGGATGATGCTGAAGAAGCCCTTGGAGTTGAAATAAGTGGACCCCGACTTGGCTGGAGATTTGCAGGCCACGTGCTTGCCATCTATGGCTCCAACGGTGTGGGGGAAGTTCCACTTCTGATACCACTGCTCTGCAACTTTCTTCCATCCTTCAGTGGAGGGGTACTGGAGGAGCTCCTCCTTGTATTCTTCGATGATGGCCTGCACCACTTCTCTGACCACAATGCTGATAGTGTTGGATGGCACCCTCCAGCCGTTCTGCATGCTCCTGTAGGAGGTCCCTGAGGCCAGGTGGCGCAGAGTGAGTGCCACCTTGAGCCCAGGTTCCAGGCTTGGCCGGAAGCTGGTGTTTGCCTTGGTCAATCTGGGTGTCAGGCGCTGCACAACTTTGTCAAACATGGCTGGTGGCATCCTCATGAAGTTCTGGAACGCCCGAGTGTCTTCGCTCCTGAGCTCCACCATCAGCTTGTTGTACAGTCCGTCCTCCGCTCTACTGGCGAACCATCTTCGGACCCAGACTCTTTTTGGCTGTCTCCTTTTCTTCTCGCAGTAGTGTTCACAGAGCCTGCAGATGGCTTCGTACTGTTGCAGAAAGATGGTGTCTGCCGAAAGGACTTTGTTACAATCCACGGTGGACATGACTGGATGCTGTGGAAGAGGAAGAGGCAGATGAAGGCTGCAGAGGTCTGCACCGCTGGGCTGCTGTTCTGAAAGTGCGATGCAGGCGAGTTGCTCCCCCTTTTTATGGGCAGTATAGGTTTTCCACTAGGCATCCTCTAGGCATCCTCTAGACATCCTTAATATCTGAGATAGGTCCCCTCTTCGAACGTTTTTTCTGTTTTAAACGCTTTATTTCCGCTAGGCATCCATTCTGCATCCATTCTGCATCTGTTCTGCATCTGTTCCGCATCCGTTCCGCTTCCTCCCTGCGTCTGGGCGGATGCGCGTTGCGCGGATGCATCGCGGATACCTAGCGGATATAGCGGATGCATAACAGATGCATAACAGATGCGTAGCGGATGCGTAGCGGATGCAGAACGGATGAACTGGATACATTTTCCGCGCAAAAGTTTTTGGCAGCCCAAAACTTTTGGAGCGGATGAAACGTCCATAAATGGATGCTGGACGGATAGAGAGGAAGCCAAATGGAGGCAGTGAGTACAGAACGGATACATCGCGTTAACCAACGGATGGCAAGGTTTTTTGTCCGTTTTACATCCTCTTTGCATCCGTTGTTTCAGTGTGACATGGGCTTTACTGTGGTAATGGAGTCAGGGAGAGATGCTCTGAGCCATGTTTCACAGACAAATATAATGTCGAATTTAGCCATATTTAGTAAGAGGAGAAATTAGAAGGCTTCTTTCATTGAGTAGCTTGCATTTCAGGCCAGTTGTGGTTGGAATACAGGTAGTTAGGGGCATGCATGCTGAGTTTTGAGTGATGTTCGATTGGATGGGGTGGGATTGGATATGGAGTTGTGGGTTGTGTGACTTTCTTTTGATGCAATCAGCTCTGTAGTCAATGTACAGGTCCTTTTCTCCATTGTCTAGACGGTTTTTGAGTTCTGCACAGAGTTCACGGGAGCGGATTCTTTGTAGTATGGATAAGTCTGGTCTTGAACGAAGTTTTTTGTGGTTGGGATTGGTTTTTGCAATGGCATTTATTGTATGAATGAATATATGTTTGCTGGACTCATTTTTGCAAACAAGTCTACAAAATCTTGGGGCCACAGAGCCATCATTGTATTTGTACCCAGGGCCATCTCTCTGGTTATTTCAATTATATCTTCAGGAGTTATGTTTGTTGTATTTGAGTTGCTCATGATATCACGAACTTTGGTGATGTCATCTGATTCGTTGGTGTCTTCAAGAGCAAATAAGATGGCATTTGGATGTTTCTGTTCACGTTCCATGGTGTCTCTGAGGAGTAAGGAGATATTATTTGTGGAATTATTTGAAGGGAAAATAATTGTTTGTGGCTGTGGTTTGGTGGTTATTTTTGGTTGTAGTTGTGATTGTAGTTGTGGTAGTGGTTGTGGTAGTTGTGGACTTTGTTTTTGAGCTGATAGGTAATCACTTATCTGTGCGATATTTTTTTTTCAAGAGAGATTAGGCTTGATTGTATAGTTGTTAAGTGTTCTTCCATTGAGTGAATGAGTGATTCTATGGTTTCAACTTTGTCAGGTAGGGTGCTCAGTTTGTTTAGCTTAGTAGATCATGATGGACATAGATAAAAGAACGTATCTGAATTTTTAACTATATCAGCTAGGCTTTTGTTTGCGTTTAAGCAGGCAGGGTGGGCTAGATTATTGCATAGGTGGCATTTGATGTAAATTTCACTTTCACTGATGGTTTCAAAACATTTGAAACATGTGCACCACCCAATTGGTGGTGGGAAGGCAAGACAGCAACCCTTGGGCCACGGCCCGCAGCAGGAAAGGGAAGGTGGCGGCAGCCTCGCCAAGATGGCAGTCGCCATGTGGGCGAGGCAGCGGCTGCCAGTCCGGGAATCAGCTCTCGATCAGGCTGACAGCGGTAGCAGGAGGAGGTAGGGGACCGGGCCGGGCCCAGCAGGACTTGCTGCTTTGCCTCCTGACAATCGGTGGTGGGAAGGCAAAGCAGTAACCATTGGGCTGCGGCAGGCGAGGGAAGGTGGCGGCAGCCTAGCCAAGATGACAACCGCCATATGGACGAGGCAAGAGCAGCTGGCCCAGGAGTTGGCTCTCGACCGGGCTGGCAGTGGTGGCAGGAGGAGGTAGGGGACCAGTTCGGCCTGGCAGGACTTGCTGCTTTGCCTCCTGAATTCCAATCAATGGTGGGAAGGCAAGGCAGGAACAATGGAGGGCCAGGTGCGAGGGAAGATGGGGGCAGCTGAGGCATGAAGCATCAGCATGGGTGGTGGGCATCCCGGGAGTCAGCAATTGACAGGGAATGGCGGTGGTTGATAGATGACTTGGTTGGAGATCATACTTACTGATCCACATCTTCATAGGCCAGTGGGATAGGCAGTCCAAGTAGGCAAGGACGACTAGCAGTGGTGGCAGCCGAGGCTTGCATCTTCTTTAACGGCAGCCACTGTGGGAGGCCATCCAGGCAAGGCAGGCAGGCAGGCAGGCCTGGGAGGAAGGTCAGCTGGGCAAGGGTGGTTAGCGGCGGTGGCGACCAGGGCTTGTGGCTTGCCCTCACTCAGCAGGGTGGCAGAAGGCAGGCAGTGGTGACTGGCTGGCTGGCTTGGCTGGTAGTGGTGGTGGTGCTGCTGCTACTGTTCCTGCTGGTGTGAGTGATGGTGCCAGGCGGGAAAATGTTTGTAGTTACCGCATATGCACTATAAGTAGGGGCGGGGAGGGGCAGGTGGGGGAGAATGAGGAAAGGATTTTCACACGTGCTCAGTAAAAAAAAAACATTTTTTTAACTTTGGAGCAGTGGATGGAGCGGGGGCCAGGGCAGTGAAGGGAGAGGTGCGCAGCAGAGAATGAGACAAGGATTTTAATGTATGCGCGGAAAGAAAAACCTGTTTTTTTTACTTTGGAGCGGCAGATAGGGGCGAGGGCCAGGGCCAGGGCAGTGAAAGGAGGGGTGGGCAGGGAAGAATTAGAAAGGGATTTTCATGTATCCGCAGGGAAAAAAAAAAACCATTTTTTTTTTCCACAAAATGGGATTTTTTTACTTTGGAGTGGCAGAAAAGGAAGGGGCTTGGGGCCTGGGGCAGTGAAGGGAGGGGCGGGCAGGGGAGAATAAGGAAGGGATTTTTGCTCATGCACAGAAATAAAAACCCGTTTTTGGCCTGTAAGAGCGGCGGAGAGGGATGGGGCCAAGCAGGGGTCAGTTTTACTGGTTCTTAGAACTACCAGTGACATTAACAACTGGTTCTGCAGAACCGGTGAGAACTGGTAGAAACCCACCCCTGCTGAGTTTCAGTCTCTCTGAGTTTCTACTTTTCTTTTTAGGGAAAATATTCTGCCTTTTTAATATATCTTAATATATCTAATATATATTTAATATATCTTTTTAATATATCTTTTAATATATCTTAAACTATTTCATTTTCCGAGGAGAGGGAAACCCTTTCAGTCATTGACCCTGACCCTTTCAGTCATTGGAAGAGGGTTGAATCCTCCCTTGTCCAACTGAGAGATTTTGCAAGTTGCAGAAGATGCTCTCATCATCTCCTCGTCTTCTCTCAAGACTCAATTTCAGGTTGCAGTTAAGTACGATTTTGAGTTTGTTTTCAAAAACATGTATTTATTTACAAATAATTCAAGATGGCAAATGTCTCCAACACAGTTTCCTCCTTCAACCAATCCATTTTTATTACAGTCACAGACCAGCATTACCAATAATAATAATAATGGAGAAAAATAAAAATAAATGACAGTCAATGGGCAGTTGGAGTCTGCCTAATTCTGAGTCAATTGTGAATATGTGGCAATATAAATGTCCTAAATAAATAAATACATAATTTTGCATTATAGCAGAACAGAATTTGGCCCCTGTTCCGTTTGGATAATAAGATAGGCGAGACCAGTATTCCATCAAACAGCACTTTATTTAACAGAACAGTGACTTGTAGTGGAACATTTGCCCAAGATGCGGCAGCCCTTCTTATGACAGCTCTTTAAGAATTCCCACCATCAGGTGGGCCAATCGGAATGGTATTTAATTGACTAATCCAAGAGTGGCCTGTTCGGCCAATCAGTTTTAGTTATTTGGAGTCTACCAATTTCCATACACAACAATCCCATTCAGAGAAACTCCTTCCTACTGATCTGATAACTGCAGTTGCAACATAAAACAGTTTCGTATTTCCCAGATATTTTATTAGGAGAGGCGTCACAAAGTGAATCCCTGAGTCCTGATAAGAGATGCAGCATAGCAGGCTGTGAGCTGCAGTTCCAGTGGCCCCTTGTCCACAGGGTCCCAGTCTCAGCTCAGGCGCTCTTTCTTTGTATCGGTCCCTGAAATGGCTCTGGTAACTCTGTTGCAGCTCTCGGAGGTTAATTCCCTTTGGACTTTTGGATAGTTATTCGATATAAATATCTCGTTGCTCTAAAGGCTGCTCAAATAAACATTCTTCGGAAGAGCAGCTCCATCTTGTTGGATTTCCAGATCTTTGAGACCTTGTTTGAGTTCACTAAGTGCATTAACTCATCCTCCATCATTAAAAGCCCTTCCCTGGAGAAGCCCAGATGCAGGAGGGTTTGTAAGATGATCCTGAACTTGTAAGATGGTCCTGGTTCAAAGCTGTCTTCTGTACGGAGAGACCTGAAACCTGTAAGGGAAAAGAGGAGTTTTAAGCAAGGTGCAAAAATGTAAATCTATGCATCTGTTTTTATTTTAGCTTTTCCAGCCTCCCTCCTGAGTGCTACATTTGGGACGCAGAGCGATACCTGAAATATTCCACCTGGAATTTGGATTGCACCCTTTATAGAGGAGTAAATGAGGAGTAAGGGGGTTGAGTACCAATGAGTAGTTGTGTGTTCATTTTCCCCACAACAACAAAACTGTGAATTGAGTTGGGCTGAGAGACTGGCCCCAAATCCCCCAGCCTGCTTCATGACCAAGAACTCACAGCCTCTTGCTTTCACCTTTGAGGGCTTAACAATAGAGCAAACTGGCTCCCTTACATACTTATCAAGCTTGGCACAATCCTTCATGTAGAAGCGCGGGAAATCAGGAGACAGGAGACCAGCGTAACTTCAGCTCTTTATTCAAGGTATAGATCTGTGTAGAGTTTAGCAAGCCGCGGCAGTTCTTCTTGTAGAGCTAGCCGGTGGCTCTTACCCAATGACAGCTTTCTGAATCTCCCGCGGTCGATTTGTCCAATCACGGGAGATTCCTTACTAACCAATCACCGTTGTGCGTCTCAGCCAATCACAGTGTAGTTCGTTTCAGCCAATCAGGTTCGGGTATTATAAGAATATTAATATGTAACACCCCTCCCCTCTTGGTATGGTCCATTCTATGTGACGTTGTTGCGTAGGTAGGCAGGGCTTTTTACTTGCCTACTTGACCTGTGCAGTTCAGTTGCTGCATGGTCTTCAGCCAGTTCAGAAGGGATCTTCGTTGCTCCCGCTCTTCTACATGGAACTGCCTGGAAGGGTGAGTCAGGCCTTTCGCCGCAACTCCCACCCTGTCTACTGGGTTCAGTCGAGTTGTCGGCTTCTTTGTTCCTCGCCGGTCTTTCTGGGCTGGTTGAGCTGGCTTGACTGTTCTTTCCACATGAGGTTTTGATTTGGTCATCTTCCTCTGGTACCCTTCGGCTGCCTTCATTCTCCGGTGAGTATTGTTGGTTTCTTCTTTTATTTAGCGGTGTTTGTACTTCTGGTTCGGTTTGCATTGGTTGGGCCTGTTCGGTTTGTTGTTGTCTTGTAGTTGTATTTTTTCTTAATTTTTGATGATTGTTTGGGGTTTCCTCCCCCTCTAGTTTTTTTTTATTACAGTCTGTGAGTTTTGTGGGTTTTCGCTGCTGTTTAAAATTATTCTTGATCGTATTTGGTCGACATGTCATTTCCAGTTTCTTCTGTCCTCTGTTTCCAGCCGGTACGACCGGAGGCCTGTTACTTGGGTTATTGTGGCGGGTACATATAGTGGGTCCCCTGAAATTTTTTTAGCGTAGATCGTGTCTCCCAGATTAAATGCCTGGTGCCGGCTGGATGAGCCTGGTGGTTTTTCTGGATTGTACGTCGGGTGAAATCTGTCTAGATGGGATTGGAGTTTTCTTCCCATCAGGAATTCTGCCGGGCTTTTATTGGTTTTGGCACTTGGTGTTATGTGCTGTATTGTTAATAGTTTATTTATTTTGTCGTGTATGTTACCAGTGTCCATCTTTTCTAAAGTGTCTTTGATGTATCTGACCATTCGTTCCGCCCGCCCATTCGCCGCCGGATGAATGGGTGCTGTCAATGCATGTCAGATTCCCTGTTCTGCGAGGAATTGCTCGAATGCCAATGCCGTAAATTGTGGCCCGTTGTCTGATACTATCAAGTCAGTTAGGCCGTGGGTGGCAAAAAGTCTGTTTAGTTGTTTTGTAACCGCCTCCGTCGTGGTAGACCGCATTAGGCTTACCTCCAACCAGTTGGAGTAAGCGGCTACTGTGATCAAGAAAGTGTGCCCTTTCATGGGTCCTGCAAAGTCTATATGGACCCTCGATGATGGGCCTCTTGTTTCCCACTGGAGGGTTGGTGCTTCGGGCGGGTTTGGTCTGGATTGCTGACATTTGTCACATGTAGCCACCCAGGTTTCAATGGTTCTGTCTATCCCTGCCCACCATACGTAGCTTCTGGCTAGGGATTTCATTTTCACAATGCCTGGGTGTCCCTCATGCAACATATGTAATATTTTTTTTGTAAGCTGTCTGGAACTACCACTCTATCGCCCCATAGTATACATCCCTTTGGGGAGGATAATTCAGTTTGCCCTTTCAGAAGGGTTTAAACTGGTCACTGCTTTCTGTTTCCGGCCACCCTTTTACCACCCAGTTCAAAACTTGTGCCAAGTTTGCCGTCTTTGCTCGTCTCTCTCGCAATGTCTGACGTGGTTGTTGGTAGGTTGGGCAATGTCTCTATTTGCAAGGTGAATGTGGTGGGTGCAGGGTCATCTTCATAATCTGTTAAGGGGTAATGGCTTAGTGCATCGGCATGCGAGATGCATTTCCCTGGGCGATGTATTAGTTGGTAGGTATAGGCGGCAAGAAACTCAGACCACCTTGTCATCCAGGGAGACAGTATGTTGGGGGTGGCCTTGTTTCCCGCCAGGATCCCCAGTAGTGGTTTATGGTCGGTGATGAGGGTGAAGTCCCTACCATATAAGTACTTGTGAAAGCGCTTCACGCCGGTAACCGCTGCAAGTGCCTCCTTGTCGAGCTGGCTGTAATTTCTTTCTGCCTTTGATAGTGTTTTTGAGAAGTAAGCAATCAGTGCTTTTCTTCCGTCTGGCAGGGTATGGCTTAGTATAGCTCCGATGCCGAATGGAGAGGCGTCGCAGAGACCCGTTAGTGGTAGGGTCTCGCTGTACTGGATGAGGACTGATTATGATGTGAGGAGATCTTTTATGTTCCGGAAGACGGCCTCTTTCCGCTTGCCCCAGGACCAAACGGACGTCTTGTCAAGCAACCTATGCAGAGGTTCTGCTGTTGTTGCCTTCTGTGGCAAAAAGACATTGTAGAAATTAATTAGTCCCAGAAAGGCTTGTAATTCTGCCTTATTTTGAGGTCTCGGGGCTTCCTTTATTGCTTTTATTTTTTTGTGGGTAGGGTGGATTCCATCTTTGTCCACCAGATATCCCAGGAACTCAACCTTTTCAGTGCCTAACTGGCACTTTTCTTTTTTAACTTTAAGTCCTGCATTTTTAAATTTTTGCAGGACTTCTCTGAGTCGGCTTCTCAATTGTCTTTTGTCTTTGGCCGCTATCAACACATCATCAAAATATGGCACGACTCTCTTAATTCCTTGGAGTAACTGTTCCATTAAACTCTGGAACACCCCTGGTGCCACACTGACTCCGAATTGGAGCCTTTTGCACCAGAAAGGCCCCCTGTGGGTCACGATAGTTTACGCTTCCGCAGTCTCGGCATCGATGGGCAGCTGTTGATATGCTTGTGCCAAGTCGAGCTTTGCAAAGACTTTTCCTTCCCCGAGTGAGTGTAGGAGGTGCTGTACCACCGGGACTGGGTATGCACTTTATTGCAGTGCGTTGTTAAGTGTCGCTCTATAGTCCCTGCAAATTCTCACGGACCCATCTGGTTTGATTGGGGTGACTATTGGAGTCTCCCAGCGTGCATGATCTATTGGTTCCAGGACCCCTTGTGCGATGAACTTATCTAATTGTTCGTCTATTTTTGGTTTGAGGGCAAATGGAACTCGTCTTGGTTTGAGACGGATTGGGGCAATATTGGGGTTCAAGCTAAATGCTATTGGGGACCACTGGTACTTGCCTAATTGTCCGTTGAAGACTTCTTGGAATTATTTCACCAGTTCCTCTTCCCAGTCTGTTTCCTCGACATGGTTGATGCCGGTCACCTCGATCCCTAATGGCGCGAACCATTCCAGACCCAGCAGGCTTGGGCGGTCTCTGTCGACAGTAGTGAGTAGAAGTACTTTTCCATGCCTTTTGAAGGTTACATGGAAGTGTCCAATTTCTATTACGGGGATTCTGTTCCCCTGATAGTCTTTAATGGTGAGTCTCTGGTTCTGCAGGTCTTGTTTCTGTAAGCTGGGCACTAACCTCCTAATTGTGTCCCAGGACACCATGGAGAGGTATGATCCGGAGTCCACCTCCATTCTGCATGGCCTGCCTTTGATGCTGACCTGCACATGTACTTTTCTTATGTCTGAGTTGTCTGAATGGCCGATTGTGACCGTTTGATGGGTTTCTTCCCATCGTCTGGTCTCGCTGAGCCACTTGCTTTGGTTTTCGTGGTTCCATCAGTTCTCTGTGAATCTGTCTTGGTTTCTGGGAGGTGTGTTGTTGCGACGTCTTGGGCTGGAGTTCCATTGGTTTTGGCAGACCTTGGCGATATGCCCCCGTTTTTCATAGTACCAGCAAATGGCGTCTAAAAACCGGCAATCAGAATGGGGGTGGTCGCCACTGCAACCGGCGCACTGGAAGCCCGACTTACGACTTCTCCGCCAGTCTCGCTCCACTTGCAATCTGTGGATCTCCTCTTCCTCATTGTCGGTGTTGGGTGATAGATCGACATCCTCATGGTGCGCCATTGTTGCTTTGTGACCAATTTCAGTTTGTTTTTCAGGAGATGTGTTGGTCTCCGATGTTATTGGCCAGTCCCTTGCATTCATTTGTTGCATCTTGGCTGCACATTTCTTCGTGGCTTCGGCTGCGGTGGCTTCAGCAATGGCTTTGGTAACTGTAATGTCTGCCCAAGCCATTAGCCTGCTCTGGAGCACAGGGTCTCTGAGACCACGATCCACGTGGTCCCTCAGAGCCTCGTCCATGTCTGAAAAGCCATATGCACCTCTGATGTTCCTCAATGCTGCCATGAAATCCCCGATGCTCTCTCCATCCTTTTGATCCCAACGGTAGAATTCATGTCACCGGATCAGGTTTGGCATGGCTGGGGCATAGTGGTTCCGAAGTAATCGATCTAGCTCTGGCCAAGTCATCTCCTTCACGCCCTCTGGCTTGGCCAACGCTTTGGCCAACTTGAATACGGCTGGTCCACAATGGGTCAGGAACACAGCTCTCTTTCAGTGGTCATTTGCATCCTTAAGATTGTTGCTCTTGAGGAACATGAGGAATCTATCGATATAAGATTCCCAGTCCTTGATTGCCTGGTCGAATGGTGCGAGTGGCGAGTTGCTGCCGGCCATCTCGGCGGTTGTTCAGCTCGGTTGCCACGTGGCTGACTGGTCTCTTTGTCTCAGAATCCCATCCTCGTCACCAGTGTAGAAGCGCAGGAAATCAGGAGACAGGAGACCAGCGTAACTTCAGCTCTTTATTCAAGGTATAGATCTGTGTAGCCTTAAGTGAGCCGCGGCAGCTCTTCTTATAGTGCTAGCCGACAGGTCTTACCCAATGACAGCTTTCTGAATCTCCCGCGATCAGTTCGTCCAATCACGGGAGATTCCTTACGAACCAATCACCATCGTGCATCTCGGCCAATCACAGTGTAGTTTGTTTCAGCCAATCAGGTTAAGGTATTACAAGAATGTTAATATGTAACACTTCATCCAGTGCATTATTAATGTTCTGATATGGGATACTATAATTTATCAAATCCTAAAACTCAGATATTTTTCTACTGCTGAAAATATTTCTGATTTCCTCCTAGAAACAACTGTATGACTAAATACAGTTGTTTCTAGGAGGAAGTCAAAAATATTTTTCCTGAAATTTGGGGAAAAGATCAAAGTACTTTTCCGTGAGAATTGTTATAAATCTTGTATGATAGTGATTTATCAACTCTATTATATTTGTGACAACATAGAAAAATTGATGAATTATGACAAAATGTTATGTCTTCCCACTTTTATGACAAAGATTAAAGAACTAAAAATTATTTGAGTACCATTTTTAAATCAGTTTTTATCCACTTAATTATCATACCATTCACCCCTCGTTTAACTGAGTTGCGATTCACAGCACAAAATTGTTTCTTACTCTTTCCTGAGATCGAGTTATATCAGCAGTATTTCCATAATGCATTGAAGAAATGAAATAATATGTGAGGATGACTTGCATAGAGCACATAAGTTACATCCCCCTCTTTCCCACCATCCATTTAGAAAGGGCAGTGATAGGAGAGAAAGACTTTTGAGGAGTGGAGGAGAGATTCTTCCTGGGGAAGAACCAGATCAGAGGAGGAAACCTATAGCTGCATAAAAAAAGGGTCGGTGGGAGATTTGTACTTTCTGACTCCCCAAATCCTGTCAGTGCAGCATTACAGCAAAGTGGGCCTAGCTCATGAAGCATGTCTGTAAATGAGACAACTGCAGAGGAAAGATTCAAATGTGAAAAAGCATCTGGGATAACAAAGTTTTTTGTTTGTAAAATTATTCCCATTCTACTTCCATCCATAGCCACAGAGATGAAGGGATGAAAAGCGCCTGTAGCCCAGACAAGGAATAATGGAAGAAACTGAACAAGGAGAGATTCAACCTGGAAATAAGGAGAAACTTTCTGACAGTGAGAACAATCAACCAATGGAACAGAAATTGCCCTCGGAAGTTGTGAGAGAGAGAGAGAGAGAGAGAGAGAGAGAGAGAGAGAGAGAGAGAGAAAGAAAGAAAGAAAGAAAGAAAGA
>BLBF01016501.1:773484-791123 GCA_015471245.1 Laticauda colubrina
AGAAAGAAAGAAAGAAAGAAAGAAAGAAAGAAAGAAAGAAAGAAAGAGGAAAGAGCACAGTCCCACCTAAAAGTCTCAACCAGAATTCCTCTTGTTTCTGAAATTTTCTTTTGCACAAAATGTTCCCTTTCCTTTCTTTATTTATATTTGTATCCCTTCCATTCTACCACACAACACACACACACACAACACACACAGAGAGACACAGAGACACACACACACACCTCTTTCTTACCTTCTGTTCCCAGGCTTGCTTTTTTGCTAGCCACCTTGTATAACTTATTTTCTTGGTGTTAAATTCAGTAACCTTGGAGGCAAATACCCACAGAGTCCTGAAAGGAGGTGAACAGCTATTTTAATTTTCTCTTTTTAGGAGCTGGGCCAGAAACCCAAACTTTTCATGCTGGAGGAAAGAGATGCCCCAAAGAAGCAGTGACGGAGAGATGCTTTTTCTGGGGCCCAAAAGTTCCCTCATGCACAAAAATGTCTTCCTTTAAACTTGAGTGATGAAGACTCCCACGATAAAGTGTGCAGATTTTGATGCAAGCATGGCATGACCAGTCTGCTACTTTTCTTGACTGCTGCAAATGCCGGTACTGTGGTTTTCTAGGGGTTTGGAGTAAAATGTGGATTTTGTTTTTAACACTCATATTTAACAACATATTTCCACATAGGGGAATTCAACAATTAGAGACGGCATCTCATTTGAGGCATTGCAGCAGGTATTCAAGTTGGACTGTTTGCTTGTGGCTATGTAGAGATTCTAGGCGATTCCTCTTTTAACTCTATCCCCAGGTTCTGCCACTTCTTCCCCTGGACCTCCAAACTCAAAAAGACTCCTGACTCACAAATATCTGACTGCAACACCGGGACAAGAGAGAGAGAGAGAGAAAGAGAGAGAGAGGGAGAGAGAGAGAAAGAGGGAGAGGGAGAGGGAGAGATTGTAGAATTGGTGGGCAGGCAAATCACCATCTCCATACTTCAAGGACTTCCTGTTCAGGGTGGATTTTCAAACATTCACCCATGTGGTCTCTTACCTTGAGCAGGCAACTCTGACTTTGCTCTAGCTGCTCTTCCTCTCTAAAGGCTTTTTTCTGGCTCATCCAGATGCCTCAGGGACTTCTTCACTGGGCTCATCAGCTCTTTGCACTTGGGAGACAGAAAAAGCAAAGCTACATGTGAGTCGCATATCAGAAGGAAGGCGAGGAAAGGGAGAGCCCGACTGAGGCAACCTTCTGAGGCTAAGGGTTCATTTGAATCAGGGGGAGGGGTGAATTCATTCAGGTAGAGGAAGGGAGCTTTCATTTCGATCCAGAGGGACCAATCGTTTCATTATAGAGGCAGCCCTCGACTTACAACCATTCATCTAGTGACCATTTGAAGCTACAGCAGCACTGAACCAAGTGACTTATGACCCTTATGGCTGTTGCAGCATCCCCCTGCAGGGGGGTGTTTGAGATGCCGGCCCCACATGCTCACCCCATTGACTGTTGCACCACTTCAGAACCGGCACCTCGAATACAGCGGCATATTGGGAAATTAGAGCAAAGCCACCATGACCACATTCGAGGCACCGGCTCTGGAGTGGTGATATAGTCAATGGGGTGAGCCTGCAGGGCCAGGACCTTGAATGCCCCCCTGCTGCCTCTTAGTGTCCCTCTGACAGCCCCCTTGGGGGTGCTAAGAGGTGGCAAAGGCTGTTCGAGGTACCGGCCCTTCAGGCTCACCCCACTAACTGCTGCACCAGAGTGGTGCAAGTGGCTCAATGGGGTGAGCCTGCAGAACTGACGTGTCAAATGCAGCGGCAGCAGCGCATTGGGAAAGTAGCTGTATTTTCCCAAAGTGCCACTGCTGACGCATTCTGTCTGTCTGTCTGTCTGTCCATCCATCCATCCAAAAGATCTATCTGTCTGCCTGCCTGTCTTCCTGCATACCTACCTACCTGGCAGCTTGTCTGTCCTTCTGTCTATCTACCTTCCTTCCTACCTATCTTTCTATCTACCAATACAGATGGATAGATCTATCTATCTATCTATCTATCTATCTATCTATCTATCTATCTATCTATTCATCCATCCATCCATCTACCTACCTTCCTACCGACCACTCTCTCTCTCTCTCTCCACTTCCATCCATCCCTCCATCCTTCTATCCCTTCATGTTCGAAGCCCCGGGCCCACAGGCACATTGGGAAAGTAGAGCAAAGCCAGTCTAGGAGGGAGGGAGGGAGGGAGAGAAAGAGAGAGAGAGAGAGAGAGGGAGGGAGGGAGGGAGGGAGGGAGGGAGGGAGGGAGGGAGGGAGAGACTTCTAACCCTGCTGGAGATTGGACTAGAATAGATATCTCATTATATTTCTCCTCCCTCCCTCCTTCATTTCTTTTTCTTCCTGTCCCTTCCTTCCATCTTCCTCTTTTTCTTTGTCCCTTCTTCTTTCATTCTCTTTTCTTTTTTTTTCTTCCTTCTCTCTTTCTCTCTCTCTTTATTTTCTCTCTCTTTCTTTCCCTCTCACAGGCTCCCCCATTGACTTGATGCACCGTGCCTCTCGGACTTGCTTGGGCAGGTCCCTCTGGTGCAACAGGCTCAATGGGGTACACCTGCGGGGCCAGCACCCAGAACGCAGCAGTGGTGGCACATTTGAAAATAGAGTAAAGCCAGAAATCAATAATTTTTGCTGCAAAGAATCACAACAGCTTCTGGGCTGTGCATAAGAAGGGACACACATGTCAATTCAATTCAGTGACATAAAATAAAGAAATACAAATAAAACAATTCAACAAGAATCAGCAAAGCATCTCTGATTAGATTCTGTTCACTACTAGAATCAAATCAGAGATGCTTTGCCGATTCTAGTCCGATGACCTGCTCCAGCAGAGTTAGAAGGGAGAGTGTGTGTGTGTGTGTGTGTGTGTGTGTGTGCATGGCTGTCCCCTGGCCATGCCCACCCAGTTACATGACCACCAATCACACCTACCCGGTCACGTGACCAGCAAGCCATGCACACCCAATCATATGACCAGCAAGCCACACCTACCCAGTCACATGACCAGCAAGTCACACCCTCAAATTAGACCATGCCCCAGAAATTTAAAATTTGAACCCTACTCCTGGAGGTGGGCACTGAGGATGAGTTTGTAGCATCAAGGGGGAAATGGACTGAAAAAGTTTGGGAACCACTGCCTGAAAGCTTTCACTTCTCTTTCTGTTTGTGTTTTCATTCTTTCCTCCAGAAGAGGCCTTCCAATATTCTCCAGTCATCTCTCTCCTCCCAGCTCTGGTTAAGAAGACCCAAATCATTGTTACTGTTGGCCTTTCGAGTTTTCTGGCGATGTTTTCAGAAGAAGGAGGAAGAAGCAATGAGTGGCAAGCGGCCTTGTCCAGAAACTCCTGGACCCAGTCGAGATATTCCGATATTTCCTGTCCCCCATGGCCCTCGTGCTCAAAAGCTACAGCAGCCATCTCTTCACCCTCCCCAGATGCATGGACATCCACAAGAGAACTACCCACAGCCAAAGAGAAGGCATTGCAGCCAAGCAGGTAAGTGGTTATCAGGCCCGGTCCAGCTTGGATCTTCAGGAAAGAAAGACTCATCTCCATTTGCAGTCGAGCTGCATCTAGTCAAAGGTTAGATTTCACTAAAGCAAAGTGGTCATAGCAAAAGCAAAGCTAGATCTGAGGATTCCTGCATAAACCTGGTAATCTTCCTTTTTTTCTCCGTGGTCATCTACAATTGTGTCCACTGAAGGCCAATCATGCAGATGAAGAAGAAAAGTTTTCCTTTCAATATTTTAGGGAGGAAGCAGGGGAATCCCATCTCTTTGCTCACTCATGCTAGACCAACACAACACTCTTCTGTCACAACAAGCAAATATCTGCATCCAGTGGCTACACCACTGCATCTCTTTGCTGAATGGGTGTTGCCCACTGTGAAACTGGGATGAAAAAGACAGAGCTGGACCATCAAAATTGGGCAAGTGAAATTGGATTGTTCTTCGCACAAACAAGTGATGGATTTCTCCAAGAAGTTCTAGCTTTGTGGTCTTTGGAGCCAACCAAGGAATAAGTTGGAAAGACAACAGGCAGCTGATAAACAAAGCAGAAGGATCTAGAATGGCAAAATGACCATGTGTGAGATTTAATATGAGTTCAACTTACTGCACATTCCAAAAAGATAAAATATGAGTGGACCGATGTCAAGATAGATGTCCATGCTTGAAACATAGAAAAACAAGGCTTTGTGTATATTTGGATGTCCTTCTGGTGCTGTGGTGGTCAGATAGGGCTTACAGTTTAGGAGCAGACTGAGCTCACTTTCAAAGGTTCCCCCAAAAACTTGTGTGTTGTCAATGTACACAGCAAACACACCCACACAATATGTCCCCTTCCCAAGAATGGGGATACACCCTCCATGGTGTACTCAAAATAGAAAGGGATCAGGATACGTTTTAGGATGGGAGACTTCTCCTCTGGCCCCTGGACCTAAACCCAAGACAATGTTTCAGAGATTCCTTAGCTCAGGTGTTGTACAAAGAAAATCAGGGGCAATCGGGCCTAAAGAAGGTGCATCCTGTAAAACGGCATTTCCAGAACCTTCCATCTCCGCCTTCATTCCCCAAATGAAACAATGGCATTGTTTATGGTGCCTACCCATCTTCTGGGAAATGCACAGCCCATTTTTTTTTTTTGTATAAATTGCCCGTCAAGTTGAGTGACATTCCTGACAATAATCGATTTAGGGTCTATGACTCATTACTTGTTGGTTGTATGGGCAAAGGTCCACAAGGCTTTGAGTTCTAATCCTCCCTCAGGCAGGAAAACTTCCTGGGGGACTTTGAGCAGATCACCAGGAGACTCTTGAATTCTAATTGAATTGGGGGGTGAAAGTTGGAAACATTTTCTCAGATTAATATGAGATACTAAAATTGGAGATTCCAAGAGTGTGAGATGGCCAAGTGTCCAATATTGTGGGTTGTGATGGAGGAAAGTGAAATTGTGGGATAACTGCTGTGGTGGGGTTCACATTTTTTCACTACTGGTTCTGTGAGCGTGGCTTGGTGGGCATGGCTTGGTGGGTGTGAAAGGGGGAAGTTACTTCAAAAGCCCATTCCTTCTTCTCCCCACTAACCTGCTTTCCAACTCTTTTCTCCTGTGCAGGTTAACCAAAGGAGACCCAGCCGAACAGCTGGGACTCAGTGGGAGGCAGAGAATAAATGGGGGCGAGGCCAGTCAGAGTCAGTATTTGCCAGTTCTCTGAACCACTCAAACTTTCCACTACCAGTTCTCCAGAACTGGTCAAAACCTACTGAATTCCACCTCTGGAGAAATGCCTCTTCCATGTGGCACAAAGCCACAAGTCCTGGCCTTTTTCTACTGCTTCTGGGAGAACCAGAGGGATTTGTGTGAATCTTAGACTGACCTTCTTCTGATCCACCAGAGCTTTTCTTATCTCCTTCAAATGGAGTTTGCAAAGGGATCCTATTTGCAGTTAGGAGCCTTTATGAGACATAAAAAATGATTCCCAATTGATCAGCAATCTCTGTGGTTGGAGAGCAGAGCAACTTCCATGGGTGTCTCTTCCTAGAAAGTCCCCTCCCCACTTATTCAGCCCCTTTTTGGACCTGGATGAACATTATGCAGTATTGGAGGTTTGTGACCTGGTCAATGATGCGGCTGCCTTGGGACAGAATCCCTGCAACCTCCTCCTGGGAAAAGTCCCAAGGTCCCTTTTCTCTGGATATCTTCTCCAGCCCTTCACAGACAAGACAAGCTTGTAGGAGGAGCAGAGAAAGGGTTTGGGTACAAATTGGAGAGTGGAAAATTAAAGGGCCTGAAAACTGCTATTTTATTTCTCTGGTTGATGAAAGAAAAAAAAAATACAGTGGAAATTTCTTCACACTTTATTTTTTTATTTACTTTTTTTTTGCTGTGAAGTACATACCAAAAGAAAAAACAACCCCAAACTGAAATCCCAGAGAGCTGTTCTTTTGAATTCTTTCTGCAAATGAGCCTTTATCAGGAAATCTAGAAAGACTCATATAAGAAGGATGAAGATTTCCCTCCTCAGCTGAGAGCCAGTCAAACATGGCATTTCACATCATTCCAGCATTTTTAGGGAGAGGATCAGGCAACCAGACTGGTGTTTGGTTCCCACAGCTTCCTCCTGACCTCTTTTCCTACCCATTCTCTCACACCCATCCACATGTTTAGCTGCTATCAGTAGGAACAAGTACATCAATTGATTATTATAAGGTGTCATGTTCAGCAGCTTTTGCTGAAAAGCTGAATTCTTCTGAATTTTACAGAGGTCCCTTTAGTAATATTTATTGAAAGGGTAGGGAACTACAAGAAGTCCAGTCATTCAACAATTCCCCATTTTGAAACATACAAATATCATTTTCTTTGACTCCTGCATATCTAAATGGAAAACAAATAAAAGAAACATTAACAATTCTTCCACTATCATAATTATGTTATATCTCATGTTTTACATTTGTTTTGGCTGTGAGATGCTCCTTTGTGTTCAGCTCAGGCCTCAGAAGAATAATGTAGCACTTGGGGATGAAGATGCAGCTCAGCAGACCAGCACTGGAGGCCAGGATGGAGAAGACCTGCACAGCCACCATGTGTTTCCCTTTGGTGCTCAGGTAGGTGGGCACAAAAGTTACCCAAACATTGCAGAAGACCAGCATGCTGAAGGTGATCAGCTTGGCTTCATTGAAGACCCCAGGCAGATTCCTGACCAGGAAAGCCACCATGAAGCAGATGGCAGCCAGGAAGCCCATGTAGCTGAGGGTGACGTAGAACATGACAACGGCCCCTTCGTTGCATTGCAGGATGATCTCTCCAGGCTGGGAGTGGAGGTCAGAGTCAGGGAAGGGGGGAGAAGCCCCCAGACAGATGGAGCAGATGATAATTTGGACAGCAGAACAAAAAAAGATGATGGAGTTGGCCAAGCTCTTCCCCAACCATCTCTTCGCTTGGTTTCCTGGTTTTGTGGCCAGTAAAGCCAGCACCACCGTGATGGTTTTGGCCAAGAGAGAAAAAATGGCAACTGAGAAGATGATGCTGAAGACCATTTGTTGGAGAAGTTGAACCTCCTGGAAGGTAGAGTCAGCCATGCCGCTCCTGCTTGGCCTATTCGGGCTGGTAGTCGGCCCGGCTGCTCCTTTCCAACCAAGCATCCAGGTCTACTTGTGTTTCTCATTCCTCATCGAAAACTTGTATGGGTAGGTCACTGTTTTTTCTTGCGTTTATTTGGGAATGTTTTTTATTGTGATTATTTTGATTTTCTTCGGTTTCTTTTTCCATCAGGGAGGTTTCTTTTTCTACCGGAGGGGCTTCTTTTTCTACCAGAGGGTTTTTCCCCCACCCTTATTTATTACTGAGGGGTCTTCCCCCTCTCTGGTTGATCTGTTGCTGGTTTTGTGAAGTTGTGCTGTTGTTGGTGAGTGTGTGTGTGTGTGTGTTGTTCTTCATGTCTGGGTGCATTGTAGTGTGCGTGACCGTAGTTGGTCAATATGACTTCGCCAGGTTCGACTGTCATCTGTTTTCATTCTGTAGGACAGTGGTCCGGTTATCTGTGTAATTGTTGCCGGTATCCACAACGGTTGGCCGGTGAGGTTTTTTGTGTATACTAGTTGTCTTGGTTCGAATTTGTGATACTTGCTTGAGGAGTCGGTTGGTTTTTTGGTGGCGTAAGTTGGGTGTAATCTATCTAAATGTGATCTTAGTTTTCTGCCCATCAGAAATTCTGCTGGGCTTTTATTTGTGGTGGAGTTTGGTGTTATGTGTTGTATTATGAGAATTTTTTCGATTCTTTCTTGCATGTCCCCTGTGTCTAATTTGTCTAGTGTTTCCTTGGTGTATTGGACCATGCGTTCCGCCGTACCGTTCATCGCCAGTTGGTCGGTGCTGTCAGTACATGTCGTATGCCATTTTCTGCTTGGAATTTTTCAAAGGTTAGTGCTGTAAATTGTGGGCCGTTGTCGGAGACGAGTACATCCGGTAACCCGTGTGTACTGAACAGCTTTCATAGCTGTTTGATGACTGCTTTGGTGGTCGTAGAGTGCATGATGCTTACTTCTAACCAATTGGAGTAAGCATCTACTACGATTAGGTATGTATGTCCTTTTGTTGGCCCCGCGAAGTCTATATGTATTTGTGACCAGGGACCCCTTGGTGTTTCCCAGTCTAGAATAGGGGCTGAAGGGGGTTCAGGATGGGAGTTTTGACATTTCCCGCAAGTTTTGACCCATTTCCCAATATCTTTGTCCATCCCTGGCTACCATACATAGCTCCTGGCCAGGGTTTTCATTTGCACGATGCCCGGGTGGCCTTCGTGCAACATACACAATATCTGGTCTTGTAGTTTTTTTGGTATTATGACCCAATCACCCCAAAGTATACACCCTTTCAGTAATGACAGTTCAGTTTGTCTATTCTTATACGGTTTAAAAATAATGTCTGTCTCGTTTTCCGGCCACCCTTTTCCTACCCAGTTCAAAACTTGTAACAATGTCTTGTCTTTTGCGGTCATTCTGGTGATGTCGGCTGTGGTTATTGGTAATTTGTCAAAGTCTCGATTTGTAGGGTGGAAGTGGTTGATGTCGGGTCAGTCTCTATGTCTGGTAAGGGAGCGTGGCTTAAAACATTGCCGTGCGAAATGTTTTTTCCAGGCCGATGGATTAGTCTACAGTTGTATGCTGCCAGAAATTTGGACCACCTTGTCATTCTTGGCGACAGTATGTTAGGGGTGGCTCTGTTTCCAGCAAGTATACCTAAAAGGGGTTTGTGATCGGTCACAAGGGTAAAAGTCCTACCGTAAAGGTATTCGTGGAAGCGTTTTACGCTGGATATAGCTGCCAATGCCTCTGTGTCCAACTGGCTATAGTTCCTTTCGGTTTTTGAGAGGGTCTTTGAGTAGAAGGCAATGGGGGCTTCTCTTCCATCTGGGAGGACATGGCTAAGCATGGCCCCAATGCCAAACGGTGATGCATCGCATGTAACTGAAAGCGGTAATGTCTCGCTGTATTGCATCAATTCCGCATCGGAGGTGATGAGGTCCTTGATCTTCTGGAACGCTGTCTCTTCACGTCGTCGCCAGGTCCAGACAGCTGATTTGTCAAGGAGTCTATGTAGAGGTTCCGCTGTAGTTGCCTTCTGTGGCAGAAAGATGTGGTAAAAGTCTATGAGTCCCAGAAAAGTTTGTAATTCAACCTTATTTTTTGGTCTAGGTACCTCTTTGATTGCCTTGATCTTTTTTCTGTGGGGTGGATGCCCTCTTTATCAATTTGGTACCCCAGGAATTTGATTTTTGATGTGGCCAATTCACACTTTTCTTTTTTTACTTTGAGTCCCGCTTTTTGGAACCTTTGCAGGACTTCTCTGAGGCGGGCTTCTAATTGTCTCTCGTCGTTAGCTGAGATGAGCACATCGTCAAAGTATGGGACTACTCCTTTTATCCCTTGTACTAACCGCTCCATTAGGCTTTGGAAGACCCCCGGGGCTACGCTGAATCCGAATTGTAATCTTGTACATTTGAATGCTCCCCTATGCATCACGATCGTTTGGGCCTCTGCTGTTTCTGGGTCTACTGGCAATTGCTGGTAAGCTTGGGCAAGGTCGAGCTTTGCAAAGACCTTGCCCCTTCCCAGGGAGTGTAGTAGGTGTTGTACTTCCGGGACAGGATATGCACTTTGCTGTAATGCATGGTTCAGGGTAGCCTTGTAGTCCCCACAAATTCTCATAGAACCATCCGGCTTAACTGGGGTCACGATTGGGGTCTCCCATTTAGCATGGTCAATTGGTTCCAGGATGCCTTGTTCTATAAGTTTGTTTAATTCTTCGTCAATTTTGGGTTTTAGTGAGAAGGGGACTCGCCTCGCCTTCAGCCTAATTGGAGCTATGGTTGGATCTAAATTGAATGAGATAGGAGACCCTCGATACTTGCCTAACTTTCCGTCGAAGACGTCCTGGAACTCTCTCATCAGGTTCTCCTCCCAGTCTGTGTTGGTGATGCGGTTAATGCCGGTCACTCCAATTCCTAGGGGCTCGAACCATTCGAGTCCCAGTAGGCTTGGTCAGTTTCGGTCTACGATGGTTAGAGGCAATATTTTTTTGTGTTCCTTGAAGGTTACCTGGAAGTGTCCAAGCCCGACTACTGGTATTCTGTTCCCTTGGTAGTCTTTTAAGATCAGTGCTTGTTGTTCTAATTCGGCTTTGCCGATGTGTGGTACTAGTCTTTTGATGGTATCCCAGGATACCATCGATAGGTACAATCCAGAATTGACCTCCATTTTGCATTCTTGCCCCTCGACTCTGACTGTCACATGTACCTTTCAGCCATTGGTCGTGTTGGAATGACCGATGGTGATGGTCTGATGTGTTTCTTCTTTCCTGTAGCTCTCGCTTGGCCGCTTCCCTTTGCCTTCATGATTTTCTTGGTTCCACGTCGTCCTCTCTTTCTGTCTCAGGGGTGTGTTGTCCCTTCTTCTGGGGCTGTAGCTTCTGCGGTTTCCGCATACATGTGCGATGTGGCCCCTCCATTCGCAGTACTGGCAAACAGCATCTAAGAACCGGCACTCCAAACGGGGGTGGTCTCCTCCGCAACCGGCACACTGGAACCCTGACTTACGACCATTTTTCATTCACCGCTCTTGCTCAGCCTGGAGCCTGTGGATTTCCTCTTCCTCGTCCTCGTCGATTCCAGACGATCTGCTGTCTGTGAAATGTGCATTGTCTTGTGTGTGCTTTCTATTTTCTTCTTGGTTCCCTGATTTGTTTCAGTTGATGTCTTTGGCATTTTGGTGTTCATTTGCTGCATTTTTGCTGCTGAATTTTTGGTTGCTTCTGCTGCCGTGGCTTCAGCAATAGCCTTGGTAACGGTGATCTTTGGTCGGGTCAGCAGTTGGCTTTGTAGGGTAAGGTCTCTCAGTCCAAGTACCACGCGATCCCTCATGGCTTCGTCCATGTTCAGGAATTTGCATGCTCCTCCGATGTCCCTGAGAGTGGCTACAAAATCTGCGATGGTCTCACCTTCCTTCTGGTCCCGTTTATAAAATTCATGTCTCCTGATGAGGCTGGAGATGGTCAGTGTGAAGTGAGCCCTCAGCAGCTTCTCCAGGTCCGCCCAGGCCATTTGCTTAACGTCGTCTGGTTTTGCTTGTGCCTTGGCCATCTTAAACACTGTGGGCCCACAGTGTGTTAGGAATACAGCTCTTTTGCGATTGTCCGAGATTCCTTGCAGGTCGTTACTCTCCAAGAACATGAGGAATCTATCGATGTAGGATTCCCAGTCCTCTGCTGTTGAGTTGAAAGGTGCGGGTGGCGAGTTGATTCCGGCCATTTCGTCTCCTCGGTTCTCGATGCCACGTGCCCAACTGATCTGTTTCTCAGCATCCCACCTTCATCGCCAATGTTCGGTTTGCGGGAATGAGACTCAGTGATCAGTGTAACTTCAGCTCTTTTATTTAGTTCTTAAAGTCCGATGTAACCCGGAGCCACGGCAGCTCTTTTTATAAAGAGCTGCTCATGGCTGATGTCCAATGACAGCTACTTGTTTTTCCCGCTGCTTGAATTGGCCAATCATAGCCCTGCTATGATTGGCCAATCAGCGTTGAGAAAAGTAGCCAATCAGCTTTGGATATTCATTATCCAATAGGAATAGCCTATTTGAAGTATGTTAATATGGAACAGAGGTAAAAATGAATATTAGACATAAGCCTCTGGTCTTCACTTAAGTCAATAGAAAATCTCTCACTATTTCCAAATGGTTGGAGACATAACTTTTGGAGGATTCTTCCTTTCCTCTCTTTTGCTTTGGCATCTCACATTACCCCCCAAAAAGGACTTTATTGAACAGAAAAGTCTGGAGAGATGGAACCATGGGTCAGATTCTACTGGTTCTGTCCAGTTCTATAGAACCGGTTGTTATGATTCTGCGCCAGTTCAGGGAACCGGCAACCCGCAACACTGGCTGACCCCACCTCTCTCTGCTTGCCCCTCCCCTCTGTGCCCAATCAGTCCTTATCGCACATGCACGGCATCGCCTCAGCCTGCTTTTGCCCACTCGCCAGGCCAGCCATTGCTGCATGCCTTCGGCTGTGGCCCTGTCTGATCTCCCTGGGTGAGTGTGGCTCTGCAAGCTCTGGGGCTCAGTCGTCTACCTGCCACTGCCAGTCACCTTTATCTCGCCACCTCACTTGTCTTTTGCTCCCACCACCCCCCAGCCCTAACCCCCACCAGGGAAGGCCCAGAAGCTGCAGTGAATCCAGGTGGGGGAAGAGATGCAGACTGGTGGGGACCAGAGCTACCTTTTGCTATACTGGAAGACATGCGGGGAGTCTTGAGTTCTCCTACTGCTGGGAAAGCAAGAGAGTCTTTTCCGGTACAGCTCCGGGTGGGAGAGAGAAACAGGATTCAAGTGATCTGCTTCTCTGCCGCCCAGAGATGCCCCTTTCCCTATTGGAGGGGAAGTTGCAAACTTTTTGCTGTGCTGAGAAAGACGCTCTTGCTTTCCCAGCAGCAAGAGAACAGGAGCCTCTCCACATGGGATTAGCTGGGATTCATGCAGCTGCTGGACCCTGCTGGCAGTGAGGGCCCGGCCGCTTCACTGTCCCCCACCATCACCCTTACCTTCTTGCACTGCTCCATTTTGTGAACCATCTGTGGTTTGGTATCTCCTTCAAACTGGTGAGAAACCCACAAGGGCTGGGGAATGTGTCACTAAGAGCTTCAGGTTAGTTTGCTCCTTGTGCCCAAACTAGCAAAGAACAAGGGAATTCTGTTGACAAGGGCCTGAATTCAGATGAATTTGAATCATGATTGGGTGGAGGTCCTTTTGGTCCCATTGGGAGAGAAGCTTCTTCCTGCTTGGGGAAAAATGTCCCCTGAAAGGGCCGGTTCATAGTTGGGGAGGTTCTTAAAGAGACCAGACCTGGTCAGACTTATGCATGCCTCTCTTTTACACACACACACACACACAAACACAGGGTGGGAGGGGAAGATTGGGAAAGAAGCAGAATGAGAGAGAGATACAGAGAGATACAGAGAAGGGAGAAAGAGAGAGAAAAAGAGAGGGAAAGAGACAAAAACATGGGATGAGAGAGGAAGAGAGAGACAAGAAAGAAGAGAGAAAGAAAAAGAAAAAGAAAGAAGAGAGAGAAAGGAAGCAAAAGGAAGAAAAGGGATAGAGAAAGAAAGGGAGAGATGGAAGGAAGGGACAAAGAAAGAAAAAGAAAGGAAGAGATGGAGGGAGGAGAAAGTAAATGAGATATATGAATGGATAGATAAATACATGGAAGGAGGGAGGGAGAAAAAAAAGAGAGGAATGAAGGACACAAATCCTGGCTTCAGAAGACTCTTTGAAGCAATACAACAATCTAGGGCTGGCCTGCAAGGGATCTCGGAGGTCATCTAGTCCCCTCCCCTCCAGCAGGAGATCCTTACAGAATCAAAGAATAGCAGGGTCAGAAGGCGGTGTACACGTGTGTGTTTGTGTTTATGGTTGTCAAACTCCAAACACAGGTCAAGGAGCTGTGGGGAGATGAGTCATAAATTAGAATACTTGCTAAGCAATTGGCCATTAAGCGAGGACCACTTGTATTTGGTTTGCCAGTCACATGGCCACCTGGTCCTGCCCACCCAATCATATGGCCAACAAGACATGTCCATCCAGTCACGTGACCACCAAGCCACATCCACAAATTAAGCCATGCCCACAGAACCGCTTGTTACAAAGTTTGAATCCCACTCCTGGATGGAACTGAGAAAAGATTTCAGCATAAAGTGATAACCAGTCGTTTCCTTCTCATGACCCCATGAACATGCATTTCTCCCCTCTTCACACACCCATAATTTTAAGGTGTGATATCAAAATACTCTTGATAATTTCAGGTGAACTGAAAGCCTTGGAGCTGCTTCCTGGGAGCAGAAGGCCCATTGCTCCATCCCAGGGAGGGTGAAAGGGAGGCATGGAGAGCTCTGGCCAGGTCTGGCCTCCTTAGGAGCCTCCCAGATTATGGACCTGCCCCTTCAGGGGACACTTTTCCCCAAGCAGGACGAGAGGAAGCTTCTTTCCCCCAATGGGGCCAAAAGGATCTCCATCCACTCACAATTCAATCCCATCCGATACAGTCCAAGCCTGGATTCAGGCCCCGGTCAGCATGCCACCTTCTTTGCTATTCTGGGCACAAGGAGCAAACAACCAGTAGCTACTAGCGACACATTCCCCAGCCCTTGTGAGTTTCTCACCCGTTTGATGGAGACCCTTAATTGTACGTGGTCCACAAAATGGAACAATATTGAAGCCTCCCAAGCAGCCTACGGGAAAAAATCCGGTTTCTACTGCCCAGATTCAATTCTTGGTGAAGGTCAACCACCTTTGGGGAAAAGCATCAGCCCTCTTGAAATGGGACCCCAGGCTTTGGAAAACAGAGGGAAGACACCAAAACTTTCTCCTACCTTGTTGAGCAACTTTAGCCATGAAAGAACTTCTTGCTTGATAGAAAGTCTCTGTCTTACAAAATATGCCAGAATCTCTCTCCTGGGATCATTCCTGGGAAGAACGAAGTAGCTCCAAATGCCCAGATCTGCTGCTCCCTCTCCATTTGGGTCCATTTAGAATTTAAAGTACGAAATATTCACAAACTCATTCTTCTCCAGGAAAGGATGGAACTAGAATGGGAACATGCAGCAATTTTAAAAGCAGAAAACTTTGTTTCTTATCCCAGATGCTTTTTCACATTTGAATCTTTCTTCTGCAGTTGTCTAATTTATAGACATGCTTCATTTGTTAAATCATATTTTGACAATAGAGATTTTGACAGAATATAGTTGAACAACAGAAAAAAGGAGATTCATGAACTCCCTAAAAGCAAAAGCTTGGTTATCAGAAATGGGGATTTGTCAGGAAGAAAATTGTCAGGGAAATCCTCTCCCAGGAGGTGCAGAGAGGAAACCTGAGCTAGGCCCACTTCGCTGTAATGCTGCACTGACAGGATTTGGGGAGTCAGAAAGTCCAAATCTCCCACCAACCCTTTTTTATGCAGCTGTAGGTTTCCTCCTCTGATCTGGTTCTTCCCCAGGCAGAAGAATCTCTTCTCCACCCCCAAAAGTCTTTCCCTCCTGTCACTGCCCTTTCTAAATGGATGGTGGGAAATGGGGGGGGGATGTAACTTATGTGCTTTATACAAGTCATCCTCACATATTATTTCATTTCCTAAATACATTATGGAAATACTACTGACATAACTTGATCTCAGGAAAGAGTAAGAAACAATTTTGAGATGTGATCAGAAACCCAGTTAAGTGAGAGGTGGATGGTATAATAATTAAGTGGATAAAAACTCATTTAAAAATGGTACTCAAATACTTTTTAGTTTTTTAATCTTTGACATAAAAATGGGAAGATATAACATTTTGTCATAATTCATCAATTTTTCTGTGTTGTCATTTATATAATAGGGTTGATAAATTGCTATGATACAAGATTTATAACAATTCTGTCAAATATACTTTTATGTTGTTTAAACATTACCAACTTTCCAGAACAATATTTATGATTTCCTCCCAGAAACAACTGTATGACTAAAAAGCAGTAGAGAAATATCTGGGTTTTAGGATTTGATAAATTATAGTATCTCATATAAGAACATTAATGATGCACTGGATGAAGGATTGTGCCAAGCTTGATAAGTATGTAAATGAGCCAGTTTGCTCTACTGTTTAAGCCTCCGAAGGAGAAAGCAAGAGGCTGTAAGTTCAAGACCCGCCTTGGTCATGAAGCAGGCTGGGGGATTTGGGGCCAGTCACTCAGCCCAACTCAACTCACAAGGTGGTTGTTGTGGGGAAAATGAACACACAACTACTGATTGGTACTCAGCCTCTGTGGCTTCTCCAGGAAAGGGCTTTTAATGTTGAGGGATGAGTTAGTGCACTTAGTGAACTCAAAGGTCTCAAAGATCTGGAAATCCAACAAGATGGGGCTGCTCTTCTCAAGAATGTTTATTTGAGCAGCCTTTAGAGCAAGGAGATATTTGTATCGAATAACCCTGCCCAAAAGTCCAAAGGAAATTAACCTCCGAGAGCTGCAACGGAGTTCCCAGAGCTGTTTCAGGGGCCGATACAAAGAAAGGGCGCCTGAGTTGAGACTGAGGCCCTGTGGACAAGGGGCCACTCGAACTGCAGTTCATGCAGAGGTGGTCTTCAACTGGTTCTCACTGGCTCAGGTGAACTGATGGTGACTCCTGGTTGGCCACGCCCCCAAACCGGGTCACCCGCTTGTCGCAGTCGCTCTCCTAGCTTTCCCATCAATGTGGTGGCTGTGGCGCATATCAGGCAGATGTCGCAGGGCTGTTGCACATGTGCAATGTGTGTGCAGACGCCACTAATGCCGTGCGCATGTGCAGCAGCCCTGGGACATCTGCCTGCCTGCTCTCCCTCCCGGATCACATTTTCTTACTTCTCCCGGCGGACGCGCCTCTTCCAGCCCAACCCGGCCAGCCAACAGGAGGGTGGGCGGATGTCCCGCGTCTTCTCACCCCCCTTGTCGCGATGTGCCTGCAGGAGCCGCTCGGGCCGACTGAGCCGGAAGCCGCCATTCCCGGGTATCTACACTCCCGTGCTTGGTCGAAGCCTCTTCACCTTGCCTGAAGCGGCTGGCCCTCCCCCTCCCCCTCCCTTCCCTCGCCTGGCCTGAGAAGGGAAGGGTGACGGTGGGGGAGAGCGAAGAGGCCGGGTTCCTATCTTTTCCTCTCTCTCCCCCACTCTGTGTGTGTGTGTGTGTGTGTGTGACAGAGAGAGAGAGAGAGAGAGACTGAGAGAGAGAGAGAGCGGGGGGGGGGAAAGAGAAGAAAGAATGAAAGAAAGAAAGAGAAAGAAAAAGAAAGAGGGAGAGAAAGAGAGAAAGAAAAGAAAGAGAAGGAGAATGGAGAAAGTGAATGACATATGGATGGATAGATAAATAAATGGAAGGATGGACGGAGGGAGAGAGGAAAAAAAGGAGAGGAAGGAAGCACACAAACCCTGACTTCAGAAGACTCTTTGAATCAGCACAGTACTCAAGGGCTGGCCTGCAAGGGATCTCGGAGGTCATCGAGTTCAACCCCTGCTACAGCAGGAGACCATTACAGAATCAAAGAATAGCAGGGTTACAAAGCTCTGTGTGTGTGTGTGTGTGTGTGTGTGTGTGTGTGTGCATGCATGTGTGTTTGTGTTTATGGTTGTCAAAACTCCAAAAACAGGACAAGTGGCTTTGGGAAATTAGAAAACTTGCTAAGTAACTGGCCATTAAGTGAGGACCAATTATATTTAGTTTGCCAGTCACATGGCAACCTGGCTAAGCCTACTCAGTCAAATGGCCACAAATCCATACCCATCTGGTCACGTGACCACCAAGCCACGCCCACAAATTAAAGCCATGGCCACAGAACCAGGAGGAAAAAAATTTGAATCCCACCACTAAGCTCATGGCCTGCTATGCGTCATCTCCTCTCAGGACTCGGATTCATTTTGTGACGCCTCTCCGAATAAAATATCTGGGAAATACAGAACTCTTCTATGTGCAACTGCAGTTATCAGATCAGTAGGAAGGAGTTTTGTTAAGCCTGGGTTCCCCAACCAGGGTTAGGTAGACAAGCTAAACA
>BLBF01016501.1:791133-836154 GCA_015471245.1 Laticauda colubrina
TATTATTTCACCTAAACCAGTTAGGATGAACAATGTTATCCCTAACAAGTTTTTCTGAATGGGGCCAAATTCTGTTCTGCTGTGATGCAAAATTATGTATTTAGGACATTTATATTGCCACATATTCGCACATGAGTCAGAATTAGGCAGACTTTAATTGCCCATTGACTGTCATTTATTTTTATTTTTCTCCATTATTATTATTTGTAATGCTGGTCTGTGCCTGCAATAAAAGTGGAAGGGTTGAAGGAGGAAGCTGTGTTGGAGACATTTGCCATCTTGAATTATTTGTACATGAATACATGTTTTTGAAAACAATCTCAAAATCGTACTTGACTGCAACCTGAAACTGAGTCTTGAAAGAAGACAAGGAAGAGAGGATGAGAGCAGCTTCTCCAACTTGCCAAATCTCTTATTTGGACAAGGGAGGATTCAACCCTCTTCCAATGACTGAAAGAGGTTTTGGGAATTAAAACCCTCCTCTCTCCTAGGATAATGAAATAGTTTAGGATATACTAAAAGGGCAGAATATTTCCCCTAAAAAGAAATGTAGAAACTCAGAGAGGCTGAAACTCAGTCCCCCTTTGCCAATGGACCATTACTCTGGCCTAGGCCAGTCTATTTTACATAACAAAGATCTACTCCAGGTAAAGCTATATTGGAATTGCCCAAAGCCCTTTCATTACATCACCATCATCCAGCCAGGCTCATCCAAGCCTGGGACTCAGGACGGCCTACAGAGGTGCCCCTGCATGGTCCCATGGGAGTCTGACAACCAATCTGAATACAAGCTCAAATTCAAATCCCAACAGAGGGCATAAAACAATTGCACTCTCAGCATCTCAGCTCTTCTTTCCTCAACCAAGGCATGTGCTCCTGTCCACCATTAAACCATCTTCCAAGCAGTCACCAAGTTTCCAGTGTCTTTCTTCCCCACTTGGAACTGCACCCAGAAGGAGATTTCTTCCAACAGAGGCTGGACAGAAACTTCAGATCTTGTCACTGTTCTTCTGGAGCGTCAGACAGGAGCAATTAGATGGTGCAAATCTCTTGACCTTCTGCAGCATAAGAAGGTTGAGATGTTGCCCTCCTTCTCCTCCGGATTCCCTCCAAAGGATCTCAGATTAATGCATCCCTATCGGGGCCCCCATACCTGCCATGACTCTAACCTCAGAGCCCCCAACCTCTTCCTTCCCCTCCTCAATCTGGAGGAATAAGTGGCATTCATGGCCTGGGCCAGAGTCTGAATGATACTGTATAAATGGGGGTCACTTGCCATCCGTTTCCTGTTCCTTTTCTCCTGGGTCTCCAGTGGGGGTTTCTGGGTGCATCTTCTGCGGCCTTTGACAGAAAAGACGTGCTTGGAAAGGGAACAATGAAAATAATGATCTTGAAACTGATTTTATGCTTAGTTGTTGTGAATTGTTGTGATATAACCACACAAATTCCATTCCTGACAAGCATCGGAGGGAAAGTCCTCATGAAATTCTCTCCATTCTCTGTCTGAAGCAAAGAGGCCAATCAGGGTCCATCTGAAATGGAGGAGCAGCTGGACGATTGCTGGGTACTGGAATACTTCTTTGGGGAGCAATGGGTGGAAAAAGGGGAATCTCCCTTTATCATTCAGAGCCTCTGAAGGAATTACAGCAGTGATCTGAAAAAGTAATGAAGAATGCTGTGTTATAATGTGGTCCAGATCAGCTCCAAAATATTACTTATTGACAAACCCAATTTTGTTTTGATGAATATATAAGAATAGTTTGTTCCTTAGTCATGGTTTAAAATATTTAAGACAGAATATTAACAAGATTGTATGTAAAAATGGAACACAAAATCATATTAAACAAAAAAAACATACAAAATGCAATGTAAATTTCTGTGTCACCCATACAATTTCAACAATTAGATTCAAATTAGCAGATGTTAGATAAAATGTCTGGATCTAAGATATAGGGCTGTGTTATATGCTATTTTTGAGTACTAAAACCTCTTTCTCAGCTTCTATATCCCAAATTCTTTGTAAAGCAATTTTTCAGCTCCTTCTCTGGATGTACAAGACACTAAGAGAACACACCTGCGAAAAGAAATTGACAGTTGTACAATCCAATAACTGTTTCATTGAAATTTTGTCTGCATTGGGACTATGTCTGTTTCATCACATTAATTTTAACCCAATAATTATATACCCTGAATTTATACAAAGCAGAAACTGTGTAAATTAACAATTATCTTTAAGGGCAGGAGCTGAACTCCTTTTATCCATCCCAAAGATACTCTTCTTGGTCTGAATATTTTTTATACATAGACAGGACTATTGCCAACTTGATTCCAATTGGATAAGGCAGATATTATTGATATGTGAAAATGAATATGCTAATGGAGGACCTCAAAACCTGGGTAGTTTTTCAATAGTTGAATATTCAGTAAAATATCCTCTACAGGGACCTTATGGCTCTTCAGGCCTTTAATGGTCAATTTGAAGATGAAGATAATAAGACTAAAACATAGTTTATATGTTCCCTGATATTCTGAAAAACAGCTCTTGAATTCTATGAAGATATTGGATCTGTTGTTCATCCCCACCACCCCATTAACCTTACCAGACAGAGAAAAACACACACAAACCTGTGGGACTTTGTAGGTGCCTACAAATGTTGACATCTGGATGGAGATGTCCCTCTCAAGTTCATCAATCCGAGCCAGGAGGTTATCCTTTCTCCCACAGCCATAGTTGGGGACGTTGGCTTCCCCAGTGGAGAGCATGTCCAGCAAGGCATCTGAAGTGTCTCAAGTAGCTCATATGGTTGTCATGGATGTTGTAGCCCAGGGTGAGACTGTGCAGGAGCTAGGAATTCTTGTGGACCATTTGAATAGCAAAAATTGATTTGAGGGTATTTATTCGAGCAGAACTCTTCCTATTGTAAAAACAATATTCATGTTATTATATTCAGTAGCAACAACAAATGTTTTTAAAATATATAATCCTTCACAAACTTACTAAGCCTTAGGCCAACATTGATGCAAATCGAATGATCAATTGTGCAAATGAGAGAGGCAACTACAATTGTTTCAATTACAACTTAAACAAAGGTCGTTATTCAAGTGATTAACTGAGGAATGAACTGAGAAAGGAAAATCATCTGGACTTTATTCAGGTTTTTTTTTAAACTCCATCTTTGGATTTTACTCTCTTCCACAAACTAAGGCAAAAAAGGGAAGCCATGGAAATAAAAATCATTCAGGAAATTAGACAGGTCCTGAGGTACAAAAATAAGTGAAATAAGAAGAAAAGGAGAGTGTTAGAATTGCACATGGAGGGAGAGCAACTCTATCACCCTGCATGACTTACGAAGGAGAAGGTATAGGAGGGCTGTTGAAAGACAACATTATAGGCGACACATATGTTTCAGTTGTGACCACACCAATGAGATGGTCTCCTGGCCTTTAAAAGCTCCATGGATTGTTCCCATCCTGGTGCTCCAAACTCAATGGGCATTTCCTTCTCAGCTTCCCACAGACTGATGGGGACATCAGCAGCATCAGAAGCAGAAGGTCCATCATTCATGGCTTTCATCAATCCACTTCTTGTTTCTAACACAAACAACAGGAACAGCTGGAAAAATTCAAAGACTCTGAGAAGTGCCAATGGCTTTCCTGATCTAAACAGAGAATCACTCAGTTTCATCTGCAAAGGAGAGAAAGGTGCAATGAAGAGCAGAGCCTGTTCCTGTCCCAAAGCTTGGTCCCAGAGAGCTTCACCCAAGGAATTTTTCCTTTTCTGATAGAAGATCCTTTGCATGTGGCTTCAGTCTAATGCATACATCTAAGTCAAAAACTGAAGATATAGCATCACAAGTTTCAGAGGTTATAATTACAGCAAGAAGCAACTTCTGGAATCCTGAACCTTTTCTGGGCTCCATTTGTAGAGGAGAGGCTGGAATAAAACATGTAAGTAAAAATTACAGATATACCCCTGGGATCATTGTTCTCTTGTGGTTGTGGTCCTTCCTTCCTGTCAGGGCAAGTCCAGAAAGTGATGCTGGGGAAGAGAGTTCAACACTCAGGAAATTGACTTCTGCTGTCCTTCAACATGGCCTCTTCTCTCCAGAGATTGCTGGGGAAGGTCATTCAGGGCTATGGAGTTTGGTGCCATTTCTAAGTTAATGCCATTTAACTGTCGTGTTGCCTGTCTTCCAATGACAATCCGCACCCTTGAACTCTGCCCAATGTTCAAAGTATTTGGAATTTTGTTTTATGTCATAATCCTATATATTGACCTTAATTGCAGCCGATTTTAAAATTGCTTGTGCCTGAAGTGAAATTTCATTTCCTATCTTTTCTAGCAATATTAATTTTGGGATAAGAGCTCATTAAGAAGCAGGAAAGTGACAACTTGTGGACAAGATCATTGGGTATGTTCTATATGTAAATTGGATGACTCCAAATCTGCAAACCTGATTGGTCAAATAAACTAAGCATTGGATTGGTTCACTAGGAACCAATCCAAAGAGCTGCTGAAAGGCGGCAAATTTAAGCAACTGCCATTGGCTACAAGCAGGCAAGCCAGCCTGTATAAAAGGCTGGCCTCGGCTTCAGCCAAGTGTTCCTATTTACTGACTAGTTAAAGAATAAAGCATTTGTTGTTGGAACCCGGTCTACCTCGTGTGTTTTCTGAACAAAACACTGGCAACGAAGGTGGGATCGTCCTGAACGAAAAAAAAAACCTGCACATGGTGATAAGAAGTCCCGATGACAACCAAGATGCCTGGAAACAATGCACCGTCCGCACCCTTCAATCCCAACGAAGAGTATTGGGATTCCTATGCAGACCGCTTCCAGATGTATTTGGAGAGCAATGAAATGGAAGACATTTCAGAGCAATGCAAGAGAGCTGTGTTCCTGACTCACTGCGGGCCAACGGTTTTCAAGATGGCAAAGGCCCTTGCGAAGCCCCGAGATGTTAAACAACTAACGTGGCCAGAATTGCAAAGAATTCTCAAAGCACACTACGCTCCGATGGTGTCAAACTTAATAAAGCGACATGAATTTTACCGCAGAGACCAGAGAGAGGGAGAGACCGTCGCCGATTTCGTTGCTGCCCTAAGACAATTGGGGTGAGTGTGATTTCCTGAACATTGATGAAGCGATGAGGGATCGCGTGGTGTTGGGTCTGAGAGACTCGACCGCACAGAGTAAATTACTCAACAAGCCCAACATCACCGTGACCAAAGCCATCGTGGAAGCCACAGCCGCTGAAGCCGCGAAAAAATCAGCTGTCACAATGAAAAAGATGAACACACACAGCGAAGAAACAAACCCAACCAAAGACAGAAAGCAGCCTGCCACCACAACCCACTACGAAGAGTCTGGCGAAACATTCGAATCGAGCGAAGAAGATGACGAGGTCCACCGTTTGCTCACGAACAGAAAAGAGCGCGAAAGAAGGAATTGGCGGGAGTGCGCTGGCTGCGGAGGAAACCATTCCCGAGCCGAATGCAGATTTCTCAATGCCATCTGCAGGCATTGCAAGAAACGAGGGAACATCGAGAAAGTCTGCAGGAACAAAAAAAGCTACAGCCCAACGAGACGCAGAAATTCCCCAACACGAGCTGAGCCTAAACGAGCTGAGAGAAAGTGGCAACAAGAGAAGCAAGCCAATACACACCAAACTGTCACTATAAAGAGCGCTCAGACGGAAAGCGGGAAGAAAGTTAAAGTCATGGAAAAAATCGAAGGAAAGCACTGCAAGATGGAAGTGGACTCGGGGTCCTTCCTCTCCATGGTATCGTGGGACACAATAAAACAGCTAGTCCCAGATATCAAACCCAAAGAATTACAGAAGCAGCACCTAACTCTCAAGGACTACCAGGGAAACCAAATCCCTGTAGTCGGCATGGGACATTTCCGAGTCGCCTACAAACAACACGTCAAGGTGCTACCGCTGACCATAGTCGACCGAGACAGACCAAGCCTCCTAGGCATCGAATGGTTCGCGCCATTGGGCATCGGGATGACCGGGATCGATCGAGTGACTACAACCGGCTGGGAAGACGACCTCATCCGAGAATTCCAGGATGTTTTTTACGGCTCACTTGGCAAGTATCGGGGAAATCCCATTTCTTTCAGTCTAAACCCCCAAATAGCCCCACGAAGAATAAAAGCCAGGCGAGTTCCTTTTGCACTAAAGGCAAAAATACAGGAACAGCTGGACAAATTAATAGCCCAAGGGGTGTTAGAACCTGTGGACCATGCCAAATGGGAAACACCTATAGTCACACCGGTCAAACCCGACGGGTCCGTTAGAATCTGTGGTGACGATAAGGCTACCCTGAACCACGCATTACAACCAAGCGCATACCCGGTGCCTGTAGTCCAGCATTTGCTTCACTCCCTGGGAAAAGGAAAAGGTTTTGCTAAACTTGACCTAGCACAAGCCTATCAACAACTCACAGTGGACCCAGAAACTGCTGAAGCACAGACTATAGTCACACATAAGGGCGCATTCAAGTGTCACTGACTCCAATTTGGAGTGAGTGTAGCCCCAGGCGTTTTCCAGAGTCTAATGGAACGCCTCCTAAATGGCATACAAGGAGTCGTACCATATTTTGACGACGTCCTGATCTCAGCCAAAGATGAAACCCAATTTAAAAAAAGACTCAAAGAAGTACTAACTAAGTTCAGAGAATCTGGCCTCAAAGTGAAAAGAGAAAAGTGTTGCCTAATTAAGAATAGCGTTGAATTCCTGGGCTATTTAATAGACGGAGAGGGTATACACCCTGCAGAAAAAAAGATTAAAGCGATTAAAAATGCACCAGAACTAAAAAACAAGACCGCATTACAAGCCTTTTTAGGACTAATTAACTTCTATAATGTATTCCTGCCAAATAAGGCCACTATAGCAGAACCATTGCACCGTCTTTTAGACAAGAAAGCAATTTGGACTTGGGGTTACAGAGAAAAGCAAGCCTTCCAAAAAATTAAAAGCTTGCTAACATCATCAAACGTTCTCATTCAATTTAGCAACACACTGCCCTTAAGAGTGACCTCCCCATTCGGAGTAGGTGCCATCCTAAGCCACCAACTACCTGATGGCAGAGAAGCGTCCGTCGCATATTATTCAAGGACTTTATCCAAAACCGAGCGGAATTACAGCCAATTTGACAGAGAGGCACTAGCAATTGTCGCAGGAGTGAAACGAGTACCTATACGGGCGGACTTTTCAAATTATAACAGACCACAAACCGCTAATAGGAATTTTGGCAGGAAACAAACTTACACCAAATATCCTCTCCCCAAGAATGACTAAATGGTCAGAGTTCCTAGCAGCCTACTCATACACTCTGACACACCAACCGGGGAAACAGATTTCACATGCGGACGCTTTAAGCAGAGCACCCTTGCCAGTGACTGAAGAAGACCCGGCACCAGCGATGACAACACTACAAATAGAGACTTGCCCCGATCTACCCATATCAGCGTATGATGTCGCCAGAGCCACCGCAAAAGACTCTTTGACTGCCCGTGTTCTTAACTGGGTAGGTAAAGGCTGGCCAGAAAATCAAAAAACTGAAAACTTTAAACCTTTCCGGACCAGACAAACCGAACTTTCTATTCAAAAAGGTTGTTTACTGTGGGGTGATCGGGTGGTTATTCCTAACAAACTACAACCTAGGGTACTTAGTATGCTACACGAAGGTCACCCGGGGATTGTAAAAATGAAAAGCCTTGCTAGAAGTTATGTCTGGTGGCCGGGTATTGATAGGGACATAGAATACTGGGTAACCTCGTGTAACAAATGTCAAGCAATTAGACCATCCCCACCCAAAGCACCCATTAGAGATTGGGAAATCCCACGGGGCCCCTGGTCACGAATCCACATCGATTTCCAACTAAAGGACATACCTTTCTGATTGTTGTGGACGCCTATTCTAACTGGTTAGAAGTAAAAATTATGCCATCAACAACAACTGAATTAGTAATAAAACAACTGGACAGCCTTTTTGCCACCCATGGCATTCCGGACGTCCTCGTGTCCGATAATGGACCACAACTGACCAGCCTACACTTTGAACAATACCTAGCCTCCCTAGGTATTAGACATGCCCTAACCGCGCCGGCCCATCTGGCTGCAAACGGTAGGGCAGAGAGAATGGTCCGATTTACAAAGGAAGGGTTAGAAAAAATGGACACTGGAGATGTACAGCATAAAATAAACCGATTGCTCACACTCCAGCACATTACACCCAGTACCACAACCAACAAGTCCCCAGCAGAGCTACTCATGGGGAGAAAACTAAGGTCACACCTTGATAGATTGCACCCAGAATTCATGCCAGAAAACCCCCCTGACTCCTCTATACGGTTTAGAAAATTTGGAATTGGCGATTTAGTCTACGCCAAAAACTTCACTGGGGACCCAGTATGGCTACCAGGACAAATTACCCAAATAACAGGCCCCAAATCCTACCGGTTAACAGTAGATGATGGCAGGGAATGGAAGCGGCACATAGACCAGCTTCGATCCCGAAATATAGAAAGAACCACAGACATACAACTACTCGTTGAAAAAACCGATGAATTGCCAACTAAGGTGGGGGGGGAAAATAAAGAACCGTTAAAAAATAAAACCAATGAAACATATGAACAAAAAGAGCAAATAAAAGACTCACTGTTTGGAGAGACTGGCGTGAAGAGCCCATCGGAAGGGGCCAGCCAGGCCAGCTCGACCTGCCCGGAGGAAACGGGAGGGAGCGGCAAAACCGCCAGCCTAAGAAACTCAGGTGGTGGTAAAATGGCTGACTCACCCTTCCAGACGGTTCCAGGGAGAAGAACGGACGACACAGCAGCCCCATCCAAACCGGTTGAAGTCTTCACTAAGAATGAACCGCGCAAGTCAAGTCGAGTCCGGAAAAGCCCCACCTACCTGCGAGACTACGTCACCACGTAGGACTGAACTAAGAGGGGAGGGGTGTTCTATATGTAAAGTGGGTGACTCCAAATCTGCAAACCTGATTGGTCAAATAAACTAAGCATTGGATTGGTTCACTAGGAACCAATCCAAAGAGCTGCAGAAAGGCGGCAAATTTAAGCAACTGCCATTGGCTACAAGCAGGCAAGCCAGCCTGTATAAAAGGCTGGCCTCGGCTTCAGCCAAGTGTTCCTATTTACTGACTAGTTAAAGAATAAAGCATTTGTTGTTGGAACCCGGTCTACCTCGTGTGTTTTCTGAACAAAACAGGGTAAATAGGGAGAAAGTTATAGAATGGATGGAAATTTTTATTTTTATTTTCTTGTCATTCCTGTGTAATCTTACCATATTCCTATAGCACACCAAGATTCTTTATATTTTGATGTTTCTTAGTTTTTAAAATAAAGAATGGACTGTAAAGTCTGCAGCTTAGATCTATCAAACCATAATTATCTATCGATCTGTCTGTCCATCCATCCATCCATTCATCCATCCATCCATCCATCTATCAAATTTACTGGCCAACCATCTTGTCACAGGGAAACCCTACCAAGATGGTGGTGATGCCCACAGTGTGATGGATGGTGCAACCTGATTTCTAGCGACAGGATTTCTGGAGATTTGGTGGCTCTTCCTCTGTTGTGGGGATCTTCTATTTGGTGGGGAGGGACCCCTCTGACCTTCCCATCTCTGAGGCCGAGACTTTCTATCCCAAAAAAGGTGCTGTTAGAACTCCTTTGTTCCTGGTTTATTTGCATCCGTTGTTCAGGGAGGATGTTTCTTCACTGGGGGGGACATAAATATGGATTTCTTGGCCCAGAAGGGGGAATCGGGGGGGGCTGAAGGGACAGGCAGGCCCACCCTGGCAGGGAGGAGCAGAGGAAGACCCATATCCCAGGTCCATCGCTTGGAAGTTCCCCCCAAATTTCCCTTAGATTCTGCTCTCAGGGCCTGCAGACATGATCCTGGGTGGCTCCGGGTTCAAGCTGTGGCTTTTCAGGGCCAGGTTGATGTGTGATTAGAGGTTCCCAGCTGTGTCTTACCAAAGCAGGGTGAGGCCCAGTGGGGAGGAAGCCCCTCCTGGGTCAGGAATGAGCCCACCCCAACTTCTGGGTTTGTCCCAGGGAGACCCCAGAGGAGGGGGGGGGGCTCTGGTCTTCCAGAGTTTCTCACAGGCCCTGAGGAGGCTCCACATGGACGTTTGGTTTCTCTCAGGGGTGCTTTGAGGACCCCAGCCTGGTCAAGCGTGTTGTGTGAATGGGGTCCTCACCAGAAGAAAAGGGTCCCCAATACAGGGAGTCCTTGACTTATGACCACAAATCAGCCCAACATTTCTGTTTGTGAGCAGAACCGAAGCCATGTTGGATGGCCCATTGAATTGAATAAGGAAGTGTGTCTCAAAACTCAGTAGTTCTGCTAAATAAGAAAGTGTTCCAGTTTGTGCACAAGAGAAAAAAACAAGATAAGGCTAGAACAATAGGGAACTGTAGTAAAGTGCTGCGATGTCAGAAACCATATAACTACTTTTGCTAGATAAGGAGCTAGTGTGGACCTTCGAAATACATGTATCAATTTGAAAACAGAAAGAATGTGAGCCAAGGTCTCGTAAGAGGGGATAAAAATGCTGCCTGAATTTTGCTCTGTGTTCCTTCAATGCCTGAAGGGGACCCGTCTCTGCAGACACGTGAATAAAACCTTGTTTTCCTTGGATCAACGAATCTTTTGGGTGGTTTTTTTATCTGCTTCCACCTCACATGTTGTTAAGGGAGACATCTGCCAAGTGAGTTTTGCCCCTTTTTATCACCTTTCCTACCACAGTCATTAAGTGAATCATTGCAGTTAATAAGTTAAGAACTGGGTTATTAAGTGAACCTGACTTCACTTATCAGAAGGTCGCAAAATGAGACCACGTGACTTGGGGCGCAGCCATAATGGTCATAAACGTGAAACTGGGGCCAAGAACCTGAATTCTGATCTCTGCATTTAATGCTGCAAAGGTCATTAACTGTGAAAAATGGTCCTAAGTCCCATTTCTCAATGCAGTTGTAACTTGAATCGGTCACTAAATGAATGGTTGTAAGTCGAGGCCTGCCTGTGTATCTCCTCTAGTTCAGCTTCCCTCCCAGGAATTCATCTCCTTCCGATTCTCCATCATCCACGACTTCTTGGCCAACAGATTCAGGAAACAAACCATGGTGAAGAGGTGCATGTGTGAATGTGACCACTGGGGAAGAAACCGGGTTCGGATGGTTGTATGGATGCTACAGGAGTCGGTTGGGTGGGTGGGGCTTCAATCCTGGGGGGCTCTGAATTCCAGTCCTGCCTGGGGCACCAAGCCAGCGAGGAAGATCTGGGCCTGTCTTCCTCCTTGCCGGTCAAGCGGCCTCCAATGGGCTCAATTTGGGGAGGGTTTGGCAGGGGGATGTGCTGTGAGGAGGGGCATGGAGGGGTCCTGCAGGGCCAGGGGGGTCTGCAGGGGGTCCACCCTTTCCCTCGTGAGGCAGGAAGGAAGGAGTTTGGGGAAGAGGGAGGCAGGGGAGCCCCCCCAATCTGGTCTGGGCAGCTGAGGTGCTGTCAGAAAGCCCGCCTCTGAGGGAGGGGTCCTCCTTGGGATTGTCTGGGAGGGAGAGTGGTTCTGACATCACGGGTGGGGACAGGTAGAGGTCCAAGTACCTGCAGGCCAGGTGGGGCTGGTGGGGTCCAGGGGGGAGAGGAGATCAGCCTGGGCCCCTGCTGCCAATTTCCCCCGGGAACAGCCAGGGGCTTCTTCCTCCTCCTGCCTTGGGAAGTGGGGCACCCCGTGGAGAAGGCTCCCTCGGGCCTTGCAGGGCAGGTGGGGGGAATCTGCCCTTTGGGAGCCGAGGGCAGGTGGGGAGGGAATGGGTAAGGGTCCCTTGCATCTCTTGTCAAGATCCGAATCTGGTGTGCCAGCTTTGCACCTGGCAGGTGGAGGCTTCTGTTCCCCCAGGTGAGAAGCCGACCCAGACTGGTCCCGGCCAGAAGAAGGGCCAAGGCCGGAGGAGAGTCTCTTGGGAGGTTCACGGGTCTTCCGGTGGCTTTTGGGGGCTCAGGATTGGACCTGGACCTCCAGCCAAGCCCATCACTGGTGGGGGCCCTCAGTCCCTGTTGCAGGACCCCACAGCAGAGTCCCTGCAAGGGGGTTGGGTGAAGGTCCCTCCAGGTGTCTCCATGGAGCTGAGTGAGCCCAACTCCTTTGAGCATCATGGGAGTTTGAGTCCTCTTTCACTTGCTTTGGGAAGGAAGGAACCCTCTTTCCTGGGCTGCCTTGAGTGGGCCAAGTTCCCAGCTGTTTCTGGGGGCATCCAGGTGTTTCCAGGCATTTCTGCAACAGTTTTAGCAAGCTGGGTGCCTCTCAGCCGGGTTTTGCCCACAGCCAGTTGTGAGTCTTTCTTGGGGGTGCAGAGGAGGTGGCCTTTAGAGGGAACCAGTCTCACAGCGGCTTCCTTCTCCCTTCCCTTCCCATAAAGGAGCCTCTAAGGGGTGGGAGTCTCGTCCTTGGAGCCCCTGAAAATATGGACAGAAATTTTGAAATAGGTTGACTCCAGTTCATGTATTCTGGAAAGTGGGAACCTTCCCCCATCCTGTGTTCATGCATGAAGCAGGTCGTCATGCTATGCCACCATCTGGTTTGTGTGTTTTGGCACCTATTGCCAACATGGCAGTTCTCTTCCATCAACCTGCGTTAAGGGCGTTGTGTGGACTCACCTAGTGGGGAGGGTCAACTCAGTCTGTCTGCACACAGGATGGGGAGCTTTTCCTAGGATCCGTTTCTGGCTCCTTGTGGGTTTTCAGCAGCTGCAACACTTGGAGTAAACTACGGCTGAGCGAATGGGGGTTAGTGGAATGTGTGAACTGGATCAGTGTTTGGCATTCAGGGAAAAAGTTGGGACAATGGGAATGGGACAGAGAGGCAGCTTTAGGGGTGGACGGGGTGGTCAGTGATCTCCCCCAATGTCTGGACAAACCTGGATAGAAATTTGGGTGTTCAGAGGATCAACTGAAGACTTTGATGCTTTTTTTCCTGCTTGGAGCCACAGAAATGGTTTTGGATGCTGGTTTCCAGTATTCCCAGTGAGGCCAGGACTGAGGACACTGGGGCTGCTACTCCTCAGGGCAGAAAGGCTGGGGGAAATCCCAAGACCGAAAAAAAGGGAGAATGTGGCTGTGACCTTCTCTGGATCGTCTTCCTTTGTCTCTCTCTCCCTCCTGCCAGGCATTGTGAGGAAGGAAGGAGGGAGGGGATGCTTCCAAGGCGTTCTTTCCAGGTCCTCCGGGTGGATCTCTGTCCTGCCCGGATCGAGTGGGTTCCCATGTGGGCCTCCCAAAGGCCTGGACTCCAGCCCCCATCATCCTCAGCCCCAGCCATGCCCTGAGCAGAGGTCCAAAGGTAGGCCCAGGAAGGAGCCAGGGGGCTCAGGGGTCCCATCCAGAGAGCAGCGGCCACAGAGGAGGAAGAAGAGGAGGTTTGCGGCCAGAGAGCCTCACTCAGGATCCAGGGAGCTTGGGCAACTCTGCCTGAGCCTGAAGCCAGGAAGGGGCTGGATTCGCAGGGCGTCCCAGGTTTGGCTCCAGGGAGGCTCAGGGCAGCTGGGATGACTCCCAAACCAGGATCCGGGTCTTTAGGGGATATTGAGTGTCAGTCCAATACACGGTGGCATGTTTCACTTCTGATGGCCATAGTAAACCATGTTTTCTGCATTCTGCAAGCCGGCCAACATTTGAGGGTCTCTTCAGGGGTCTTTGTTGTTTCTCAAAATGGAGACAACGCATGGAGAGAGGTTGGTCTGCATGAGTGTTTTTCAAACTTGAAGAGGAATGGACTTCAACCCCCAGAGTTCCCCACCCAACAATGCATGGACTACCACATGCTGGGCAGGGAATTCTGGGAATTAAAGTCCCTTCATCTTCAAGTTCCAACTTTGGAAAATGGTGGTCTACCTTTTCCCCTTGGGTGAGGAGTTAAAGCCCTGCACCAAGACTTGGCTAGCTCACAGGTTGCTCAATATATTTTGTTTCTTTCTCTGTGTCTCCCTCCCTCCCTCTCCCACTTTCTCTCCCAGGTAACCCCAGATCCCCCTCAGAAGGTAACCCCAGATACCCCCCTGCATGGCTACTTCCCAACAGGAGCCGCTCCTGGAAAGACACGGAGCCCAAGCGAGGCTGGAGAAACCCCGGGGCTGCATCTCCCCAGCATTCAACCAGGGACTCATAAACCAGGTTAGTCTCTTCCTAGGAATGGGGGTCTCCCTCAAATCCCTTCCTCTTTCCTAGTCCTCTCTATGGATCTGGGATTTGCTTTCCCCTGAGTGCCCCATGTATGAAAAAAAGTGGCAGAATATTAATGGTGGAAATAATGGACAATAATATGAAAACACTCCTAATTGCAATCTGTGCTCCGAATGACAAACAAGAATTTTACAAAAAAATTACATATGAAAATAATTGAACTGGACTATGCTAATATAATTTTGATGGGAGATTTTCATGGAATTGTAGACAATAAAATGGATTGTACAGCAAGAACAACAAAGCAAAATAGAAGGACTCTCCCAAAATCCTTTTTTAAAATGGTTGATGAATTGAACTTAAAAGACACATGGAGAGAAAGAAATGCTAAAACCAAACAATATACCTTCTGTTCAAACAGACATTTATCATGGTCTAGAATTGATATGAAATGGATGTCAACAGAACTAATATCTAACATTCAAGAAATAAACATTGAAACAAGCGCTTGAGCAGACCACAATCTAATGACAATTAAATGGAAAGGGCAAAAAAGAAGATCGAGATGGACATTAAACAATTCAATTTTAAAGGAAAGAGAATTCACACAATGGATGGAAAAAGAATTGGTTCTTTTTTTTTAGAGAAAATAAGAAAGAAGATACATCAATTCAGAATATATGGGACACAATGAAGGTGTATGCTAAAGGCTTAATAATAGATTATACAAGAAAAAGGAACATTAAGAAAAGATTAGCCTCTAAGGCCTTAGAGGATGAGCATAAAAGACTTGAAAAAGAGCTACAGAAAATGCCACAGAAAAAAGATATAAGTTAAAAATGGACATAATTAAACACAAAATGGGTCAAATAGAAAAAGAATTAGCACAGAAAATTAGAGGGGCTAAACAGAACTACTTTGAAGATACAAACAAATCAGGTAGATGGTTAGCATATAAATTGAGAAAGGAGAAAGAAGCAAGGAAAATATTGCAGTTAATAGAAGATCAAGGTCAAAATTGTTTTGGCAGTAAAGAAAAGGAAATCATTCAAGATTTCTATGGGAAATGATTTGAACAAGAAAATATTGATGAGGAAAGAGTTAAGCGGTACTTACAGAATGCTAATTTACCTAAGATACCTAAAGAGACTGGAAAAATGTTAGAAAGCAATATAACCATGATGGAGCTAACTGAAGCACTTAAGAAGCAAAACAACAAGGGGGAAGAGCTGGCGTCACGATGAGACTGCATGCAATCTTGGAGGTCCAAACGGACCTAAACCATCCCGAAGAGATGGTGATAATGAAGGGCGCATCCTGCAGATCCCAGGGATATCGCAAAATCCCTGGTTGATCCAGGAGAAGCCCTTTCGCCAGCGGCAGAGAGGCAGCCCCCAAAGCTGCTGAAGTTGGGACAGCACTGAATGGAAGAGGTGAAAGAGAAACTGTGTCGGTCTAGTCAGAATTGTTCTTTTATTATTCTAAGACTGAAAAGGACTTTAAAGGACACCCTAAAGGGAAAAAGAATCCGTAAAAGTTTTGATAGAACTCAATAAGCGGCGGTTTTTAAACAGAAGTGTCAAAGAAAGGGTTTGCTTTATGTTTTTTTTTTCTCATGGCTGGACTTCTATCGTGATTCTGCATTTGCAAACTGGACTGGTTTTTTCTCTATTTAAAACTATTTTTTCTCTTCTTTTTTGACTTTGTATTATTTTAGGTTAGAGGCTCCCTTAAGTTATACTTGGTTTTCTTTTTTTTTAACTTTTATTACGTTTTGTCTGGGAAAGGAGGGGGAGAGTGAGAGTAAAGAAACTTTGTAACACTGCCAACTATAGGCTTGAAAATATCTAAAGGCCCTGTCACACTGGCCGATGGATGCAAAACATTTGAAAAAAGGACACAGCAGATGAGAAAAATGTTCCATCCATTGTTATCCACTCTGAAAAGGGGCAAAAATTTGCATAACCAGAGCGGATAACATGGAAAGGAACGGATGGAGGGGAGGATGCAGGGCGGATGGAAAGCGGATGCTCCACGGAAGCCTAGCGGATGGAAGCGGATGAGAGCAGATGGCACATCTGCAAGGCTTCCGGGGGAGCGCAGCAAAGCGGATGCGGAACGGAAAGAGTGGATGCAGAGTGGATGCCGAGCGGATGAAGCGGATGCAGAGCGGAAGCCTAGCGGATGCCTAGCGTTCACTGTGCATGCAGGGAGGATGCATTGCGTCAGCCCCGCAGATATAAAGGGAAGCAGCTCACAAGCAGGTCACCATTCAGAGGAAAGACCTGCTTCCAGACACATCGACTGCCTTGTCAGCCTGCCTGCCTTGCCAGCCTGCCTGCCTGCATGCCTGCCAGTCTTGCTGCCTGCCAGCCTCCCTGCCAGCCTCCCTGCCAGCCTTGCTGTCTGCCTGCCTGCCTGCCTGCCAGCCAGCCTGCCAGCCCTGGTGCCTGCCTGCCTGCCAGCCTTGGTGCCTGCCTGCCTGCCAGCCTTGCTGCCTGCCTTCCTGCCAGCCTGCCTGCCAGCCTGCCTACCTGCCTGCCTGCCTGCCTGCCTGCCTGCCAACCTTGCTGCCAGCCAGCAACCCCACAACCATGGGGAAGAAGAGAAAACCTAAGCCATCTGCTGCCAGCCCTGGCAAGAGGGACAGGGCCACCCTCCCGCCCCCTGGCCCTCACTTTGCTTCTGCTGGGGCTTCTATAGCACGGGCTCGCTCTTCTGGGGTTGGGGCTTCTGCTGCTTCTGCTTCTGGAGGAGCTAATGATGATCTTATGGCAGTGGTGCTTCTGTTCGTGCTTACTCTGCTGATGCTGCTTCTGGCGGTGGTGCTTCTGCTGATGCTGCTTCTGGAGGAGCTGCTGATGCTGCTTATAGCGGTGGTGCTTCTGCTGGTGCTTACTCTGCTGAAGCTGCTCCTCATCCTGCTGGTCCTGCTCGTCCTGCTGGTCCTGCTCATCCTGCTGGTCCTGCTCGTCCTGCTCGTCCTGCTCGTCCTGCTCGTGCTCCTGGTCTTCCTCGTCCTGCTGGTCCTGCTGGTCCTGCTGGTCCTGCTGGTCCTGCTCATGCTCCTGGTCCTGCTCATGCCTCTGGTCCTTCTCATGCTCCTGGTCCTGCTCGTGCTCCTGGTCCTGCTGGTGCTTACTCTGTTGCTGATGATCCAGGTCCTGCTGGTGCTGCTGGCACTGCTGCTGTTGCTGATCCTGGTCCTGCTGGTGCTGGTGCTGCTGCTGCTGCTGATGATGATCCTGCTGGTGCTGCTGCTGCTGCTGGTGTGGAGGAGCAGCCCCTCCAACCTGAAATCCCCTCTGATGAGGGCCCATGTGGTCCTGCCAAAGGGAGGAAGAGGCATATGCGAGAATGGGAGAGGAGGCAATACTCCATCGAGGAGGAACATGAGGATGAGGTGCTGGAGTAGCTGAGAGAGAATGAGTATCTATGGCGGAAGGGACACAGGCTCTATAGGGACACCAAAAGGAAGCAGGCTGCTTGGAGAGAGAAGGCAGAGAGCCTGGGCTATACTTCGGAGGTGCTCCTCGGCTGGTGGAAACATATGCACACCTGGTACGGGAAGCTGCACCTCAAGAAATCTGGCCAGGCCACGGTCAAGCTGATGGACAGAGAGACCTACATCATGGCCAAGTGCAGCTACCTGGAGGGTGAGATCCGGCACCGAGGAGCAGCCCCTCTCACAACCCTCTCTCTCAGGCAGCCTGCTGAGAGCCAGTCCTCTTCTGGCCAAGAGTCAGCTCCTGTCTCCAGGCAGGTTTCTGTGAATCGTCCCACGGTGGAGAACCCCCTCACAGCTGTTCTAACCGTGGCAGAGCGCGTGGAGGACACCCTGATGCATTGAGAGAAAGGAGACGGCACTTCCACCACAGTCCAACCCGCATCCACCCCCAGCTCCACCTCCACAGAAAGGCAGAGAGCCAGACAGGAGGGACAGAGTCACACTGTCCTGCTGGAGATAAGAGACACCATCAGGAGAAGCATAGATCTCCTCTCTCAGCTGGTCCACACCGACTCCTCATCCTCCAACCGTAAGCCCTTCCTCACCTATGTCAACCAGACCCTAATGGACATGGCGGAATCCCAGTACCAGGTGGTGAAGGACAGGATCACCGAGCTGCTTCACAACCCTCCAGATCCAGATAAACCTCCTCCCACCCAGTCCAGGTCTGCTCCTCCACCCCAGGTGATGTCCCTCCCATTCCAAGGCTTTCCACAGCCCCTCACCTACCAGGGCTACGGCTACCAGGAGGTCCAGCAGCACAGGCAGCAGCCCTTCCCAGTCCAGGCACAGAGTCATCAGGCGGCACCGTTGCCAGCTGTTCCACTGATGCCACCGATGCCACCCACGCCAATGATGCCACTGATGCCACTGACGCCAGCGATGCCACTGATGCCACTGATGCCACCCACGTCACCAATGCCACCCACGCCAGTCCTCACCCAGCCGCAGACCAGACAGCCCCACTACACTGCTCCTTCCTCCACCCCACAGCCAAGCCTGGCCCCAGGACATCTGTCATTGGTATTGGGACTGACCCCATGGCATGGAGGAAGGAGCTCTCAACATCACGGGGCTGAGCCAGCTGTCTTAGAGCTTCCTCAACACACCGTCACCTGTTGTCCTCTCGGGGCCAGGCACCCCAGTGGGGCTTCAGACCAGCAATCCAGCAGCAGCCACCTCCACAGCACCTGGACCATTCACCCCTGAGACTGGGCACACTTCTGAATGACAGATAAGAGTGCCGGAGACTGGGTGGCTACCTGTTGACTTTATTTGGACACTTGACTTGGGTCATTTTTCTTTTACAGCTTGTTATTAATAAAGATGATCTTTGCTTCACACACTTGCTTCATTTATTTTTGTAAATAAAGTCTTGGTGGAAACATTTAGAAATGGTTTAGCCTTTGCATGCTTGTGGGATGGGTTAAGATAGCAGTGGGATGGGCAGGGATACCTATGGGATGAGTTAAGATAGCAGTAGGATGGGTTAAGATTGCTGTGGGATTGATAAACCTCCAGTGCAAGCATAGTGGGACTGTATGGTCCACCCTCCCAGGTGCCACACCTATGGCCCTTTATTATCAATAACAATGTAATCATTCATCCACACGTCAACATAAACACAACTCTTTATTAAATGCCCTGTTCATTGTAGGCCCACCCAACAGACATGGCCCAATCTCATCAGTGTGATAAGACAGGCTGAAGGAAGCATCCATTAAGCATCTATCATCCTGTCTTGCCACACCACTGCTCCAACTGGGGAGTTGCACCAGTGCTTCAGGAGGTTGTGCTGCTTCTTCCCTTCACGTGAAGCTCTGTTGGGGGCTTGCACATCCTCAGTGTCTATCAGGTTTTGCCCTTGCCTCCATTCACCAGGCTTCATGTCCCCATTGCCTTGTTGGAGGTCCAGGAGCCTGTTCTGCAACACTGCGCATGAGATTGTGCAGGATGCAGCAAGCTTCCACGATCCTCCTCACGGTCTCTGGGCAATGCTGCATGGTGGTGAGAAGTACCTGGAACCTGTTGGCCAGGATGCCAAAGGCGTTCTCCACCACCCGCCTTGCCCTGGACAGCCTGTAGTTGAAGATCCTCTCTTCACGGGTGAGGCATCTGGAAGTGTAGGGCTTCATGAGGTAGGTTCTGAGGGAGAAGGCGTCATCCCCCACGATGAAGTAGGGCACATCTTGCGTGTCGTTGGGCAGGGGGTCTGGATCTGGGAAGCCCATGATGAGGTTGCGTTCCAGCCCCTCCTTGAGGTCACTGGCGTTGTATACCTGGGCATCTGAAGCTGACCCATTGCCTGAAGCATCGATGTACATGAACTTGTAGTCAGCATCGACCATGGCGAAGAGGACGATGCTGAAGAATCCCTTGTAGTTGAAATAAGTGGACCCCGACTTCGCTGGAGCTTTGCAGGCCACGTGCTTGCCATCTATGGCTCCAACGGTTTGGGGGAAGTTCCACCTCTGATACCTCTGCTCTGCAACTTTCTTCCATCCTTCTTCAGTGGAGGGGCACTGGAGGAGCTCCTCCAGGTATTCTTCAATGATGGTCTGCACCACTTCTCTGACCACAATGCTGATGGTATTGTGTGGCACCCTCCAGCCGTACTGCATGCTCCTGTGGGTGGTACCTGAGCCCAGGTGGCGCAGAGTCAGTGCCACCTTGAGCCCAGGGTCCAGGCTGGGCTGGAAGTTGGTGCTCTGCTTGGTCAACCTGGGCGTCAGCCGCTCCACAACTTCATCAAACATGACTGGAGGCATCCTCATGAAGTTCTGGAATGTACAAGTGTCTTCGTTCCTGAGCTCCACCATCAGCTTGTTGTACAGTCCGTACTCTGCTCTTCTCCTGATCCATCTTCGGACCCAGAGGTTTCATGGCCGCCTCCTTTTCTTCCCATAGTAGAGTTGAAAGAGCCTGTAGATGGCTTCGCACTGTTGCAGAAGGATGGTGGCTACCAAAAAGACTGTGTTACGATCCACGGTGGACATGACTGGATGCTGTGGAAGAGGAAGAGTCAGATGAAGGCTGCGGAGGTCTGCACAGAAGGGCTGCTGGCCTGAATGTGAGATCCAGGTGAGTTGCTCCCCCTTTTTATAGGCAATATATGTTTTCCACTATGTGTCCTTTTGCATCCTCTGGACATCCTCTAGACATCCTTAATATCCGAGATAGGTCCCCTCTGCAAACGTTTTTTCCGTTTTTATGCTTTCTTTGCGAGCTGCATCCGCTTTCATCCTTTTTCCGTCCGTGCTACTAACGCTTTTTGTCCGTTCCGTGTCTGTTCCGCTTCCTCCCTGTGTCCATTTCCCACTGGAGCGGATTTGAGTTGTGCAGGTGCGCAGCGGATGCCTAGCGGATGTAGTGGATGCGTAACGGATAATGATGGATGCAGAACGGATGTCCCCCGTATGCGTTGCGAATGCAGAACGGACGCGTTGGATACTTTTTGAGCGGATGAAATGTCAGTAGACGGATGCTGGACAGATAGAGAGGATGAAAAACGGACGCAGTGAGTACAGAACGGATGCATCGCGTTAACCGTTTTACATCCTCTTTCCATCCGTTGGTGCAGTGTGACATGGGCTTTAGACGAAGCTGAGAAAGCTGAGAAAGAAACCTCTGAAATTCTTTTTCACGGACATTGCTACATGGTAAGATAGAGGGAAGAGCACGGAAGAGTATTACTGCAGGTGTTCTTCTGGATTTCTATCAGCAATTGAAACTTGGGTTTGAAGTTTGGAGAGGGCTATGACAAGAGCCTTGGATAATTAAATAAAGTGCAGTTTTGTTTTGTTTTGTTTTGTTTTCTTAAGTTGGGTCACCCCCCTTACCAACTGTACTGTTCATTTTTTCTTTTTAAAACCTTTATTTTTTGTAACATTTTTCATCTTTGCTTTGTATTTTAAAGGGAAAGCCTCAAAATTTTCTTTTTTCTTTTCCTTTCTTCTTTGGGATTTTTTGTTTTTCAATATGCTTTTTTTTCATTTGAAAATTTTCAATTGGATTAAGGTGTTAAAGAACCTGAAGAATTACTTTTATTTTTTTAAAATTCTTTTTTACTTTTTGCTCTTTTTAAACTTTTTTTTATTCTTCTCCTTCCTTTCTACCTAATTACTTTTTGGATTATGGTTTAGAAGAATCTGAAGATTCCTAATTGTTTAAAATGAGTAGGAAGTTTATAGCTTCTGGCTCCTCAACTTCTATTTCTGCCTCCCCACCATCTGGAGGACAAAGTTCAATTCAGACAATGTTAAAGTAAGACAAAGATCGAGAAAGAGTGACTCTACAGATGATTATGCAAGGAATCCAAGATCTTAAAATAAAATCAGATACCATTGAAAAAAAGAATAGAAAACATTGAGCAAAGAACAGAGAAAACTGGTGAAAAGGTGGAGAATATTCAACAAATGATGGTGGAAGTATGATGGAAGTATGATGAGAGATTCCAAAAAATTGAAGAAAAAGATAAACAAAGTGACAAGAAGATTGGAGATATCGATATCAGATTAACAGTGGTTGAAAAAGATAAAAGTGGGATACTGAAATGGGAAATGGACAGTTCAGAATTTTATCTTAGATTTCAAAACATAGAGGAAGAAAAAGGACAAAATCTAGCATGATAGAAATATTGGCTGAAGCTTTGGAAATAACAGAAGAGAAGATGATGGACGGAGTAGATGAGGTATACCGAGTTTTTACAAGATATGTGATGAGAAATAATCTACCAAGAGAAGTTCATATCAGATTTACAAAAAAAGCCATTAAAACACAAATATTACAAATGGTAAGAGAAAAAATTGAAATACAAAGGCAAGGAGATTGTGGTTTTAAAGCAAATACCCAGAAGAGTGAGAGAGATGAGAAGACAACATGGATTTTTGACTAAAATGCTGTTGAGAAAAGAGGTGAATTATAGATGGCTAATCCCAGAAGGGTTAATGTTTACATGGCAAGAACAGAAATATAGAATTGGCTCAATTGAGAAAGCAGAATTATTTTATGCAGAATTTTTTGGAAGGAGAGAGGAGGCAGAAAAAGAAATTTCACTAATTGAATTTCAAGATGACCAAATGGAGACTGAAAAAGAAGAAGGTGGAAAGAAATTTCACTAATTGAATTTCAAGATGACCAAATGGAGACTGAAAAAGAAGAAGGTGCAGTAGGTGGATCAGTGGAGACAAAAGAACAACATGAACCAAGATCTACGAGAGCTGCCAAATCTAATTATAAAGCATAATTATGGAAGAGAAAAAACTGATTACAATGAATATAAATTGTTTCATCCAGAAAAATGCAAGGTAGATCGGGTTCCAGTAAACAGGGTCTTTATCTTAAACAGTAACAGTAACGGAACAGTTTGGCTCAAGCCGCGGCAGCCTTTATATACGGGCTTGCCTGCCGGCTTGTAGCCAATGGCAGTTATTTGATTTTACCACCTTTCAGCGGTTCTATTGGATTGGTTCCTAGCGAACCAATCCAATGCTGGCCCTTCTGGCCAATCACATTCAAGACATTTGGAGTATAATATTTTATACAGAACACCCCTCCCCCCTTAGTTTAGTCCTACATGGGTGACATAGTCTCGCAGGTAGGTGGGGCTTCTTCTGATTCTACTTGACTTGCGTGGTTCATTTTCACTGGAGACTTCGACCAGTTCGGATGGGGTTGCTGTCTCTCCGGCTCTTCTCCATAGAAGGGTGAGTCAGCCATTTTGCTACCGCTTGAATTGCTCAGGCCGGTGGTTTTGCCGCTCCCTTCTGGCTAACCCAGGCAGATTGAGCTGGCTTGGCTGGCCCCTTCCAGGATGGGTTCCTCTTCATATGGATTATTTCTGCAAGTCTCATCTAACTGTCAGTGTTCTTTTTGCTCTTTTTGACTGGTTAGATGTTCTGGGCTTATTTTTAAAAGTTTTTTTCCCCTTCATTATTATTTTCTTGCATCCCCCCCCCCCCTTTGGTTTTGTTTTCGTCATTTTTTATTGTTTGGGGTTGAGTAGCCATGTGTCGCTCTACATTTCGGGAACGAAACTGGTCTATGTGCCACTTCCATTCCCTGCCATCGTCTATGGTTAGTTGGTCGAACCGGGGGCCTGTTATTTGTGTGATTGTGGCTGGAAGCCATAGAGGGTCCCTGGTGAAGTTTTTTGCATAGACTAGGTCGCCGATCTCGAACGTACGGAAACGGCTGGAGAAGTCGGGGGGGTTCTCAAAAGTGTAATTTGGATGTAACCTGTCTAGGTGTGACCTAAGTTTCCTCCCCATTAACAATTCTGCTGGGCTTTTGTTTGTTACTGTACTGGGGTTGATATGTTGGAGGGTGATTAAACAGTTTATTTTATCCTGGACATCCCCTTGGTCCATTTTTTCCAAACCTTCCTTGGTAAATCTAACCATTCTCTCGGCCCTACCATTCGCCGCTGGGTGGGCTGGCGCAGTCAGTGCAAGGTGTATACCTAAAGAGTCTAGGTACTGTTCAAATTGTATAGCCGTTAATTGTGGCCCATTGTTGGACACTAGGACATCCGGCAACCCATGGGTTGCGAATACTTTGTTGAGTTGTTTAATAACCGCGTCAGTTGTCGTAGATGACATTACTATAACTTCCAACCAATTGAAGTATGCATCTACGACAATCAAAAATGTATGCCCTCTAGTTGGACCCACAAAGTCACTTTGGATTCGAGACCAGGGGCCTCGTGGAGTCTCCCAGTCCCTAATAGTTGCTTGCGGTGGTAACGGCCTGGCTTTCTGGCATTTATTGAAAGTAGCAACCCAATACTCAATGTCCTTGTCTAGGCCAGGCCACCAGACATAGCTCCTAGCCAGGCTTTTCATTTTTACGATGCCTGGGTGGCCTTCGTGAAGCATACCCAACACTCTAGTTTGCAATCTGGAAGGAATCACCACCTGATCACCCCACAATAAACACCTCTTTTGTATCAAGACTTCAGTCTGTCTGGTCCTGAAAGGTTTAAAGTTTTCAGTTTTTTGGCTCTCCGGCCAGCCTTTACCTACCCAATGTAAAATGTGGGCAGTCACTGGGTCTTTGGCAGTGGCTCTGGTAACATCATTTACAGATATTGGCAGTTCGGAGCAGGCTTCTATTTGCAGGGTAGTAATTGTTGGCGCCAGGTCTTCTTCTGTTGTTGGCAGCAGTGTTCGACTTAATGGGTCTGCATGGGAGATTTGTTTCCCGGGTCGATGTATCAAAATGTAGGAGTATGCAGCTAGGAATTCTGACCATCTAGTCATTTGGGGAGATAAAATGCTCGGTGTAGGTTTGTTTCCCCCCAAAATTCCTAGTAACAGTTTATGATCTGTTACAATGAAAAATGTCCTCCCATAGAGGTATTCGTGAAAACGTTTCACTCCGGCGACAATTGCCAGGGCCTCTCTGTCTAGTTGGCTATAGTTGTGTTCTGCTTTAGAATGAGTCTTCGAGTAAAATGCGACGGGTCCCTCTCTCCCGTCTGGCAGTTGGTGGCTCAGGATGGCACTGACTCCAAATGGTGAGGCGTCACAGGTGACCATCAATGGAAGTGTGTTGCTAAACTGAATAAGAATGGTGTCTGAGGTTAATAAGTTCTTTATGCCTTGGAAAGCTTTTTGTTCTCTGTGTCCCCAAGTCCAATTAGTTTTCTTATCCAGTAAACGATGCAATGGTTCTGCTACCATCGCTTTGTGGGGGAGGAATACATTATAAAAGTTTATTAAGCCCCAAAATGCTTGTAATTCCATTTTGTTTTTTGGCTGAGTTGCATCTCTAATAGCCTTGACTTTTTTTTCTGTGGGGTGTATACCCTCTCCGTCAATTAAGTGACCCAAAAATTTGATGCGATCAGTCATTAAACAACTTTTTTTTTTTTGACTTTCAGGCCGGATTCTCTAAATTTTTTTAACATTTCTCTCAGTCTTTTTTCTAATTGGATTGTATTTTTAGCCAAAATTAGGACGTCGTCAAAATATGGAATGACTCCTTTAATTCTGTTTAACAGGCGTTCCATGAGGCTTTGGAAGACGCCCAGGGCAACGCTGACTCCAAATTGAAGTCTGTTACATTTGAATGCCCCTCTGTGAGTTACTATGGTCTGTGCCTCGGCCATTTGTGTGTCTACTGGCAGTTGTTGGTATGCTTGGGCTAAATCAAGCTTGGCGAAAATTTTTCCTCCCCCAAGTGAGTGCAATAAATGTTGCACGACTGGCACAGGGTATGCGCTTTGCTGTAGCGCATGGTTCAGGGTAGCCTTGTAGTCTCCGCAGATGCATACCGACCCATCAGGTTTAACAGGTGTTACTATTGGTGTCTCCCATCTAGCGTGGTCAATTGGTTCTATGACCCCTTGCTCAATTAATTTGTTTAACTGTTTGTCTATTTTGGCTTTCAATGCAAAGGGGACTCATCTGGCTTTTAACCTTCTTGGTGCCACCTGGGGGTCTAAACTAAAGGAGATTGGGGTCCTCCGGTACCTGCCTAAGGTGCCGTTGAAGACGTCCTGGAACTCTTGTATCAGGCTCTCTTCCCAGTCGGTTGCGGCTACTCAGCTCACCCCGGTCATTCCGATGCCCAATGGTGCGAACCATTCGATGCCCAGGAGGCTGGGATGGTCCCGGTCGACTATTGTTAGTGGCAGGACTTCGGCGTGCTGCTTGTATGAGACTCGGAAATGTCCTAAGCCTTCCACAGGGATTTGATTCCCTTGGTAGTCTTTTAAGATTAATTTTTGCTTCTAGAGTTCTTTTAATTTGATATCTGAAACCAGTAATCTAATTGTGTTCCAGGACACCATTGACAGGAAGGACCCTGAATCGACTTACATCTCGCAGGGCCTTCCTTCAATTTTTACAATGATCTGGACCTTATTCCCGCTTTCCGTCTGGGTGCTTCCGATAGTGACAGTTTGATGGGTGTTCTCTCGGTTACTGGTTCATTTGCTGCACTCCCATTTTCTCTTGGCTTGCTTTGATTCAGCTTGTAGGGGGGAGTTACTGCATCTGTTAGGACTGTTGTTTTTTCGATTCCTACAGACTTTCTCTATGTGTCTCCTCTTCTTGCAAGCTCAACAGACGGCATCAGGGAATCTGCAATCGGCTCGAGGATAGTTTCCTCCGCAGCCAGCGCATTCCCACCAATTTCTTTTTTCGCGCCTTTTTTTGTTGGCATATCGGCGGTGGACCTCATCGTCATTGTCTTCCGTTTCGGATGACTCATTGAAGTCTTTGTGATGTATGGTAGCGGGAACTTGCTTCTTTCCTCTGGATAGGATCATCGCGTCATTGTTTGCATTCATTTGCTTCATAGCGGCCACTGACTTTTTCGCAGCTTCTGCGGCTGTGGCTTCTGCGATCGCTTCAGCCACTGTTATATTTGGTTTATTTAGTAATTTACTTTGTAAATTAGAGTCTTTTAGGCCTAGGACAACTCGATCTCACATGACTTCATCTAAGTTCAGGAACTCACACATTCCCCCCAGTTGTCGGAGGGCCGCCACAAAGTCAGCGATGGTCTCGCCTTCTTTTTGGTCCCTTTTGTAGAACTCATGCCGTTTGATGAGATTTGACACTACTGGTGCATAGTGGGCCTTTAGCATTCAATGGACTTCGGACCAGGTCATTTGTTTTACGTCTCTGGGCTTCGCCAATGCTCTGGCCATCTTAAAGATGGTTGGTCCACAGTGCATTAAGAAGACAGCCCTCTTCCTCTGGTCTGAGATCTCCTCCATCTCATTGCTCTCTAAGAACATCAGGAAACAGTCTACGTATGATTCCCAATCCTCTTCGTTAGGATTGAAGGGTGCAGGCGGTGCGTTATTCCCGGCCATTGCTTTTAGCCTGGATTTCTATTTGCCGCGTGCTTGGTCTCGCGTTTAGGATGATCCCACCTTCGTCGCCAGTGTTCTGTCCGGAAAAACGCGAGGTAGACCGGGTTCCAGTAAACAGGGTCTTTATTTTGAACAGCAACAGTAACGGAACAGTTTGGCTCAAGCCGCAGCAGCCTTTATATACGGGCTTGCCTGCCGGCTTGTAGCCAGTGGCAGTTATTTAATTTTACTGCCTTTCAGTAGTTCTATTGGATTGGTTCCTAGCGAACCAATCCAATGCTGGCCCTTCTGGCCAATCAGATTCAAGACATTTGGAGTATACCATTTTATACAGAACATAAATGGACTTAATTCAGCTGTTAAAAGAAGGAAAATTTTTCACAGATTAGAGAAACAAAAATTTGATATAATTTGTCTACAAGAAGTACATATTAAAAACATTATGAACCATTGTTGATACAGCCAAAATTAGGGAAAATATTTACTTCTTTGACTCAATGTAAGAAAAGAGGAGTGGTTTTATATATCAAAGAGACCATTTCAGCAAAATTGATTTATACATATGAAGACGGAAGAGTATTAATGGAGGAAATAATGGACAATAATACGAAAACACTCTTGATTGCAATTTATGCTTCGAATGATAAACAAGAATTTTATAAAAATTACACATGAAAATTATTGAACTGGACTATGTCAATATAGTTATGATGGGAGATTTCAATGGAATTGTAGACAATAAACTGGACCATATAACAATGACAACAAAGCAAAATAGGAAGACTCTCCCCAAATCCTTTTTTTAAATGATAGATGAAATAAATCTGGAGAGAAATATATGGAGAGAAAGAAATGTTAAAACCAAACAACATACTTTTTACTCAAATAGACATTTAACATGATCCAGAATAGATATGATTTGGACTTCAACAGAATTAATATCTAATATTCAAGAAATAAATATCAAAACAAGAACTTGGGCAGACCACAATCCAATGACAATTAAATGGAAAGGCCAAAAAAGAAGATCGAGATGGTCGTTAAATAATACTATTCTAAAGGAGAAGGATTTTACACAGCGGATGGAGAAAGAATTGGTTTTTTTCTTTAGAGAAAATAAAAAAGAAGACACTTCAATCCAGAATGTATGGGACACAATGAAGGCATATGCTAGACGCTTGATAATAGACTACACAAGGAAAAGGAACATTAGGAAAAGGCAAGCCATGGAAGCTTTAGAAGATGAGTATAAAAGACTGGAAAAAGAACTACAGAAAACGCCACAGAAAAAAGACATTAAGTTAAAACTGGATACAATTAAACATAAAATGAGTTTAATAGAGAAAGAATAAATAGCACAGAAAATTAGAAGTGCTAAACAGAATTATTTTGAGGATGCAAACAAACCAGGTAGATGGTTAGCATACAAATTGAGAAAGGAAAAAGAATCAAGGAAAATACCGCAGTCAACAGATGATCAAGGTCAAGTTTGCCACAGCAATAAAGAGAAGAAGGAAATCATTTGAGACTTTCCGGGAAATTATATGAGCAAGAGAATATTGAGAAGCAAAGAGTTAAACAGTATTTACAGAATGCTAATCTACCTAGGATACCTAAAGAGACTGAAAAACTGTCAGAAAGCAATATAACCATGATGGAGTTAACTGAAGCACTTAAGAAACAAAATAATGGGAAGCCACGAGGCCCAGGTGGACTTCCAGCAGAATTCTATAAAATTACAAGAATCGCTGAACCTTCCATTGCTAGAAGTCATGAATGAAGTTATGTTAAAGAAGAAGATACCTAAAACATGGTCAGAAACCTATATTACAGTTATTCCAAAAGAAGAGACTGATCCATTACAAATTAAGAATTATAGATCCATTTCTTTATTAAATGCAGATTATAAAATCTTCGCTTCAATATTGGCAGAGAGATTCAAAAAATATTTTAATAATTTTATTCATTCTGACCAAAATGGATTTCTCCCAAAGAGACAAATTAAAGATAATATGAGAGTAATACTGGATACTTTGAAATATTATGAGGCTCAACCCGAAAAACAAATGGCTTTCATATTTTTAGATGCACAAAAGACATTTGATAATGTGAACTGGAGATTCATGTTATTATTATTGGAACAGATGGGCTTTGCCAGAAAATTTATTCAAGCAATACAAGACATATATTATGAGCAAACAGCAAAAGTAATGATAGAGGGAGAATTAACAGACTCTATTAACATAAGAAAAGGTACAAAACAATGTTGCCCACTATCACCTTTGCTATTCATATTAACTCTGGAAGTGTTAAATAGAAACATTAGAGATGAAAAGAGTATAAAAGGAATGAAAATTAAAAAGGAAGAATTTAAATTGCAAGCTTTTGCGGATGACTTGACCTTTATGTTAGAAGACCCTCAAGAAACAGCCCCAAAACTATTGGAAAAGATAGAGGCATATGGCAAGGTGGCTAGCCTGAAAATAAACAAAGATAAGACAGAGATTTTGACAAAGAATATGTTACTAAAACAAAAAGAAGAATTGGCAGATATATTGAAAATTCAAGTCACGAATAAAGATTAAGTACTTGGGGATACATTTGACAGCAAGATGCAGTACATTAAAAGAGAACAATTACATTAAACTTAAAGCCCATGTCACATCAACAGATGCAAAGAGGATGTAAAACGGACAAAAAAGCTTGCCATCCGTTGGTTAACGCGATGTACTCACTGCCTCCGTTTTGCTTCCTCTCTATCCGTCCAGCATCCGTTTATTAACGTATCATCCGCTCAAAAAGTTTTGAGCTGCCCAAAACTTTTCCGTGGAAAATGTATCCAATGCATCCGATCTGCATCCACTATGCATCCGTTACGCATCCGCGATATCCGCTAGGCATCCACTGCGCATCCGCGCAAATCCATCTGCCTGGACGCAGGGAGGAAGCGGAACGGACGTGGAACGGATGCAGAATGGATGCAGCACGGAAACAAAAGCGTTTAAAATGGAAAAAACGTTCGCAGAGGGGACCTATCTCGGATATTAAGGATGTCTAGAGGATGCCTAGAGGATGCCTAGAGGATGCAAAGGGACACCTATACTGCCTATAAAAAGGGGGAGCAACTCACATGGATCTCACTTTCAGACCAGCAGCCCACCTGTGCAGACCTCTGCAGCCTTCATCTGACTCTTCCTCTTCCACAGCATCCAGTCATGTCCACCGTGGATCGTACCACAGTCCTTTTGGCAGCCACCATCCTTCTGCAACAGTGCGAAACCGTCTACAGGCTCTGTGAACTCTACTCCGGGAAGAAAAAGAGGCGGCCAAGAAGCGTCTGGGTCCCAAAATAGATCAGGAGAAGAGCAGAGTATGGACTGTACAACAAGCTGATGGTGGAGCTCAGGAACGAAGACACTTGTGCATTCCAGAACTTCATGAGGATGCCTCCAGCCATGTTTGATGAAGTTGTGCAGCGGCTGACACCCAGGTTGACCAAGGCAAACACCAACTTCCAGCCCAGCCTGGAAACTGGGCTCAAGGTGGCACTGACTCTGCGCCACCTGGCCTCAGGAACCACCTACAGGACCATGCAGTACGGCTGGAGGGTGCCACACAACACCATCAGCATTGAGGTCAGAGAAGTGGTGCAGGCCATCATCGAAGAATACCTGCAGGAGCTCCTCCAGTGTCCCTCCACTGAAGAAGGATGGAAGAAAGTTGCAGAGCAATGGTATCAGAGGTGGAAATTCCCACACACCGTTGGAGCCATAGATGGCAAGCACGTGGCCTGCAAAGCACCACCCAAGTCGGGGTCCACTTATTTCAACTACAAGGGCTTCTTCAGCATCGTCCTCTTCGCCATGGTCGATGCTGACTACAAGTTCATGTACATCGATGCTTCAGGCAACGGGTCAGCTTCAGATGCCCAGGTATACAACGCCAGTCACCTCAAGGAGGGGCTGGAAGGCAACCTCATCGTGGGCTTCCCAGATCCAGACCACCTGCCCAACAACACGCAAGATGTGCCCTACTTCATCATGGGAGATGACGCCTTCTCCCTCAGAACCTACCTCATGAAGCCCTACACCTCCAGACTCCTCACCCGTGAAGAGAGTATCTTCAAATACAGGCTGTCCAGGGCAAGGCGGGTGGTGGAGAACGCCTTTGGCATCCTGGCCAACAGGTTCCAGGTACTTCTTACCACCATGCAGCATCGCCCAGAGACTGTGAGGAGGATCGTGGAAGCTTGCTGCATCCTGCACAATCTCATGCGCACCCGCTATCCAGTGTTGCAGAACAGGTTTGTGGACCTCCAACAAGGCAATGGGGACATGGAGCCTGGTGAATGGAGGCAAGGGCAAAACCTGATCGACACTGAGGATGTGCAAGGCCCCAACAGAGCCTCACATGAAGCAAAGAAGCAGCGCAACCTCCTGAGACACTGGTGCAACTCCCCAGCTGGAGCAGTGGAGTGGCAAGACAGGATGATAGATGCTTAATGGATGCTTCCTTCAGCCTGTCTCATCACACGGATGAGATTGGGCCATGTATGTTTGGTTGGCCTACAATGAACAGGGCGTTTAATAAAGAGTTGTGTTTATGTTGACATGTGTGGATAATTATTACATTATTATTGATAATAAAGGGCCATAGGTGTGGCACCTGGGAGGGTGGACCATACAGTCCCACTATGCTTGCACTGGAGGTTTATCTATCCCACTGCTATCCTAACCCATCCCACAGCTATTACCCATCCCACAGGTATCCTAACCCATCCCAAAGCTATCCTTACCCATCCCACAAGCATTCAAAGGCTTAAACCATTTCTAAAAGTTTCCACCAAGACTTTATTAAAAAAAAGAAATGAAGCAAGTGTGTGAATCATAAATAGACTTTATTAACAAGAAGCTATAAAACAAAAATGAGTCTCTGGCACTCCTCTTGGTCGCTCAGTCTCAGGGGTGAAGGGTCCAGGTGCTGTGGAGGTGGCTGGTGCTGGAGTGCTTGTCATCAGCTCCTCCAGAAGCAGAAGCAGCAGAAGTGCCAGCCCCAGAAGAGCGAGCCCGTGCTGCAGAAGCCCCAGCAGAACCAGAGTGAGGGCCAGGGGGCGGGATGGTAGCCCTGTCCCTCTTGCCAGGGCTGGCAGCAGATGGCTGAGGCTTGCTGTGCTTCAGCATGGTTGTGGGGTTGCTGGCTGGCAGGGAGGCTGGCAGGAACCAAGGCTGGCAGGAAGGCTGGCAGGCAGGCAGACAGCAAGGCTGGCAGGCAGGCTGGCAGGCAGGTATGCACCAAGGCTGGCAGGAAGGCTGGCACCAAGGCTGGCACCAAGGCTGGCAAGAAGGCAGCCACCAAGGCTTGCAGGAAGGCTGGCAGGTAGACATGAACCAAGGCTGGCAGGTAGACATGAACCAAGGCTGGCAGGAAGGCAGGCAGCAAGGCTCGCAGGCAGGCTGGCACCAAGGCTGGCAGCAAGGCTTGCAGACAGGCTGGCAGCAAGACTGGCAGCAAGGCTTGCAGGCAGGCTGGCACCAAGGCTGGCAGCAAGGCTTGCAGGCAGACATGCAGGCAGGGCAGGCAAGGCAGCCAATCCATCCGGCAGCAGGTCTTTCCTCTGAATGGCAACCTGCTTCCAAGCTGCTTCCGTTATATCTGCGGGGCTGACGCAATGCATCCTCCCCGCATGCGCAATTAACGCCAGGCATCCATTAGGCTTCCGCTGTGCATCCGCTGTGCATCCACTTCATCCGTTCCGCGTCCATTCTGCATCCGCTGTATCCGTTCTGCGTCCGCTTTACTGAGGTCCCCTGGAAGCCCAGCGGACGCGCCATCTGCTCCCATCCGCTTCCATCCGCTGGGCTTCCGTTCCGCATCCGCTTTCCATCCGCCCTGTGTCCTCCCCGCGTCCATGTTATCCGCTCTGGTTATGCAAATTTTTGCCCCTTTTGAGTGCAGATAACAACGGATGGAACATTTTGCTCGTCCGCTGTGTCCTTTTTGCATCAGTTGGGCAGTGTGACATGGGCTTAAGTTATAATACGATATGAAATTGAACACAAAAGATGAATATGTAACTATGGTCATTTTGTACTGAATTGTAAAAACCTAGAACCATGCTGTTCACCAAAGGAGATGATTTTTTAAAATATAAATATTAAAAAATTATTTTAAAAAAAGGGAGGCAGGGGAACATGGGATATGGGTTTTTGCATCCCCAGGTCTCAAAGAAGGAGGTTGAAAGAGGATTTTGCATGTCTGTTTTCCATCTGCAACATGAAGCTCCTGAGCTCCCCTTCCCTTCCTCCCTTCCCCACATGGGGTGAGAGGCTGCCTTGATTTCTCCATCTCTTTTCACTTGGTTGTCTCTGACTTTTCAAATTTTCGCCACTTTTTGGAGTGGATGACAATGGATGGAGCCATCTCCGAAATTTTTTTGCTCGTCCGCTGTGTCCTTTATGCATATGTTTTCGGTCCATCGGCCAGTGGGACCGGGCCTTAACCTTCTACACTACATATAATTTTGTATGCAATACCAAGGTCTGACTGCAAGTGATATATCAGCCTGGCCTTTAAAAGCGACTATTTGAACCCAGAGCCACTGAGGATCTTATAGCCAGGCCCTGGGAAATGGGCTATCCTGTGTTTCTCTCAGTAAGGAGGGATTCCCCCCTCCCAATTTGGACCCCTCCCCCAATTTTCCCTTCTAGGCAAAGGTTGACACCTCCATGATCCTCATCCAGGGAAGAGGCACAATCCTTCAACAATGGATCCAAATAAACCAGGGACACAGGAGCCCCAAGTGTAGCTTCAAAGAATTTGGGGGTTTTGTAGGGAAGGGATTCACCCCACAGCCTCAGAGATGGCAATGTCCCACCCCACGAAGTACATCCAGACAACTAGAGGAGTTCATCAGATCTCCAAAAATCAGGTGACTAGAAAACGGGTGGCACGTTTGTCTGTGGGCTCCATTTCAAATTCCATTCCGTGTTCCAAATTCCATTCCGCATTCCAAAATCCAAATTCCATTCTGCATTCTACATTCTGCATTCCAAATTCCATTCTGCATTCAAAATTCAAAATTCCATTTAGTATTCTGCATTTCAAATTCCATTCCCCATTCCAAATTCCATTCTGCATTCAAAATTCCAAACTCCAAATTCCATTCTGCATTCCAAAATCCATTCGGCATTCCAAATTCCAAATTCCATTCCACATTCCAAACTCCCAATTTCATTGCATTCCAAACTCCCAATTTCATTCTGCATTCCATTCTGAATTCCACATTCCAAATTCCATTCTGCATTCTACATTTCGAATTCCAAACTGTATTCCAGATTCCAAATTCAATTCCTCATTCCAAATTCCATTCTAAATTTCAAATTCTAAATTTCATTCTGCATTCAAAATTCAAAATTCAAGTCCATTCTGCATTCAAAATTCCATTCCGCATTCTTCATTCAAAATTCCATTCCTCATTCCAAATTCTATTCTGCATTCTGCATTCCATTCTGCATTCCATTCTGCATTCAAAATTGGATTCCACATTCCAAATTCTGCATTCTGCATTGTATATTTCATTCAAAATTCCATTCCACATTACAAAATGCAGAATGTGGAATGCAGAGTGGAGTTTAAAATTTGGTATTTGGAACTTTGAATTTGGTATGCAGAATGGAGACTGGAATTTAAAATTTGGAATGCAGAATTTGGAATGCAGAATGCAAAAGCTGGATGCCAGAATCATGAACGCAAAATACAAATGCAGAATGTTTAACATAAAATGTACAATGTGGTATACGGAGTGTAAAATGCAGAATGGAGACTTGAATTTGGAATTTGAAATGTGGGATGTGGAATTCAGAATGCGGAATGGAATTTGGAATTTGGATTTCACATTTTACATTCCACATTCCAAATTCCAAATTTGAAGTTCCAAATTCTATTCTGCATTCCAAATTCCATTCCATGTTTCGCATTCCAAATTCTGTTACAAATTCCAATTTCCATTCCACATTCCCCAGTCCCCGTTCTAAATTCCATTCCACATTCCAAATTCCATACAGAATGCAGAATGTGAATTGTGGAATGCAGAATGGAGTTTGGAATTTGAAATGTGAAATGCAAAATTTGGAATTCTGAATGCAGAATGAAAAAAGAGAAATGTGAAATGCGGAATGCAGGATGTGGAATGCGGAATGCAGAATGCAGAAGCCAGAAGCTGAATGCAAAATATAGAATGCAAAATACAAATGCAGAATGTGTACTATAAAATGTGCAATGTGCTATGCTGAATACAAAATGCCGAATGAAGACTGGAATATGGAATATGGGATGTGGAATTTGGAATGCAGAATAGAATTTTGAATTGGAATTTGAATTTCACATTTTTACATTCCTCATTCCCCATTCCAAATTCCAAATTGTATGCTCCAAATTCCAAATTGTATGCTCCAAATTCCAAATTCTATTCTGCATTCTGCATGCTGCATTCCAAATCCAAAACTTCTACTTCCAAATTCCAATCTCCAAATCCCACACTCCAAATTCCAAATTCTGCATTCTGCACTCCAAATTCCATTCCACATTCCTAGTTCCAACTTCCAACTTCCAAGTTTGGAATTTGGAATGCAGAATAAAATTTTGAATTGGAATTTGGATTTCACATTTTTACATTCCTCATTCCCCATTCCAAATTCCAAATTGTATGCTCCAAATTCCAAATTGTATACTCCAAATTCCAAATTATATTCTGCATTCTGCATGCTGCATTCCAAATCCCAAACTTCTACTTCCAAATTCCAATCTCCAAATCCCAAACTCCAAATTCCAAATTCTGCATTCCGCATTCCAAATTCCAAATTCCAAATTCCATTCCACATTCCTAGTTCCAAGTTCCAACTTCCAAGTTTGGAATTTGGAATGCGGAATTTGGAATGCAGAACATGAAATGCCAAATGCGGAATTTGGAAATTCAAATGTGGAAGGTGGAATGGAGTTTGGAATTTGGAATGTGGAATTTGAAATTTGGAATTTGGAAATATGAATGCTTATGTATAATGTAAAATGTGGAATGCGGGATGTTGAAATTCATGGAATACAGTATGCAAAATCTGGAATGCAGAATGGAATTTGAAATCTGGAATTTGTAATGCAGAATGGAATTTGGAATTGGAATTTGGATTTCACATTTTACATTCCTCATTCCTCATTCCAAATTTGATGTTCCAAATTCCATTCTGCATTCTGCATGCCGCATTCCAAATCCCAAATCCCTACTCCCAAATTCCAAATCCCAAACCCCAAATTCCATGTTCCGCATTCCAAATCCCAAATCCCAAATTCCACATTCCAAATTCCACATTCCGCATTCCAAATACCAAATTCCATTCTGCATTTCTAGTTCCAACTTCCAACTTCCAAGTTTGGAATTTGGAATTCAAAAAGCAGAATTTGGAATGCAGAATGCAGAATGCAGAATGTAGAAGCCAGAAGCTGAATACAAAATATAGAATGCAAACTATGAATGCAGAATGTGTACCATAAAATGTGCAATATGTAATGCCGAATGTGGAATTGGGAAATTCAAATGTGGAATTTGGAATGAGGAATGCAGAATTTGTAATGTGGTATGACGAATGCAGAATGTGGAATTTAGAATTTGGAAATATGAATGCGGAATGTGGAATGTAAAATGTGAAATGGAATTTGGAATCTGGAATAAAAACTCTGAACAACCATCCCAGATATGTCAGGAACATGTTCACGTCTCCTTCAAAGCCCTTGGGGGTCTTTTTTGGGGGGTCCTTACACAGCCTTAGGGGTGGGAATGTCACAGGGGTCCCATCCCACCAAGTACATCCAAGCAACCGGAGGGAGGATCATCAGTCCCCCAAACAATTTTCTGGGTGGGCGTGGCAAAAAAAACAGTTGGAATGGTTTTTCCCCCACCTGGTGGGCACCTCCACGAACTCACTTGCAGACCTCAAAGCACACATTTATTCAATACATGAATAGATTTCAACATGGAAAGGATCTGAGTGTCTGAAAGGAACCATGAAGGACAACAGAGAGAGTGGCAAAGAAAGAAAATTCTATCCACTCCACCACTTTCTCACTATTTACCCAATGATACAGTCCACAGACTGTTACTTTATTGCCTCTTGGTCTGCTTTCATCTAAAAATTCATATTGCTAGAAATGATGGGAAACGTAATTTCACTTTAGGCAGAAGCAGCATTAAAACCAGCTCCAATTTAGGATTCATGTATGGAAATCTAGTATAAGAGAAAATCCCCAATAAGGCCAACATTTAACCTTAGACTGGGTTCAAAGGTCCCGATTGCTTCTTTGGCATTCAAACCCAGGCAGCACTAGAGTTAAGTGGCATCATCTTCAAATATCACCAAACTCCATAGCTCCGGCTGACCTTCCTCAGCAGTCTCTGGAGACAAGAGACCATCTTGAAGGACAGGAGAAGTCAGTTCCCTTGTTATAGAGATGTCTCCCTCCCACATCACTTTCTGGACATGTCCCAACAGGAGGCATCACAACCACCACACAACAGAGCCCCCAGGGATGTTTCCCTGGTTTCTCACTACCATGTTTTTCTCCAGCTAAGCCTCCTGACTGCATCCACAAAGAAGTTTAAGGTCCCCAGGGGAAAAGTTGCTTCTCCCTGCAATAATCACCACCCCAGTTTTCTGCTACTTCTCCTGTGACTCTCTTTGATGTCAACATCAGACTGAAGCAACGTGGATGAGATCTTTCATCAGAAAAGGATAAATGTCCTAGGTCATATTTGTGTGGCACAAGTTTTCAGACAGGCGATGTCTGTGCTCTTGAGTGTACCTTTCTTTCCTTTCCAGGTGAAGCTTGGATTGTCTCTGTCTGGATCAGGAAAGCCACCAGCATTTCCATCTTGCTTTTGAACTCTTTTAACTCATCTTGTTCTTTTTGCTAAGAACTGATTCAGCCCTCAAAATTATGGTCATTCTGCTTCTGCTTCTGATGCTGCTGGTGTCCCAGTCAGTCTCTGGGAAGCTGAGAAGGAAATGCCCACAGAGTTTGGAGCACCAGGATGGAAACAGTCCATGGAGCTATTACAGCCCAGGAGACCATCTGATTGCTATGATCAACACTGCGACAGAAATATCTCATATAATATTCCCTTTCAACAGTCCTCCTTCTAATCCATCCCATTCGTAAGTTGTTCAGAATGATAGAGTTGCATTCCCTCCATTTACAATTCTGACAATCTCCTTTTCTTCTTATGTCACTTAATTCTACATTACAGGATGTGTTTAATTTCCAGAAAGATTTTGATTCCCATGGTTTTCCTCTTTTGTCTTATTTTGTGGAAGACCCAAACCAAAACATGGGGCGGAAAAAACCTGAAGGAAGTTGACCTTATTTTCCTCTCTCTATAGAATCCTGGGTTCATCACTTAACTGATCTTTGGTTTTAGATCAATGTTGGCTTAAGACTCTGTAGACCTGTGGAGACAAAGAGGGTTTAAAAAAAAGAAATTAATATTGCTTTTGTTGATGATAACATGATCATTTTTTTTTACAGTCAGCTTTCTTTTGGATATTCAAAAACCCTACGCTTCATTTTTGCCATTCAAGTGACCAATAAGAATTCCCAGCTCCTGCACAATCTCACTCTTGGCTACAAACTCCATGACAATTCTTTTAGCACCTTTTGCACTTCAGATGCCTTGCTGGACATTTTCTCCACTGGAGACGCCAATGTCCCCAACTACAGCTGTGGAAGGAAGGAGAGCCTTCTGGCTCTTCTTGATGGAGCTAGCAGGGACATCTCCATCCAAATGTCAACCTTAGCAGGCATCTACAAAGTCCCACAGGTGTGTGTGTATGTGTGTATGTGTGCTCCTTTATCTGAGTGGGATGGTGTTGGATGAGCAATAGATCCAACCGTATCTTTTCTATGGAAGCCAAGAGCTGCTTTTCTCCATATTAGAGAATATGTCAGCTATGTTCTATGTTCTATGTTCATGTTCAAATTCATTATAAATGTCCTGAAGACCAATAATATCCCTGGAGAGGACTTTCCATGGATATTCAGATATTCAAAAATATTCCTACTTATGGGGCCCTTTATATATATGTTTATTTCAAATATAAATAGTAGTTTTCATCTCCAGTGGGGTTGAAGTTGGCAACAGTAGTGTCTCTGTGTGTTTACAAAATGAAATAAAAAGGACTCTAGTAATTACAGGTTAGACTAATAGATATTGTGGCTAAAATATATGCCATGTTCCTTTTGGACAAATTTGACAGAGGGAAGAAGAAAAGTTCATTCTTTAAAGAAACAAACAAAGGTTTTAGGTACAGTTAAAAGTTACATAAATTTGAATCAGAAATAATGCATAAATTAATAATCTAATATTGACAACAGATTTGTCTTGAAGTACAAAACATAAAATATGTCAGCGGGGTAAACCACAGTTTGTTGGCTTTACCGATGTTAGGGCATCATTTGATACAGTAAAAGGAGAAATATTATGGAGGAAATGGATTGCTCTTCAAAAGGAGCTGTTGGCCCTGATCCAAGCCTTTTCCTCAAGCATTTGTTTGAGATGGAAGTTTGGAGCCATGAGAAGATCGATCGATCCTTTCCATAGGCTAAGAGAAGGATGCACATTCAAACCATTCTCTCTAGATATTAATGACTTGGCAGGAGCAATGAAGGAGCCTGAAGTGCATATATTTAATGTGCAAAATATGAAATGGTACATTGGTTGAAGTGGATAATTTATTTTGATCATACTCATAAATTGCATTCTGTAGGCTGTTAGCAAAACTTTGCTCCTACTGATAATCATTCAATGATTATTGATAATAAATCAAAGTCAAAAACTATGGTCTTTCAAAAACAACATCATAGCCATAGATGCCTATTTGATTGTGAGCCAACAGAGCCAGTAACACCTTTCCTTACTTGGAATAATTTTCACTGAGACTGGATATTGCTTCCCACATCATCAAAGGAGCCGCTTAGAAAAAGGGCACGAATGAATTTAGTGCTTAAAAAAACACATAACTGTCCAGCTTTCTTTCCATTTGTTAAAGTATCTAATGCCAAACTTATTCCAAGCCCTTATATCAAACTGAAATTTGGGGCTTAATACGCATCACTATTGGAACAAACCCAATGACAGCATCTGGGAAGTATCTTAAGGATGAAGCTGCTTCCCTCAGAACTGAATTGGGAATTTATGCAATTTATCCTTTGTCTAAAATGAATGGATATAATTATTCATGCACAATTAAAATTATGGAATCTGAGAGACTCCCAAAATTCTCCGTGTTAGAACTGTAAAATTTCAGTTAAAGACAACATGAATTGTACAACTGACAAATTATATTAGGAGAGGTGTTCTCCCTTTCTCTTGTACAACTGGAGAACACATATATTACTGGAACATCAATTGTCCAGGAGAGAGAGGGAGGGAGAGATCAGTATCTTGGCCTGAACATCACACAAATGACCCAATTGGGATCAAAATAACAGACAGCGTATCCTGGCCCAACACAATTTTAAAAAATACACATAATACAGCTCGTTATTTGAGCAAAACAGTGAAGTTAAGATCAGGATATTTGGGTGTGATTGTGGTAAATTATATGGTTGATTTATATTCTTTATTATTCTTTCTAACTAAATTTATTCTTGCATTCTGTTTTTATACACAGATTTATTAATGTTCTGTGTTCTACATTATACAGTTTGATATAACTTAGTGGGAAGTCAACAATAAATCATTCAAATATGTCAGTGAGAACTAATATGGAACTATTAAAAATGAGTATTTGGATTTGATCCGACCCCAAATATAACACAGCATTTTTCATTGCTTTTTCAGATCAGTGTTGAACCTGTTTCAGAGACTGTGAGTGATAAAACCAAATTTCCCTTTTTCCACCCGTTCCTCCCCACACAAGCATTCCAGTACCCAGCCATTGTCCAGCTGCTGCTCCACTTCAGATGGACCTTGATTGGTCTCTTTGCTTCAGGCACAGAGGAGGGAGCAGATTTCATGAAGGCTTTCCTTCCTATGCTTGTCCAGAATGGAATTTGTGTTGTTATATCACAACAGTTCTCAACAACTGGTCATACAGCAGCCCTCAGGGAGGCCCTCTCTGAGTGGAGACAAGTCAATGTCTTTGTTCACTTTGTAGAATATGATTCCCTTTGGGCCACAATTCTTCCTTTCCATTTAGCACTCAGGCGTTTGCCAGGACCCATTGAAGGGAAAATCTGGATCTTGACAGTCTTGGGCCATTTTGTAATTAGAAGGCACAAACTTCTCAAATTTGTCCATAGTATTTGGGCTTTTCATTCACAGACAAAATCTAAGCACATATATATTTCATTTGAACCCAATTTATTTTTGGAACCCCAGGTTGAAGATCATTATTTTCACTGCTCTCTTTCTAAGCACGTCTTTTCTGTCAAAGGCCGCAGAAGATGCACCCAAAAAGCCCCACTGGACATCCAGCAGAAAAGGAACAGGATCAGAATCACAAATTATGCCCATTTGTACAGTATCATTCAGACTCTGGCCCAGGCCTTGAATGCTGCCTATTCCTCCAGATCGAGGAGGAGGAAAAGCAAGGAGGTCCAAGAGAGGCTGGAGGGTTGGAGGCTGCAGCCATGGCAGGTAAGAGGTCCTGACAACAAGGATCCCTCAAAGTTAGTAACTTTTTTGAAAGTACCCAAAGGAGATGCAGAAGAACTTTCTGAGGGCAATAGCTTTGGCCAATTTAATCATTCATGTCATAATATGCCAAAGATCACTCAGAGGATTATGTTCCTAAGAGAAGGTGTCATGACTGATATACAGTATTTTGATATGAAAAACTGGTAATTTTAAAAATATTAATAACATACTTGGCTAAATCTTTAGGGTGTTTTGCCTTTTGAAGATAATGGTAACTCTTGTTCTCCCAACTGATAATATTTGCAGGTCAAATGAATATAAAATAATTCATAGATGAAATAATTCTTATTCATATAAGAAAGCAGAATTTTGGCTTTTAACATTCCTGGAGTTTCCATTTTAGTTTCATCCCTTTCTGGCGAAGAATGAGTTTTGGAATCTTTCTGCAAGGAAACTGTACTTGGACCAAAATGGAGATGTAGCAGGAGATCTAATCATCAGGACCTGGAAGGTTCTCCCCAAGATGAATTTCATTTGTCAGATCCCAGGAAGATTTGAAAGAGGGAGAGTTATTATCAACCAAGATGCTCTTTCAAGGCTAAAGTTGCACAACAAAGTATGTAAAATATTGGTGTATTTTCTCTGTTTTCCAAAGCTTTAGGAACCATTTTCACTGTGCTAAACCTAATCACCATCGTGGGTAACCTTCACTGAGAATTGAATGTGGAGGAGGATGATGGTTTTCTTAGACTGTCTTAGCCGTGGTTCTGTGAATCCTAAGTAAGAAATTGCAAACAGATAGGTTTGTATTCTTTTTTCTTTTTATTGTTCCTAGTCCGGTAACCGGCAAGCACAGTTAAACTGAACAAGGTTAGCACTGAAATCAATCATCTTTCAGTGTAATTTATCCCTTCACCCCACCCACCTAATTGCTGTCTATCTCCACCCTGAACTCGTGTCCCAGTTACCCTATTAACACTATAATTCTATGGGCTACATCACATACTAACTAAGCCATGATTCCCAACTACCCCTTACTCCTCCCATTCCTGCAGTTGCTCTCTCTTGACTAATTTACCCTCCCTGCCAAAAGCTGTCTTTATGAATTTATTAGTATGATGTTCCTCTTCGTTAATGCTGCATTGCTGATTGTGGGTATGTAATGAAGTGTTTGTATTCCCCTCTCATCAGTCTAAACTAGTCAGTGTGCAGACGTCATCTGGTAGCAATGTTCGTTTTCGTTTCATCTCCTTCAAGCCCTTAATCTTCCAATGCTGTGGAGCAAGTTGTTTCACGAAGCCCGACAGACTGATTGTGAGGCTTCACTAGTAATGAAGAAAATGTCCTTCAGATGCTAAGCTATGGAACAAGGTTCTAAACTAATTGAGAGAACCTGGGATCCGGCATGACAATTCTTTTGGACGTAGATGATGGTCCTTTTGTGTCTCCTCCATATTTATTATCTCCATAAACCTGGAGATAGATCCATTGAGTGCTGGGGATTGTGGTGCTGATAGCCTCAAGTTTGCTTATTCCTTGTCTTCAAAAATCAAAGAAGAAGGCAACTCTGTTGACTGGCGATTGAGTTCAGGTTTGGACTGAATCCGGTGAAGTTTACAAATTTTCAGATGATACTAAGCGGGCAAGAATAGCTAACATCCTTGAACAGTGGTTCCCAAAGTGGGCAGTACTGCCCCATGGGGGGCTGTGGGTGCCTTTGGGGGGGCACTAAGAGGCAAGGTGGGTGGCAGGGGGGCCCTAACAGGTGACAGGGGAGCGCTGGAGGTGGGCCCCTCGCAGGATGCAATTCAGGGGTGGGATTCTACAGGTTCTTTACCATTCCCGGTAGTTTGGAGAACCGGTAAAATGGGCCCCTGGCTGGACCTGCTCCTCTACACTGGCTCCTCCATTCCCTGCCCAGTCAGTCCTTGTTGTGCATGCGTGACAATCACTGACGGCCACAGGGTCACGTTGGAGAAGTGAAGCAAGCAAAGGCGGAGGTCGGTAATTTTTGCTGCAAAAAGCAGCCAGACCCTGTGTGGGTTTTTTTGGTGCAGCTGCAGTCCAGTCGCACTGAAAAAACATGCGGCATCTGGAGGCTTTTTGCAATGAAAATTAACAACCTCCAACTTTGCTCTGCTGCTTCAATGCGCCACTGCCGCCACTCCTAGGCACCAGCCATGCAGGCTCACCCCATTGCCTGCTGCATCACTTTGCTTGGACTTGCTTGGGCAAGTCCCTCCGGTGCAGCGGGCTCAATGGGGTGGACCTGAGAGGCCAGTGCCTAGAATGTGGCCACAGAAGCGTGTTGGAGAAGGAGAGCAAAGCCAGAGGTTGGTAATTTTCACTGCAAAAAACCTCCAGCCGCCACATGTTTTTTGCAGTGTGGCTGCAGTCCAGCACACCAAAAAACATGCGGTGGCTGCAGGTATTCATGACAAGGGTGATGTGGGCTGGCGAGGAGCCCAGCAACAACAACGGCTCAGCCCTAGCTTCCCTTCCCTGGCAGCCAGCCTTGGGAAGAAGATAAAGTCATGGCCATGGGATGATGAAAGAGGTGGTCGTGGGGGAGGAAATGGGGAGATTAAGGGCCGGGGCCTCTGAAAGGGGAAACGGGGTGATGCAGGATTAGCCCAGACCTTTGACAGATTATGTCACACCTGCCTGGGCAGAAAATAGATAGATAGGTTAAGGAAGGGATAGAGAGAGAGGGAAAGAGACTGAATGAGAGAGAGAGAGAGGGAAAGAAAGAAAGAAAGAAAGAAAGAAAGAAAGAAAGAAAGAAAGAA
>BLBF01016501.1:840712-861059 GCA_015471245.1 Laticauda colubrina
TTTTTTTTTGTAGAGTGGCCCCAGCTAAAAATGCTTTTGTAGGAGTCAGGAAGGTTTCTAAATGTGGTGTAGTTAATGATGTTATGTGGCCTAGTTGCTACTCCCATTAGGCATGTGGTTAAGATATCCTTGACTGATTTCCCCCCTGCTCGGCAAAAGTTAGTAGTGTTGAGTATTTCTTTTGCTAAATATTCCCATATGTTTCCTTTCTCTGGGATAAGCTTTGGTTCCAGTAACGCAGTTGCTTGTGTTACAAGTATTACAATTGTTACAGAAAATAATAATACACAGTATATATTACATTTCATTTTTCCCATTGCTAGATTCTTTTCTTCCCTGCCCCCTCTTTTTTTTTATTCGTACAAAGTGAAGAAGGTAAAAGTATAGGTCAAGTATCAAAAATTATAAAAGTCTCTTCTTTGTTTAAAAAAAAAACATACAAAAAAGGAAGAAAAAAATGCAGAAGAAAAATAGAAAATATATACAAAAAAAAAAAAAATAGAGTGTTATAACTCAGCACCTGGGAGTCCAGTTTTGTGTAATTCAATGGTTGCCCTTGGTTCCTCAGAGTTGTTTGGTTCAGTGGTGTTGAAGAATGCTACAAGCGTCCATTGATCTGTGTCTGGATTTTTCTTGAGTTTGATGGGTGGGATTGATTGTGGTGGAGTTTGGCTGTGGTCTATGACTGCTGGCTTTGCATGTGTCCAATGTATCCAAGAGTCTCGTTCTGCGATCTTAATGGCAGTGTGAGTAGTCAGTAAAACTTGATAGGGTCCTTTCCACCTGGGTTGTAGAGGCGAGGTTCTGGTGAAGAACTTGATCCACACCCAATCTCCTGGTTCATATAGATGCAGGGCTTCTTCCAAGGGTAAGGTCTGCGTCAGTGCACTCTGAGTCCAGAGGGTCTGAAGTCATTTTTGCAGGGCTGCAAGATAAGAAGAGAGAACCATATCCCCCCTATCTAGGCAGAGGGAATGAGGGTCGAGACCTTGTAAGGTATCGGGAGGCCGACCAAAAAGGATTTCAAAGGGGGAAATACCTATGTCCTGTCTTGGTCTTGTTCTGAGATAAAAGAGGGCAATTGGGAGCACTTGTGGCCAGGAGAGGTATGTCTCCTGACAAAGTTTACCCAGTAGGGTTTTTATCTCCCTGTTAGCTCTCTCCACAGCTCCAGAGGAAGTGGGAGAATAGGGTACGTGGAGGTGTTGGGTTATGCCGAGAGCCTGAAATATATGCGTGAGGACTTGGGCTATAAAATGTTTTTCCTTATCCATGTCCAGAATGGTGGGCACTCCAAACCTAGGCACAATATCCTTAAGGAGGTGCCTGACTGCTTCTAGGGCAGTAGCATGGCGGCATGGGAAGGCCTCTACCCAGTAAGTTAGTTGGTCCTTACAGACAAGAGCAAATTGATACCCATTTGCCTTAGGTAGTTGTATATAATCCATTTGGATCTTTTCAAATGATTTCTGTGCCCAGGGTCTTCCTCCTTCATGAATTGTTTTTCTGGAAGTGGTATTATTTGCTTGGCAGGTTTGGCATGTTGTGGCTATTCTGGTAGCCTCGCTATAGGCTCCAGGTGCATACGATACCCTCCTGATCACATCCACCAAAGCTTGCATTCCACAATGTCCCTTTGTATGTAATCTTTGGCAGATTAGCCTAAGGAGATGTCGTGGGGCTATAGGTCTGCCATCGGGGACTCTCCAATATCCTTGGTTAAAAACTGCTGAAAATTTCTTTTCCCATTGGTCAGATTCCCCTTTGTCTAGAAGTTGCGTGTATGATATTTCTGGTGGTGTTGTCAAGGCTGGTGTGATGATGGTATGAAGTAGAGGTTTGGTGGCTACCCATTTGGCTATTGCATCTGCATATTGATTTCCTTTCATTATTGTAGAATCATCTGTTTGATGGGCTTTACAATGGATGACTGCTAATGCTTGTGGTAATTGGATGGCCTCTAAAAGTTTGGCTACTAATGAGGCATGTACTTTTTGTTGTCCTGCTGAAGTTAAAAAACCCCGTTGTTTCCATAGGGCTCCTGTTGCATGGCAGACTCCAAAAGCATATTTGGAGTCTGTATAGATGTTGGTAGATCGGTTCCTAGCAGTTTCGCAGGCTTTCGTTAAGGCTATAAACTCAGCTGCTTGGGCACTATGGGAAAAGAGGAAGGGGGGAAGCCCAAATAATTTCTTGTAGAGAGACTACAGCTGCTCCTGTTACTCTTTTGTTCTGGTGCATGTAGGAGGAACCGTCTGTAAAAAGTTCCAAGTCGGGGTTTTTTAGCGGGATATCTGTAAGATCGGAGCGGGGTAGTTCAACATCATGCACTAAATGGAGGCAATCATGGAGATTGCCTTCTTCCTGTTCTGTGGGGAGCAGGGTAGCTGGGTTTAGAGTATTACATCTTTCAAATGTAATGTGATCAGAGGTAAAAAGTTCAGCTTCATATTGAGCCAAACGCTGCTGAGTAAAGGCTTGTGTCTGGCTCTTTAAGAGAATTGCAAAAACTTCATGGGGAACTTTTAGCAGTAGAGGATGCCCTAGTACCAAATCTTCAGATCGTTTCACCAGTTCAACTGTAGCTGCCACAGCTCGTAAGCAGGGGACAGTGCCCTGAGCTACTGGATCTAGGGTTACAGAATAATAAGCAACTGGCCGGTGTGTGTGTCCAAAAGGCTCTGTTAAAACGCCAGAGGCAACACCTAATTTCTCATGGATGAATAAAGTAAAAGGTTTCCTATAGTCAGGTAGCCCAAGTGCTGGGGCTGATGCTCGGGTTTGTTTGATGGTCTGAAGTATTTTGTCCAGAGATTTGGACCATTCAATGGGGTCAGGCATGTTTTTGCCTGTTAATTGAATGAGTGGTCGGGCTAATTCTCCAAATGAGGGAATCCATGTGTGGCAGAAGCCCAGTACTCCCAGTAAAGCTCTTACTTGATGTTTTGTTTGGGGGTGGTTTCATGGCTAAAATAGTTTCTACTCGATTAGGGGCCAGTTTTCTAATTCCTGGTGCAATCATAAAGCCCAGATATGTTATTTCTTGTTTTAAATATTGCAATTTGGAGGGAGAGGCTTTGTGACCTCTTTCTGCCAGGGCTTTGAGTAAATACAGAGTATCTGTTTTACATACTAGCTCAGTTTGAGATGCTAACAATAAATCATCAACATACTGGATAAAGGAAGACTAATATGGCAGGGAGATGGAGGAGAGGTCTGCCTTTAATATTTGTGAAAATAGGGTGGGGGACTCAGTATAACCTTGTGGCAATCGAGTCCAAGTATATTGTTGATCTTGCCAGGTAAAGGCAAATAGATATTGGGATGCTGGATCCACGGGAATGCTAAAAAAGGCAGAGCACAAATCAATGACAGAAAAGTAAGTGGCTGAGGCTGGGACTTTAGCGATTATCGTGGATGGGTTAGGCACTATGGGGGCTCTAGGTATCACGTGATCATTTATGATCCTCAAATCCTGTACAAATCTAAAGATGGGGTTTCCATCTTTATCTACTGTAGATTTCTTTACAGGAAAAATGGGGGTGTTGCAAAGAGAACTTCCTATTGTAGGTATGAGAACTCCCTATTGTAGGTATGTTTGGATTAATTTCTGTATAGGGAGAATTGCTTCTGCAGGGATTTTGTATTGGGGCACATGGAGGTGGCCCCTGTTTTACTTGGATAGTAACAGGTGTTGCTCCTTTAAGTAGTCCCACCTCTGATGCGTCCCAGCCCCATAAGGAGGTTGGTAGGCTTTTTAAATCCTCATGAAGTCCCGTGTTGTTGGTTATCAGCATGATTGTTTTGTGCATTCCTTTTCCTGAGATTTCTAATTGCAGCCCCTGTTTTCCACATGTTATGGTAGCTCCCATTTTACAAAGGAGATCCCTTCCTAATAGGGATAGTGACGAGTGCGGGCAAATAGTGAATGCATGGTCTATTGTGAAAGGTCCTAGTTCTACTGATATGTTGTGGGTAAATTCTACAGGAATTATTTTCCCTCCAACTCCCATTATGTTATCTTGAGCCCCTTCAGCCACTGCAGCTATATATGGTGGTTCAGTAATTAATGAGGTGGCTCCAGTATCAACCAATCAATTGTATTTCTTTCCTCGGATAAGAACAGGAACAATGGGTTCCCCTTCTGGGCCATTTCTTAAGGGGATAGCTGGTCCATTAAAGGTAGCCAGGAATTCAGTACTTTCATTGTCATGTTCTAGTCAAGAAGGGGGTAACTCGTGGTCTCTCCTTTGCTCCCATTGATGTGTATTGTTAGTGTTTATTGGAGGAAAGGGAGCGCTGGGAGGTGTCTGGTGACTGAAACTTTGTTGCTCAGTGTAATGGATTGGATTATTTCCTGGCTTCATATTTCTAGGTAGTGGGTGATACCGGTTGCGGGAGGGGTGTTGCCTACATTGCCCGCTAAAATGCCCTTCCTGTCCACACATATAGCAATGCTGGCATCTGCTTTGCGACCACCCTGCTTTATCGCAATGCCAGCATTTCTTTGAATTATAAGAAGTTCTACCAGGTGTTTGTCTGGCATTATGTTGCACTACAGCAAACATTTTCAGGTCTTCCTGTCTTTCTATTTGTCTTTTTCTCTCTTTCTCTTCCTCTTTCAACTTGTCTCTTTGGTCTTAGACAAAGTTAGAGATCCTGTGCAACTCTGCTATGTCTACAGTTGCCCAATTAGAAACAAAGTGATGGAAATGTTGTTTAATATCTAAGGTGGACTGATCCACAAAGGCTGAGGCTAAAATCCTCTGGTCCTTGAGACAGCTAAGGTCTAGATGGGCATATGCAACAGCTGCCTCTGATAGGTGGACCCAAAAAGCATCAGGGTTTTCTTTTTCCCTTTGTGTGGTTCTTCGGAAATTCAGACCAATTTAGAGGCTTTTTTCCAATTTCTTCTAAGACTTCTAATAAGTTATTTTTTGCTCTTGTGAATTCATCCCAATGATTGGTATCATTGTAGTCCCAGTTAGGGCGATGTACTGGCCATGCGATGCGGGCTGGGGTTGCCTGTCCAGGGATGGTTGGTAGTTTAGCTATTTGTTCAGTTTTCTCAAATAGTTTTAATAGCTGATCTTTCGTTAGAAAGATTTGTAGGCGCTGGTTCATGTCACCCCAAGATGGATTGTGGCTATCTATGATTGACTTCAGGGTTTGAATTACTGTTTGGGGATCAGCCCTGAAGGCTGGGGTATCTTTTTTCCAGATGACTAGGTCAGAGGCAGAGAAGGGAGTGTGGGTATAAATGTAATTGTCCCCTATTTTGCACTGGTCTGTTTAAAAGGGGAGCCATGAATCGTGCCTCAGTTTGTCCATCCAGGGAATGGGTTTCAGGTTTTTCCTGATCTTTTCCCTCAATCAGGTTTTTTGTCCTAGCCATTTCAGCCCAGAAGTACCAATAGGGTATTTGGCTGGGTTTAATGCTTGTTCTAAGTGCTTTTAGGGTTTTATGATCTAAAGTACCGCTATCAGGCCAAATTTGTCTTCCTGTGTCATCTCGCAATAAAGCCCACTTTTTGCAAATTCTTTTTGCGTCTCTTTTATTCATTCCAGGCAGGACAGGTACTTGCCTTTCGTCCCAAGCCTCAAGTAATTTATCTAAGGGGGTCTCTTCCATTGCTCTCGAGCTACAACTTCCCATATTCCCTACCTGATTTGGGGATTATTTTGGTTTAGCCGGGCTACCGCCGTCAGTTTTCAGACAAAAAAGGTCTGGAAAGGACTCCGGTTTCCCTAAACACGGACTACGGGCCCCTTTCTCTTACGAAAACTCCGCTGTCAGTTTGAAGACCCCCCTAAAAAACGGGATCTTGGAGGACCGTCTGCCCCCTAGCAACACCGGTACGGGCCCCTCCCCACACTCCGCTGTCAGTTTTCAGATCTCCCTTAAAGGTGGGGATCTGGAAGGACCTGCTCTGCTTTTGAAGGCAAACTATTTCCAATTGTGTTTGCCAGCAGCCGGTACGGGCCCCTTCTAACTGCACAGGGCTTTGCTTGCGGGATGCACCAGGACTATTTTCCTGCTTTCTATTTATTTCCCAACATCAGTTCCTTTCTCAGCCTGCTTGGTTTTTTATGCATCCTTCAGAAGGACTCACACTCCGTGATCACCCCTTGCGTTCCCAAATCCAGCCGGTCACGGCTTGTTGGAGCTAGCAGCTGGTTGGGGTGTGGCTGGCAATCACGGAGGTGAGGTTCTTCTGTTTCCGCAGAAAAAACCCACAATCACACACCTGAACCACTCACGCTTCCACTCTCCTACCTAGTAAGGTTAGAAATTTAAAGCGGTACTCACCTGTTTTCAAGCAGCTGTTGAGCAGAAAGGCTCACAAACTCCCTTTATTACCCTTATGCCTGCCGGGCTGGGTCCATGGATGTTGTCCCTGGACAAAGAAAGTCCATGCCGGCTGGGAATTGATCTGCGGGCCCGGTCCGGTGGCAGGGTTGGCTGGAAAATCTTTGGGGGGCCGTCAATTGTAGAAAGGCTGAAAGTACCTTTCTCTGAGGGTTCGAATTTTCCCGCTGGGAGAGGTCTGTCGCAAGGATACAGACAACTGCTTGAAAGCTGGATCTTTTTATTTTCAGGAAGGCTAGAAACAGCGTGCCTGAGTTCCTGGGGCTAGCTAGCTAACTTTGAATGATAAGTTCCCAATTTTTATACCTTTTTTCTCCCTTTATGTATAAATGTTCGTGAAGTGTTTAATGTTTAAGGTTTAGACATTAAAATTGTGGCAGAGTTTATTTTTTCTTTCCGCCAGAAGGCAACCTTAACGAGGCGCAAAAATAAACTCTGCGGGGCAGCTTGCTGTATTATTGGTTTTTTCCTCTAAACTCTTTTAGTTTTAATTGCTTTTTTGTAATCTTCTATTTGTAATTCCTTTTGGCTGGTTTGGTATGTTCTTAATTACTTGGCTTTTGTCTAGGGGGTGCCTTTCAATTTCTTTTATTAGATTTCTTTTCCTATGTAAGTTTGTTTTATGGCTGGCCTGATGTTCCCTTTGGGCTTTTTCCTTTCTGCGTGACACCACTGTCCTCATGAAGATCCCTTTCGACACCTCCTTTTAGCGTTTGGCTTCGTTCATTTGGAGCCTCCGATTTCCTGGTTTCCCTAACAATGGGAGCTCTGCTTGAGTTGCATCTCCCTGATTCTGCCTTTGATATTTGTCTGTCTGGTCTTCTTTCAGGTTCTCGGGGTCTTTGTGCAACCACGGTTTGGTTCTTTCTGGGATCCTACTTCCCTTCCCTTCTTTCCCTATTCTTTTTCCTTTCCTTTCCTTTTCCTGTTCTTTTTCCTGTTCTTTTCCTCCTCCCTTCCTCATCTATTGACTTCAGTTCCTTCCCGTCTTCCTTTTCTGCTTCTTCCTTTTCCTTTTTTTTATTTATTTCCTTTCCTTCCGTTCTGATCATGCCTTCAAAAGTAAAGCTCTATGGGTGACCTTGAACAATCCTCAGGGGAGTCTGAGTTCCCATGGAAAGACAAGGGGGAAGAGACCTGTCCACCTCCTTTGTGGGTCTCTCTGACTCTCCCCCCGATTTCTTCCCCTCTGCTGGGACTTGGTGGACCCTGAGCGAGTTTCCCTCCTGCCTCCGTCCAGACTGTTCCAGGCATCCTGGCTGGGCCTGTCGGTCAGCAGAGGAGCTGCTTTCTCTCTGGCCCCAAGTGGGCCCCCTCCCATCAGACTCAGGGTAGGAGGGAGGGGCAGGAAAGATGGGGCTCAGGGGGGGAAGTCTGAGGAACTGGGGGGGGACTTATTGGGGGGTGAGTCTGCCTATCGAGATGAGGTGGACCCTGTTCTGTCTTTAAATTGCTGGCTGAATATAAAGAGAGTCAGGCAAACTCTACAAAGGCTTCCATACAAAGTTCCTTTATTACATCACAAGGCATCCTCAAGGTATAACTCACAGTTATGTCGAGATTCATCTAATGTCCAGATCTTTGCATAGCTGACTTCATAGTGTGAAAGGATAGTGATCTTCATCCTGCAGTGATGGAGCAAAGGGTGAGACTCCAGCCTGCTGCTGGGGTCCAAGCAAGAGGAAAGGCAACTCCCCCAACCCAACCAAGGGTCAATTCAGTGACCGATCAGGATTACAGATGTGACCACATGACATGAACTACATTTCCCATGAGACATTCCCTTAAGGGGACAGCTCCCAATTCCCAGTTAACTATACCAATTCCCAATTAACTATATGCTGGGGGACAATGGCGGCCCAGGAGGAGAGACCAGGGTCCTTGTCTAGGTGCCTTGGGGTCTCAATACTTTGGGTGGGAGGCAAAACTTCCAGCTAAACTGGGCAGGAGCGAATGGGGGGCCTGATGGGTTTCCTCCATCTGGTTCTGGGACTGAGTCCCCTCGGAGGATGGATGGGGGACACCGGCCCTGACCCCCCCCCACACCCAGGGCCTGATCTGGGGGTCCTGGGCCCACAACTCCTGCCAGAGGAGCAGGGGTAGCTGTGGTCGGGGGGCCCTCCCCTTTTCCTGGGCCACGTGGCTCCCTTCACGGACCCCACAGCCTGTTTGCCTCTGGGATGGACTCCCACAGCGCTCTCTCCATGGGGCGGCCATTGGAGAGCATCCGGAGACTCCGGCTGAGGCAGCTGCCAGGACAGCTGAGTCTCTGCTCAGACAGCAAGTGGGCCTCCACTCACGACACTTCGTTTAGTGGCCGCTCAAAGTCACAACGGCCCTGAAAAAGGGACTTTTGGCCATTTCTCATGCTTACAATTATGGCAGCACCCCCATGGTCAGGTGATTGGGCAGCTGCCTCCTATTTATGATGTCATAGTGTCCCGTACTCATGGGGCGGGGGCTATGGGGACCTTCCAGCTAGCAACATCAGTGGGGAAGCTAGATTCACTTAAGAACTGCTGGAAGGTCGTAAAATGAGGCAAAACTCACTTAACGACTGTATTATTTAGCCAGACATTCCGGACATTCCATTGTGGTTGTAAGTCGAGGACCCTCTAGAGGCTCATTCAGAGGCCTCCTTCCCAATCGGGGCAGCCTCATTGAACCCAGAGACCCCCAGTGGCGCCCAAAGGTCCAGAGTGCAACTGAGACAGGAGGAGAGGAAGGGAGGCAGGTGGGGCCTCCTGGGACTTTGCCCCCTTCCTCACCTGGGCTGGGTCCCCACTTGGATCCCCCAGGGAGACACACACACACACACACACACACACACACACACACACACACACACAGAGTGTGGCTGTTGGTGGGGCTGTGCAGGTTTCCTCTTGCCTGGGGGTCCCCTACATGCCAGCCTCTTCCTGACCTGAGAGGCAAGGGGGGGAGGGGTAGAAGGATCGGTTTCTCTGAGGCCCTTTGGCCAGCCCTGAGCCGGGAGAAGGGACGGGATCCGGACCAAGCGGAGGAAAAGGAGGTCTTTGCTCCATCCGGTTTTGGCCCCAAGGGAGGCGGGCAGGGAGGCCTGGGACAGGCGGGGGGCCTGAGCAGCTCTGCTCCCCAGAAAGGAGCCTCCTTCCTCTGCCAAAGACCTCCTTCCACCCCCCAAACCCATCTCCCATCTCCAGGGACCCCCAACCCCCTCATCTGTGCCTCAGAGCCCCTCCTGCTCCAGCCACAGAGGGTGGGGGAGGCAGCCACTGTTCCCAGGGTCCCTCCTGGCAGTCCCCCTCTCTGAAGTGGGGGGGCGGGGGAGCCCCAGACTGGTGCTTCCTCCTTCTTGGGGCTGCTTGTCCTGAGGTTGGGCCAGAGCCCCTCCAGGCCCCTTTCCCAGGAGGAATTCCCCCCCTCTGCTGCCCTGCGACCCCCCTTTCCCTCCTGGGGCTGGGATGGCATCTCGGGCTGCAGGGAGGAAAGAGGCTCCTGGGGTAGAACAGGGACCTCCCTTCAGCCCCCCCCTCCAGACAGGGGGAAGCTCCCCTGGGGGTCGAGGGGGATCCTTTCCCCTCCAGCCAATCACAGTGATCTGGGATCTCTTTAGAGAGAAAAACCCTCCAGATTAAAGGGCGTTTTGGGGGTGCCCAAATTCAACATTTTTTACTCCCATGTCTGTGGGCGTGGCTTATTTGGTGGGTGTGACTTGATGGTCATGTGACTGGGTGGGCATGGCTTGGTGGTCATGTGGCTGGGTGGGCATGGCCAACTCAATGTCACTCACATCAAGGGGTGCCTCACCCGGCCCCTCCCCTCCCAGCCATTCCTTGTCATCCAGCCTCAATTTATCTATAGTTCTGTAAAAATGTTGTTCACCTTTTTTCACTTTATTATCTGATTACTGTAGATGTACTTTCATGGGCCACTGAAGGGAGGAAATGGCTCACATGCTTTACTCAAGAGGGTGATAGGCAACAGGCTTTTAAGGGGCTGCCAGAAAGAAGGGGGGGGGGGGCAATGTATTTTCCAAAGAAGCAGAATACAAACAAGAAGCAATGGATGGAAACTGAACAGAGAGAAGCAACCTAAAACTAAGGAGAAATTTTCTGACAGTGAGAACAATTAACCAGTGGAACTGCCTGTCTCCAGAAGTTCTGGGTGCTCAATCACTGGAAGTTTTTAAAAGACTGGACAGCCATTTCTCTGAAATGGTATCGGGTCCCCCCAAAAGTCCCTTCTAAGTGTTATTCTGACACCTTTCCCAGGACCTCTACTTAGAGTTTGGCATCCTCAGTTTTCCTGCCTGAGCTGGGGGTTGGACTAGAAGACCTCCAAGGTCCCATTTAACTCTGTTAAACACACATGTGTTTATGCTCTGGACTTTAGGCATTGAATGCATGTAAACCCTGAAAAATATGTGGTAGCCCTGGGCAAAAGAAAGGCAGTAGAATCACTCTAGGTGTAGGGACAGTGTAAAATATTAACACATGATAAATTATGGAACAATTAAAAATAATAGCACAGAGTTTTCTCTGTCTCTCTCTCCCTTCTTTCTTCTTTTTCTTTCTCTTTCTTTGTCTCTTTCTGTCTTTCTCTCCCTTCCTTTCTTTTTCTCTCTCTCACACGCATACTCCACATTCCCGTTTTCTTTTTCTTTCTTCCTTCCTTCCTTCCCTTCTTTCTCTCATCTCTCTCTCTCTCTCTCTCTCTCTCTCTCTCTCTCTCTCTCTCTCTCTCTCTCTCTCTCTCTCTCTCTCTCTCTCTCTCTCACACACACACACACACACACACACACACACACACACACACACCTGTCAGCCTTCATTCCCTCTCACCTTACAAGGGGAAGTGAATCCAGCATTAGAGAAGGTCTGCAGGGAAATGGACTTGCACTTGAAGCTCCTGCAAACTTCCCCATGGCTGGATTTCCCCCCTCCCCCAGGGTTCAGGTCATAGCATCGACTTCAATGGCATCAAAGCCACTATAGAAAACCCCAGCCACAGAATCATCAGAGAAGCCATAGAGATTGAAAAAAGACCTGAAAGCATGAATAGAAGAGATGATTCCACCAGATTGTCAATCATTTGGAAGCCTGCACTCTCAAATAGAAAGATCTCCACACCACAAGCCAGGCAAACACCGGGGCACAAAAAGACCCCCCCTCCCCGATACCTCCAGCTCAAACACACCCCAACCAGGCACCCAGATGAAACCTACCTTCCTAATAAATGATAGCCATCGATTTATTCAGAGCCAAGCTGCACTAAAAGCCTCCAATACAGGAACACAATGTTGCCAGCCAATCAAGACAAGAAACAGCTACAAAACAGACAGAAGATATTAGAAACACCAATCAAGCAGAACACAGCAAACTCCAAGACCAAGAAACACAGACCAAGACTCCCAAACAATCAGGATGAAGAAAAAACCATTCTGGCACAGCAGTAGACGAGCACCAAATTTAAAACAGAAACGGCTGTAAAAGCCTGATTCACAGACGAACACAATACAGAAGCTTGATGATGGTAGATGAGATTCTACCAAAACGTTGCTACAACTTTAAAAGCACAACTATAATGACATGGGAAAATACCTGAACAAAGTTGAATACCATACATATAAATACCTGCTAAAACTTAAGAAAACACACACACACATATATCCTAAATGAAATAGAAAATATAATTGATTAAATAAAGTATATGAGAAAATAAAAAATATGGATCATATTGGAATTTTATAATGAGAATATTATATTATAATTAAAAAGAGGAGAATAAAATTTTATTTAAATTAAAGGGGTAAAATTTGGCTGTCTGGAAATAAATAAAAAAATATGAAATGCTTATATGAATAGTGTTGGAATAAATATAAGAGATATTGTAGATTGAGGAATATACCATGTGCATTCTAAATATGTTAATTTTACTTTAATCTTGCTTTTTTGTGTGTTTACTATATATTGGTCTTGAGTTAATTAATGAAGATATGGTTTTGATATTGAATTAATGATTTGAAATATGAAATGGAAATTTATTTGAAGATTAGTAGAGTGGATAATTTGATGTGTTATTAAATAAGAAAGTTGAAAATATGACTATATATGTGTTGTAATCTGGAATCACGTTGCTCACGTGAGATGTGTAAAAAATAAAAATAACAAACTTTTTTTAAAAAAGGAAGACACTACAGTTAAGCCCATGTCACACTGCACCAAAGGATGGAAAGAGGATGTAATACGGAGAAAAACGCTTGCCATCCGTTGGTTAACGCAATCCATCCGTTCTGTACTCACTGCGTCCGTGATTCATACTCTCTATCCGTCCAGCATCCATCTACTGAGATTTCATCCGCTCAAAAAGTTTTGAGCTGCACAAAACCTTTTGAGTGGATGAAGTATCCAACGCGTCTGTTCTACATTCACTAAGCATACAGGGAATATCCGTTATACGTCCATTGTCATCCGTTACGTGTCCGCTATATCCGCTAGGCATCTGCTGTGCATCCGAGCAACTCACATCCGCTGCAGCAGAAAACAGACACAGGGAGGAAGCGAAACGGACACGGAACGGACACACAGAGTTAGTAGCACGGACCTAGAAAGGATGAAAGCAGATGCAGCTCGCATATAAAGCATTAAAACAGAAAAAACGTTCATACAGGGGACGTATCTCGGATATTTAGGATGTCTGCAGGATGTCTAGAGAATGTGGAAGGACACCTAGTGGAAAACCGATATTTCCGATAAAAAGGGGGAGGAAATCACCTGGATCTCACTTTCAGTCCAGCAGCCCTGCTGTGCAGACCTCTTCAGCCTTGATCTTGCTCTTGCTCTTCCACAGCATCCAGTCATCTCCACCATGGATCATCGCACACTCCTTTTGGTAGCCGCCATCATTCTACAACAGTGCAAAGCCTTCTACAGGCTCTTTCACCTGTTCTACGCAAGGAAAAGGAGGTGTCCAAGAAGTGTGTTGTGGAGCGGCTGAGACCCAGGTTGACCAAGGCAAACACCAACTTCCGGCCCAGCCTGGACCCTGGACTGAAGGTGGCACTGACTCTGTGCCACCTGGCCTCTGGGACCACATACAGGAACATGCAGTACACCTGGAGGGTGCCACACAACACCATCAGCATTGTGGTCAGAGAAGTGGTGCAGGCCATTATCAAAGAATACCTGGAGGAGCTCCTCCAGTGTCCCACCACTGAAGAAGGCTGGAAGAAAGTTGCAGAGCAGTGGTATCAGAAGTGGAACTTCCCCCACACCATTAGAGCCATAGATGGGAAGCACGTGGCCTGCAAAGCTCCAGCCAACTCAGGGTCCAATTATTTCAACTACAAGGGCTTCTTCAGCATCACCCTCTTTGCCATGGTCGATGCTGACTACAAGTTCATGTACATCGATGCTTCAGGCAACGGGTCATCTTCAGATGCCCAGGTATACAAGGCCAGTGACCTCAAGGAGGGGCTGGAACACAACCTCATCATGGGCTTCCCAGATTCAGACCCCCTGCCCAACGACACACAAGATGTGCCCTATTTCATCGTGGGGGATGACGCCTTCTCCCTCAGAACCTACCTCATGAAAGCCCTACACTTCCAGATGCCTCACTCGTGAAGAGAGGATCTTCAACTACAGGCTGTCCAGGGCAAGACGGGTGGTGGAGAATGCCTTTGGCATCCTGGCCAAACAGGTTCCAGGTACTTCTCACCACCATGCAGCATCGCCCAGAGACGGTGAGGAACATCATGGAAGCTTGTTGCATCCTGCACAATCTCATGCGCACCCACTACCCAGTGTTGCAGAACAGGCTCGTAGACCGCCAACAAGGCAATGGGGACATGGAGCCTGGTGAATGGAGGCAAGGAGTAAACCTGATAGACACTGTGGATGTACAAGGTCCCAACAGAGCTTCACGTGAAGGGAAGAAGCAGCACAACCTCCTGAAACACTGGTGCAACTCCCCAGCTGGAGCAGTGGAGTGGCAAGACAGGATGATAGATGCTTAATGGATGTTTCTTTTAGCCTGTCTCATCACACTGATGAGATTGTGCCATGTATGTTGAGTGGCCCTACAATGAACAGGACATTTAATAAAGAGTTATGTTTATGTTGAAATGTGTTGATGAATGATTAAATTGTTATTGATAATAAAGGGCCATAGGTGTGGCACCTGGGAGGGTGGACCATACCATCCCACTATGCTTGCACTGGAGGTTTATATATCCCACTGCTATCCTTACCCATCTCAAAGGTATCCCTGCCCATCCCACAGCTATCCTTACCCATCCCACAAGCATGCAAAGGCTTAAACCATTTCTAAAAGTTTCCACCAAGACTTTATTGAGTAAAATAACTGAAGTAAGTGTGTGAAGCAAAGATAAACTTTATTAATAACAAACTGTAAAAGCAAAATGACCCAAGTAAAGTGTCCCAAGCAAAGATAAAGTCAACAGGTAGCAACCCAGTCTCTGGCACTCTTCTCAGTCACTCTGAGGCGTGCCCATAGTCTCAGGGGTGAAGGGTCCAGGTGCTGTGGAGGTGGCTGCTGCTGGAGTGCTGGTCTGAGGCACCATGGGGGTGCCTGGCCCCGAGAGGACAAGAGGGGATGGTGTGTGGAGGAAGCTCTCAGAGAGCTGGCTCATTCCCATGATGTTGAGAGCCTCTTCTTCCATGACAATGGAGTGTCAGTCCCAAGACCGATGACAGATGTTCTGAGGCCGGGCTTGGCTGTGGGGTGGAGAAAGGAGGAGTGTAGTGGGGCTGTCTGGTCTGCAGGTGAGCGAGGTGAGGCGTCAGTGGCATCTGTGGCGTCGGTAGCATCGGTGGCATCGGTGGTATCGGTGGCATCGCATTGGTGGCACCTGTGGCAAGCAAGGAACATGTGCCTGGACTGGGAAGGGCTGCCTGTGCTGCTGGAACTCCTGGTAGCCGTAGCCTTGGTCGGTGAGGACCTGTGGAAAGCCTTGGAAGGGCTGTGACATCACCTGGGGTGGAGGAGCAGACCTGGACTGGGTCAGAGCAGGTTCAGCTGGGCCTGGAGGGTGGTGCAGAAGACCTGTGATCCTCTCCTTGATCACTTGATACTGGGATTCGGGCATTTCCATGAGGGTCTGGTTGACGTAGGTGAGGAAGGGCTTTCTGTTAGAGGATGGTATGTCGGACTGTACCAGCTGAGAGAGGAGATCTACACTGCTCTTGATTGTGTCCCTGATCTCCAAGAGGACAGTGTGGCTCTGTCCCTCTGGTCTGGCTCTCTGCCTGCTTTCTGTGGAGGTGGAGCTGGGGGTGGATGTGGGTTGGTCTCTGGTGGAAGTGCCCTCTCCTTGCTCCCACTGCGTCAGGGGGTCCTCCACGCGCTCCGCCACGGGGAGTGCAGCTGTCGGGGATGGCTCCATTGTGGGACGCTCCACAGATACCTGCCTGGACACAGGAGCTGACTCTTGGCCAGAAGAGGACTGGCTCTCTGCGGGCTGCCTGAGAGAGAGGGTTGTCAGAGGGGCTGCTCCTCGGTGGTGGATCTCACCCTCCAAGAAGCTGCACTTGGACATCACGTAGGTCTCTCGATCCGTCAGCTTGACCGTAGCCTGGCCATATTTCTTGAGGTGCAGCTTCCCATTCCAGGTGTGCATGTGCTTCCACCAGCGAAGGAGCACCTCCAAAGTGTAGCCCAGGCTCTCCGCCTTCTCTCTCCAAGCAGCCTGCTTCCTTTTGGTGCCTCAATAGAACCTGTGTCCCTTCCGCCATAGATACTCGTTCTCCCTCAGCCATTCGAGCACCTCATCCTCATGTTCCTCTTCGATGGAGTATTGCCTCCTCTCCCGTTCTTGTTCTCACATATGCCTCTTCCTCCCTCTGGCAGGGCCATCAGAGGGGCTTCGAGGTTGTAGGGGCTGCTCCACCACACCAGCAGCAGCAACAACAACAGTAGCAGCAAAAGCAGGACCAGCAGCACCAGGATCAGCAGCACCAGGATCAGCAGCAGCAGAGTAAGCACCAGCAGGACCAGGAGCACCAGCAGGACCAGGAGCACCAGGAGCACCAGCAAGACCAGCAGGACCAGGAGCAGCGCCAGCAGAGTAAGCCCCAGCAGAAGCCCCAGCACCAGGAGCAGCACCAGCAGAGTCAGCATCAGCAGAAGCCCCAGCACCAGGAGCAGCACCAGCAGAGTAAGCTGCAGCAGAAGCCCCAGCACCAGGAGCAGCGCCAGCAGAGTCAGCACCAGCAAAAGCTCCAGCACCAGCAGAAGCTCCAGCACCAGTAGAAGCTCCAGCACCAGGAGCAGCGCCAGCAGAAGCTCCAGCACCAGAGGAGTCAGCCCGAGCAGCAGAAGCCCCAGTAGAAGCAGAGTCAGAGCCAGGGGGTGGGATGGTGGCCCTGTCCTTCTTGCCAGGGCTGGCAGCAGATGGCAGAGGCTTCCTCTTCTTCCCCATCTTTGTTGGCTGGCTGGCTGGCTGGAGCTGTGTCTGGCAGCAGGTCTTTTCTCTGAATGGTGACCTGCTTGCAAGCAGAATCCCTTTATATCCGCGGGGCTGATGCAATGCATCCTCCCCACATCGCAGTGAACGCTTTGCTTCCGCTAGGCATCTGCTAGGCATCCGTTAGGCTTCCGCTCTGCATCCACTCAGCATCTGTTCCTTCCGTTGCGCATCCGCTTCCCTGTGCTCCCCCGGAAGCCCCGCAGATGTGCCATCCACTTCTATCCGTTAGGCTTCCGTGGAGCATCCGCTCAACATCCTGGCTATGTCCTCCCCCCGTCTGTTCCTTTCCATTGTTGTCCGCTCTGCTTATGCAAATTCGGGACACTTTTGAGAACGGATAACAACGGATGGAACATTTTCTCGTCCGCTGTGTCCTTTTTACATACGTTTTGCATCCATCGGCCTATGTGACAGGCCCTTTACATCATCAGCGAAGAGAACACAGTTGCTCTTGATATGATCACAGAGGTCATTTATTTCGAGTATGAAGAGAGTTGGTCCTAGAACACTGCCTTGGGGGACACCACTCTTGACAGGTATGGAATTTGATAGGACGCTCCCAATTTTGACCATTTGTTTGTTTGACAGGAATGCTTCTATCCAGTTATGCAGGTGTCCAGAGATACCATAAGATCTTAGTTTTGGGAGTAATTTTTCATGTAGCACTGAATCAAAGGCTTTACAAAAGATGATGTAGATTCTGTCTGTTGTTTTACCCTGATCGAGTTGTGTAGTCCATATGTTTCTGCAGTGTAAGAGGTGCAGATTACAGGATAGCCTTTTTCTGAAACCAAATTGTTTATTAGAGAGTAGGTTTGCTCCCTGTAAATGGAGGGTGATGGATTTGTTAATGATTTCATGACTTTACAGGTGACGCAGCATAGAGATTGGCCTATAATTTTCAACTAGGCTGGGGTCTCCCTTTTTGAAAATGGGGATGACCATGGCTTGTCAGTTGTACAATCCAATAAGTCTTTAATTGAAATTTTGTCTGTTTGGGGACTATGTCTGTTTCATTGCTTTAATTTTAAACCAATAATTATATACTCTGAATTTATACAAAGTAGTAATTTTGTAAATTCATAACTTACTGTATCTCTGAGGGCAGGAGCTGAACTCCTTTTATCCATCCCAAAGAGACTCTTCAGATACTGTGGTCTTAATAATTTTTATACATTGACAGGACTATTGCCAACTTGATTCCAATTGGATGAGGCATATATTATTGATATGTGAAAATGAACATACTAATTGAGGACCTCAAAACCTGGATAGTTTTTCAATAGTGGAATATTCAGTAGAATATCCTGTATAGGGATCTTATGACTCTTTAGGCCTTTAATGGTGAATTTGAAGAATGAGCATAATAGACTAAAACATAGTTTATAAGTTCCCTAATATTCTGAAAAACAGCTCTAGAACTCTATGAAGATATTGTATCTGTTGTTCATCCCCACCACCCAACTTATCTTACTAGATAGAGAAAAACACAAAGAAACTTGTGGGACTTTGTAGGTGCCTACAAACATTGACATTTGGATGGAGATGTCCCTGGTAGCTTCATCAATCAGAGCCAGGAGGTTGTCCTTCCTCCCACAGCCGTAGTTGGGGACATTGGCTTCTCCAGTGGAGAGCATGTCTAGCAAGGCATCTGAAGTGCAGAAAGTGCTTCTATAGTTGTCATGGATGTTGTAGCCCAGGGTGAGACTGTGCAGGAGCTGGGAATTCTTGTGGACCATTTGAACAGCAAAAATTGATATTGGGGTATTTGTTAGAGCATAGCTGTTCCTATTGTAAAAACAATATTCATGTTATTATATTCAATAGCAACAACAAATATTTTTAAAATATATAATCCTTCACAAACGTACTAAGCCGAAGGCCAACATTGATCGAAATCCAATGATCAATTATGCAAATGAGAGAGGCAACTACAATTGTTTCACTCTCAACTTAAACAAAGACCATTATTCAAGTGATGAACTCGGGATTGAACTGAGAAAGGAAAATCATCTGGATTTCCTTCAGGTTTTTTTTCAACCCCATCTTTGGGTTTTACTCTCTTGCACAAAGTAAGGCAACAGAGGGAAGCCATGGAAATAAAAATCATTCAGGAAATTAGACAGGTCCTAATGTACAAAAATAAGGGAAATTAGAAAAGGAGAGTGTTAGAATTGCACATGGAGGGAGTGCAACTCCATCATCCTGCATGACTTACAAAGGAGAAGGTACAGAAGGAGGGCTGTTGAAAGGCAACGTTATAGGCGACACATGTTTCAGTTGTGACCACACCAATGAGATGGTCTCCAGGCCTGTGAAAGCTCCATGGATTGTAGCCATCCTGGTGCTTCAAACTCAATGGGCATTTCCTTTTCAGCTTCCCACAGACTGATGGGGACACCAGCAGCAGCAGAAGCAGAAAGTCCATCATTCACGGCATTAAACAATTCACTTCCTCTTTCTAACACAAACAATAGGAACAGCTGGAAAAATGCAAAGACTCTGAGAAGTGCCAGTGGCTTTCCTGATCTAAACAGAAAATCATTCAGTTTCATCTGCAAAGGAGAGAAAGGTGCAATCAAGAGCAGAGCCTGTACCTGTCCCAAAACTTTGTCCCACAGAGCTTCACCCAAGGAATTTATCCTTTTCTGACACAAGATCCTTTACATGTGGCTTCAGTCTAATGCCTACATCAAAGTCAAAAACTGGAGATATAGCATCACAGGTCTCAAAGGTCATAATTACAGCAAGAAGCAATTTCTCCTCATGGGATCCTCAATTTTTTCTGGGCTCCATTTGCAGAGGAGAGGCTGGAAGAAAACATGTTAGTAAAAATTACAGATACACCCCTGGGATCATTGTTCTGTTGTGGTTGTGGTCCTTCCTTTCTGTCAGGGCAAGTTCAGAAAGTGATGCTGGGGAAGAGAGTTCAACACCCAGGAAATTGACGACTGCTGTCTTTCAACATGTCCTCTTGTCTCCAGAATTTTCTGGGGAAGGTCACTCAGACCTATGGAGTTTGGTGCCATTTCTAAGTTAATGCCATTTAACTCGAGAGTTGCCTGTCTTCTAATGACAATCAGCACCCTTGAACTCTGCTCAATGTTAAGAGTTTTTGGAATTTTGTTTTGTATCAGAATCTCATATATTGATCTTAATTTCAGCCGATTTTAAAATTGCTTGTGCCTGAAGTGAAGTTTCATTCTTCATCTTTTCTGGCAATATTAATTTTTGGATAAGAGCTCATTAAGAAGCAGGAAAGTGACAACTTGTGGACTAGATCTTTGGGTAAATAGGGAGAAAATTATAGAATGGATGGAAATTTTTATTTTCTTGTCATTCCTGCGTTATCTTACCATGTTTCCATAATACACCAAGATTCTTTATATTTTGATGGTTCTTAAGTTTTTAAATAAAGAATGGACTGTGAGTTCTGCAGGTGTGATCTATCCATCCCTATCTTTCTTTCTTTCTTTCTTTCTTTCTTTCTTTCTTTCTTTCTTTCT
>BLBF01016501.1:861069-872019 GCA_015471245.1 Laticauda colubrina
TCTTTCTTTCTTTCTTTCTTTCTTTCTTTCTTTCTTTCTTTCTTTCTTTCTTTCTTTCTTTCTTTCTTTCTTTCTTCCATCCATCCATCCATCCATCCATCCATCCATCTATCTAATTTATCCATCCATCCATCCATCCATCTTGTCACAGGGAAACCCTACAAAGATGTCAGTGATGCCCACAGTGTGGTGGGTGATGTAACCTGATTTCTGGAGATCTGGTGGCTCTTCCTCTGTTGTGGGGATCTTCTACTGCGGGGGGAGGGACTCCTCTGACCTTCCCATCTCTGAGGCCAAGACTTTCTCTCCCAAAAAACCTCCAAAGGGTTTGAAGGTGCCATTGGAACTCCTTTGTTCCTGCTTTATTTGGATCCGTTGTTCAGGGAGGATGTTTCTTCACTGGGGGGGGACATTAATGTGGACTTCTTGGCCCAGAAGGGAGAACTGGGGGCCGAGTGGAGGGGGGGAACTGAAGGGACAGGCAGGCCCACCCTGGCAGGGAGGAGCAGAGGAAGGCCCGTATCCCAGGTCCACCGCTTGGAAGTTCTCCCCCTGAACCTCCCTCAGATTCTGCTCTCAGGACCTGCAGACCAGATCCTGGGTGGCTCTGGGTTCAAGCTGTGGCTTTTCAGGGCCTTTTCAGAGCTTGGGTGACTCTGCCCAAGCCTGAAGGGCCAGCAAGGGGCCAGATTCGCAGGGCAACCCAGGCTTGGCTCCAGGGCGGCCTCAGAACCAGCCAGGATGGCTCCCAAACCAGGATTCAGGTCTTGGGGTCATTTGGGGTCAGTCCAATCGATGGAGGAATGTTTTACTTCTGATGGACACAGCAAACCATGGTTCCTGCATTCTGCAAGCTGGCCAATGACTGAGGGTCTCTTCAGGGGTCTTTGTTGTTTCCCAAAATGAAGGCAACACATGGAGAGTGGCTGGTCTGCATGAGTGTTTTTCAAACTTGAAGAGGATTGGACATCAACCCCCAGAGTTCCCCATCCAAAAATGCATGGACTTCATCATGCTGGGCAGGGAATTCTAGGAATTAAAGTCCCTTCATCTTCGAGTTCCAAGATTGGAAAAGGATGCTCTACCTTCTTCCCTTATGTGACGAGTTAAAGCCCTGCACCAAGACTTGGCTAACTCACAGGTTGCTCAATAAACCGGAGACAATTCTCATATATTTTCTTTCTTTCTTTCTCTGTCTCTCCTTCCCTCTCCCGCTCTCCCTCCTGGGCAACCCCAGATCCCCCTCGGAAGACCCAGCCCTGCATGGCTTCTTCCAGACAGGAGCCTCTCCTGAAAAGACAAGGAGCTCAAGCAAGGCTGGAGAAACCCCAGGGGCTGCGTCCCCCCAGCATTCAAACTGGGACTCATAAACCAGGTTAGTCTCTTCCCAGAAATGGGGGCCTTCCTGAAATCCCTTCCTCTTTCCTAGCTCTCTCTATGGGTCTGGGCTTTGCTTTCCCGAGTGCCCCATGTTTGAAAAAAAGTGGCAGTGGAACATGGGACTTGGGCTTCCCCCTTCCCAGGACTTGCCTGGCCTCAGAAAGAGAGGCAAGGAAACTATTTGGATTTTGGCATTAAATCGGCATAATTAAATGCTGAAATTGAACGTGTTAAAAAGAAATAATAGCTAATAACTGGAATTAATGAAATTAATGGAAGTTAAAAAAGGGAAAAAATGAAAATAAAGGGTGGAATGTGGAAACAGAACTGAGCCCACCACTAAATGGTAAAGGGAAAATTTCAGTGACTCTTTGAAAAGTGCTTGGTCTTTTTAAAATTGGAATTTGAAAGGAAATAAAAGGAATTTTATAATAATAAAATAAAAACCCTGAAAAGTGAAATACTAAAATATCACAAGGGAAAAAAGATACATGAAGAAATTGCCCTGGGATTAGTTTGGTGACTTTGGGAAAAAGTTGGAAAAGAAGTCAACAGAAGGAACCTGGAAACAAAGACTTACGGACACTGACTGTTAAAATTTAATATAAAAGACGCTGGTTGTAATAACCTACTAGACAATTGGATTGGACATAAATATTAAAGAAAGGAAAATCAAAGAAGTGTACAAAATGGGAGAACTGCGTGTGGAAATACAATTGGAACAACAAAACAGTGGAGAAATGATGAAAGCTTGGAAATGTACAGCATTATACTGCAAAAATTAGAAATGATAATGCAGATTAAAGAAGAACAAAGAGAACCAGAGAGGGAGGAGTTAAATCAAGAGGAAACCAGTCCTAAAGAACAAGTGGAACAACATTAAAACTGGAAAAAAAAGAATTAAAGCTAAAAAAGTGAGGTTTGATGTGATAATTAAAGGGGGAATTGTTCGGAAAATTAAACAAAGGAAAAGGAAACAGCAGAAAAGGGAATTACAGAGGAGAAATCAAGAGAGGGAGGGAGATAAAATAAATAATTGGAATAAGAAATGGAGAGAAATAATAAACAAAAAAGGGGAATTAAGACAAAGGACCAGAAAATGATGGGAAGTCGAAAGCAAACAAAAATGAAAAAAAAATGGGGGGGGGGGCATTGCTGGCGTTGCGACGATATGGCATGCGATCTTGGAAGTTTGAGATCGCTGCCAATATTTTTGCTCCTGGACAGTCCAAGTGGATCGAAACTGTCCCGAAGAGACGGTGAATGTAAAGAGCGCATCCTGTCGATTCCAGGGATATCGCAAAGTCCCTGGTAGATCCAGGAGAAGTTCTTTTTGCCAGTGGCAAAGAGGCAGCCATTAAAGCTGCTGAAGTTGGGACAGCTCCGAAACGAAAGTGAACGAAAGAGAAAGTGTGCCGGTTTGGTGAGAACTTTTCTTTATTTGAAGATTTGAGAGGACACCTTAAGGGAAAGAAAGAATCTGTAAAAGTTTTTTGACAGAAGTGAATAAGCGGCAATTTTATTTTTTCTTATTCCTGATGATCCTATATTTTGAAACTGGACTGGTTTTTTCCTTTTTTTTATTTACTCTTTTCTTTCCCCTTTTTATTTTATATTAAGCCAGAGATTCCCTTTTAGTCTTTTTTTTTAAAAAATAATTTCTTCCTTTTTTAACTAATTCTTATTATACTCTGCCGGAAAAAGAGGGGGAAAGTGAAAGCTAAAGAAACTTTGTAACACTGCCAACTAGAGGCTTGGAAATACTTTTTTTTGATCAAAGCTGAGAAAGAATTGAGACTATTTTTCAAGGACACTGCTTGTTCGATTAAAGCCCCTGTCACACTGCACCAACGGATGGAAAGAGGATGTAAAACGGAGAAAAATACTTGCCATCCGTTGGTTAACGCGATGCTTCCGTTCTGTACTCACTGCCTCCGTTTTGCTTCCTCTCTATCCGTCCAGCATCCGTCTATTGACATTTCATCCGCTCAGAAGGTTTTGAGCTGCTCAAAACTTTTGAGCGGAAAATGTATCCAATGCATCCGTTCTGCATCCTCTAGGCATACGGGGGACATCCGTTCTGCATCCATTACGCATCTGCTATATCCGCTAGGCATCCGCTGCACATCCGCACAACTCAAATCCGTTCCAGTGGTAAACGGACGCAGGGAGGAAGTGGAACGGATGCGCAGCATTAGTAGCACGGACGGAGAAAGGATGAAAGCGGATGCAAATTACATCTGCATCATCCGCTACGCATCCGCTCTGCACCCGCTCTGCATCCTCTACGCATCCACTCTGCATCCGCTCTGCATCCACTTTCCATCCGCCCTGCGTCCTCCCCCTGTCCGTTCCTTTCCGTGTTATCCACTCTGGTTATGCAAATTTTTGCCCCTTTTGAGAGCGGATAACAACGGTTGGAATATTTTTCTCGTCCGCTGTGTCCTTTTTACAAACGTTTTGCATCCGTTGGGCAGTGTGACAGGGCCTTAAGATAGAGGGAAGAGCATGGGAGAGTATTATTGCAGGTGCTCTTCTGGGTTTCCATCAACAGCTAGTCTGGTGTTGAAACCTGGGGGGGGGGGGGGGGTGATATGTCTTTGGAGAAGAGAGTTATAATAAGAGCTTTGGATAATTAAACAAAGTACAGTGTGCTCTTTTTACTTTTTCTAAGTTGTGCTATCCCTCCTTGCTAGCTTTATTTTATTTCATTTTATCTTTTTTTCTTTTTTTTCGATAGCTATTTGGATCTTGGGCTTTGTTGGAGCTTGTCTTTGTTTTTCTTTTTTTTCTTTGGAAGTCCAATATCTGCTTGCTTTTTATCTTAAAGGGAAAGCTTTAGTATTAATGTTTCCTTTTTTTTTAAGGGAATAGCCTTTTTTTCTCCTTTCCTGGTATTTTTATTTTTTCATCTACCTTTCTGGTTTATATTTATGTACTGTTTTCTATTTGAGACCTCTCAATTGGATTAAGGTGTTGAAGAACCTGAAGAATTTTTCCTTTCCTTTTTTTTTTCTAAGCCTTTTTCTGCATCTAACCACCGATTGGATTAAGGTATACAAGAACCTGAAGAAATTTTGTCCTCTTGTTCTTTTTTTTTTCTTATACTTTTTTTTAATCACTACTATTTGGCTTCTTTTTTCTACTATTTTTACTTTGAACTACAATTGGTTATTTCACAACTGGATTAAGGTTTAGAAGAACCTGAAGATTTTGAATTGCTTAAAATGAGTAGGAAACTAACAGCTCCTGGTTCTTCAACTTCTACTTCCTCCTCTCCACCATCTTGAGGACAACGTTCAATACAGACAATGTTAAAGCAAGAAAAAGAACAAGAAAAAGTGACTTTGCAGATGATTATGCAAGGAATTCAAAATATTCAAGCAAGATCAGAGAATATTGAAAAGAGAACAGAGAACATTGAATAAAGAACAGAGAACATTGAACATTGAACAAAGAACAGGGAAAAACCAATGAAAAAGTTGAGAACATCCAACAAATGATGTTGAAGTATGATGAGAGATTCCAAAAAGTTGAAGAAGATAAACAAAGAGACAAGAAGATTGGAGATGTTGATAATAGATTAACGGTGGTTGAACAGGATAAAAGTGGTATGTTGAGATGGGAGATGAACAGATCAGAATTCTATCTTAGATTCCAAAATGTAGAAGAAGAAAAAGGACAAAACTTAGCTGATATAATGATAAAAATACTGACTGAAGCTTTGCAAATAACTCAAGAGAAGATGATGGATGGAATAGATGAGGTTTATCGAGTTTTCACAAGATATGCAATGAGAAATAGCTTACCAAGAGAAGTTCACATTAGATTTACAAAGAAAGACATTAAAATGCAAATATTGCAAGTGGCAAACATTGAAACATAAAAACAAGGAGATTGTCATCTTGAAACAAATACCCAGAAGAGTGAGAGAGATGAGAAGAGAATACCAATTCCTGAACTAAAATGCTACTTAAAAGAGGTGAATTATAGATGGCTGATTCCAGAAGGTTTAATGTTCACAAGGCAAGAACAGAAACAGAATTGACTCAACTGAGAAAGTGGTATTACTTTATACAGAATTTTTGGGAGGGAAAGAAGAGGAGGCAGAAAAAGAGATCTCATTAATTGAATTCCAAAATGACTGTCAAATGGTGACAGAAAAAGAAGGCGCAGTAGGTGGAAAGGTGGAAGCCAAAGAACAACGTGAATTAAGATCCACGAGAGCTGCCAAACCCAATTATAAAATATAACCATGGAAGAGAAAAAACTGATTACAATTAATATAAATGGATTTAACTCAGCCTTTAAAAGAAGGAAAACCTTTCATAAATTAGAGAAATTAAAATTTGATATAATCTGCCTACAAGAAGTACATATTAAAAAACAATCTGAACAATTGTTGAAACAGCCAAAACTAGGGAAAATATTTATTTCCTTGACACAATGTAAGAAAAGAGGAGTAGTTTTATCTATTATAGAGACCATCCCAGCAAAATTGATTTATACCGATGATGACGGAAGAATATTAATGGTGGAAATAATGGACAATAATTCGAAAACACTCCTGATTGCAATCTATGACCCAAATGACAAACAAGAAGAATTCTACAAAAAATTACATATGAAAACAATTGAACTGGGCTATGCTAATATAGTTATGATGGGAGATTTTAATGGAATTGTAGACAATAAATTGGAGCTATACAGCACAGAAAACAATAAAGCAAAAGAGAAAGACTCTCCCTAAATCTTTTTTTTAAATGGTAGATGAAATAAACTTATAAGATACATGGAGAGAAAAAAATGCCAAAACTAAACAATACACTTTCTATTCAAATAGACACTTATCATGTTCCAGAATAGATATGATCTGGATGTCAACAGAATAAATAACTAATATTCAAGAAATAAATATTGAAACAAGTATTTGGGCAAATTTATAATCCAATGACAATTAAATGGAAAAGACAAAAAAGAAGATCTAGATGGATGTTAAATAATACTATTTTAAAGGAAAAAGACTTCACACAGTGGATGGAGAAAGAATTGGCTTTTTCTTTAGAGAAAACAAAAAAGCAGATACATCAATTCAGAATGTATGGGATACAATGAAGGCATATGTTAGAGGCTTAATAGACTATACAAGGAAAAGAAATTCTATGAAAAGATTAGTCTCTAAGGTCTTAGAAGATGAGTATAAAAGACTTGAAAAAGAGCTACAAAAAAAACACCACAGAAAAAGGACTTCAAGCTAAAAATGGATATCGTTAAAAAATAAAATGGGTCAAATAGAAAAAGAAGAATTAGCACAGAAAATTAGAGGTGCTAAACAGAACTACTTTGAAGACGCAAACAAACCAGGTAGATGGTTAGCATACAAATTGAGAAAGGAGAAATAATCAAGGAAAATATTGCATTAACAGATGACCAAGGCCAAGTTTGCTATGGTAGTGAAGAGAAGAAGGAAATCATTCAAGACTTCTATGGGAAACTATATAGGCAAGAGAATATTGATGAGGAAAGAGTTAAACAGTACTTCCAGAATGCGAATTTACCTCAGATACCTAAAGAGACTGAAACAATGTTAGAAAGCAATATAACAATGATGGAGTTAACTGAAACACTCAAGAAGCAAAATAATGGAAAGGCACGAGGCCCAGATGGACTTCGAGCAGAATTTTACAAAACATTACAAGAATCATTGAATCTTCCATTGCTAGAAGTTATGAATGAAGTTATATTGAAGAAGAAGATACCTAAATCATGGTCAGAAGCCTATATTACACTTATTCCAAAAGAGGAGGCCGATCCATTACAAATTAAGAACTATAGACCTATTTCTTTACTAAATGCAGATTATAAAATCTTTGCTTCAATATTGGCAGAAAGACTTAAAAAATATCTAAATAATTTTATTCATCCTGATCAAAATGGATTTCTGCCAAAGTGACAAATTAAAGATAATATGAGAGTAATTTTGGACACCTTGGAATACTACGAGGCACATCCTGAAAAACAAATGGCTCTGATATTTCTAGATGCACAGAAGGCATTTGACAATGTGAACTGGCGATTCATGTTACTATTGTTGGAACAGATGGGTTTTGCCAGAAAATTTATTCAAGCAATAGAAGCTATATATCATGAGCAAACGGCAAAGGTAATGATAGAAGAAGACCTGACAGACTCTTATTGACATAAGAAAAGGAACAAGACAAGGGTGCCCGCTATCACCTTTGTTGTTTGTGTTAATTTTGGAAGTGCTAAACAGAAATATTAGAGATGAAAAGAAGATAAAAGGAATGAAAATCAAAAAGGAAGAATTTAAGCTGCAAGCATTTGCAGATGATCTGGTTTTCATCTCAGAAGACCCTCTAGAAACAGCACCAAAATTGATAGAAAAGATAGAGACATATGGAAAGGTGGCTGGTTTGGAAATAAATAAAGATAAGACAAAGATCTTGACAAGAATATGCTATTAAGACAAAAGGAAGAACTGGTGGATCTACTGAAAATTCAGGTCACAAATAAGATCAAGTACTTGGGGATATATTTGAAAGAAAGATGTAGTACACTAAAAGAGAATAATTATATCAAACTTCAACAGCAGATAGTGCTAGATCTGACAAAATGGGAAAATTTACAACTGTCAAAAATAAAAAAAATTATATAGTCAGGAGAATGAGAGACAATGGGTAGAAGAAGAACAGGAAGGAGAATTCTGCAAGGTAAAGTGTTGTGATATATAAGAACATAGATTAAATAAATGGAAAAAAATGGAACTGATATTTTTCTTTCAAGGATTATTGTTAAACCAGATACAGATTTAATTGAAATAGATATGGAAATGGGAATTTATTGCAAGAATATTAATTTATATTTCATAAAGCAGTGAATAAAGTTAAAATGAGATGAGAGTCGTAATGGAAAGACTATTATCAGTTTCTAAAATTAATTGAATATTTTTGAAATATATGAATTAGAATGTAATTGAGAAAAAAATACCATGCAGAATTTGACACACACCACACACACACACAATATGTAGTAGATTATTAATGTAGAATGTGATAATTAAAAAATGACTATACTATGGTAAAACTTTATAATGATTTAAAGGGAATAAATTGGGGGAGTGTATAAGGCAAAGGGATGGCAAGCTCGAATTGACAATTAAAAGGGACATCTGGATTATTAGAATTAGGATGGAACCTATTGAACAATGAATGGAATAATAGTATGTGATGAAATTGCAAATGTGACAGGTAAAAGTAAATATATGTAATGAATATAGAAATAAGAACCTTAGATAATACTGTAAAACAAGACATGAAAATATTTAAAGAAAAATGAAATAAGTTATGGTATGAATTGGAATTGGATAAAATAAGTGTCATGAATACAAGAATATTTTAGAATATTTAAAGGAAAATGGAATAAGTAATAATACAATATGAAATTGAACAAGAAAGATGAATGTGTAACTATGATCATGTTTGTTTTGAAATGTAAGAACCTGGAAACACGCTGTTCAACAAAAGAGATGTTTTTTTTAAATATTAAAAAAAAATTCCAAAAAAAACCAAAAGGGAGGCAGTGGAACATGGGATATGGGTTTCTGCATCCCCAGGTCTCAAAGGAGGTGGAAAGAGGATTTTGCATGTCTGTTTTCCATCTGCAACATGAAGTTCCTGAACTCCCCTTCCCTCCCTCCCTTCCCCACTTGGGGTGAGAGGCTGCCTTGATTTCTCCATCTCTTTTCACTTGGTTGTCTCCGACTTCTCCCTCTCTGTGCATGTTTGTTTTTGGGTGTGATTTTTTTCCAACTATGCAAAGTTCTGATTACTAGTTTTTCATTAAAGTTCATTTTATTCTGGGAATCTGGCCACATTGTTGCATCATCCCCTTTGTGAGGATGTCACTGAGCATCAGTTTTCAAAATAAAGAAAATGTTGCTTCCAACTCAGAAGGGAGTCATTTCAGACCTGTGACATGCTCAGACATTAAGTGTCTCCCGGGATTGTCTCTTTCACTATGATGCCAACAAATGTCTCACTTATTTTTGTCTTCAGCCACAAATGCCCTGTATTCCCTCTGGGGCCAATTTCAAGAATGAGGCTCCCAAACCTCTCAATTCCAGATGACGGATTTAATTCGATCTCTGCCCCTGTCATAATGAACCACATAGGGATTATTTCCCTTTCATTTCCCTGTAGAGAAAGGCCCAACAAACTCTGAGTGCAAGAACTAGCTGACTTATCCAGGGATCCCTCCTGAGAGGGGGAATTATGATAAAAGTTTCAGCTCTGCTCTGTGGCCGAATCCTCCCAGGAGACTCTGGGCAGAGACAGGGAGTCTGTGGCAGCTTCTCTCTTCTCCCTGACCCCAGAGGCCCCAGATGGAAACTTTTCCTGCTGGAGAACCTGGCTTCAGGCAAAAAGTTTCATTGAAGAATTTCAGAACTTTGAACTTTTCTCCTCCTTAAAAATCAGGGCTGCTTGGATCCCTTCCCAGCAAAGTTTGCTCCTGGAGAAAAGAAGGGCTGGGGGCATATGGAGTCCCCAAGAAGCCCCATTTCCATCTCTGCTTCCTTACAATTCTAAGGCTGAAAGTTTCTCCTGGAGTCCCTTGGATTCCCTCCCCCCACAAGCAATCAAATCATACCAGGAAACAGTCAATAAAGATCGAAAGGATACAAGCAACAAGGTTACAGTCGTACAGTCACAAGTGTGTGTGTGTGAGAGAGAGAGACAGAAGTCCAACCTCTAATAGATATTCTTCCCATCCTATAGAGTATATACAGACAGTATATATTCTATACACTCCAGGATTTCTCCCCTCCTCCCAGGGCGGAATTGCCAGGCGTGGGAAAATCCGCTGCTCCTTTTCCACGAGGAGGGGTGCCCTCCCTCCTATCGCTCTGCCCAAGGGGGGGAATCCCAAAAGCCCTTTGGTTCCCCCCAGCAGCCTCTAGGACCCCCCCCCCCTCAAAAAAGCCCCCGGTCCTGCCTGCGCCCAAAGTCCTACCATCGCTCCAGGGTCCCCACCCAAGCAGTTCAAGGCGGCGAAAGGGGAGGAGCCCAATCCTGGCCCCGCCTCCCCGCAGGAACGTTGCCCATAGCTCCTGGAACGGGAAACGATTCCATCTGTTTTCCCAGGAAGGGCGGAAGCAGGCATTCCTTTCCGCTCTAGGATGCCACAACTCTCTGTCCTTAACCCTTGCACTGTCCCTCGCTGTCGCAGGCGGAGTTGACACAAACTACCTTACACATAAACCACTCATCATCCACTCCCCGCATCCATCAGGTCTCAACGCCGCTTGGGTTGTGGCACCAAGGAGGCGAATGCGGGTCTCTCCGGCCTCCAGCTCGCAAGGGGAGCTGCCGTGACATGGGCGACCACCGGGGGCTCCTTCCGCAGGCGGCGCAGTCCGGGCAGCCCCCGAGCTTCAGGAGGGAACTGAGCAGGTGCGCCTGCCTCTTACCCGCTTCAGCTTCTCTCTCTCGCCAGGCTGATGGGAAAAGACTCCAAGGGGGGAGGGGCGAAGGCTTCATTCCCCCCCCCCCC
>BLBF01016501.1:872029-886161 GCA_015471245.1 Laticauda colubrina
GGGGGGGGGGATGAGCTGCTCTGCTCCCCAGGAAGGAGGCTCCTTCTTCCGCCAGGCAAAGGCCTCCCCTCCACCCCCAAACCCATCTCCCATCTCCAAGGACCCCTGGCCCTCCCACCTGAACCTCGGGGCACCTCCTGGTCCAGCCACAGAGGGTGGGGGAGGCAGCTGCCATTTTCCAGGGTCACTCCAGGCAGCCCCCTGCCTGAAGTGGGGGGGCTGAGGAGCCCCAGACTGGTGCTTCCTCCTTCCTGGGGGCTGCTTGTTCTCAGGCTGGGCCAGAGCCCCCCAGGCACCTTTATCTGTGGAACTCTCCCCTCTCTGCTGCCCTGTAACCCCCCCTTCCCCCCCTGGGGCTGGCATAGCATCTCTGGGGCTACAGGGAGGAAGGAGGCTCCTGGGGGAGAGCAGGGACACCCCTTCAGCCCCCCCTCCAGACAGGGAGAAGCTCCCCTGGGGGTCGAGGGGATCCTTTCCAGCCGATTGCAGTGATCTGGGATCGCTTTAGGGGGAAAAACCCTCCAGAATAAAGGGTGTTTTGGGGGGTGCGGCTGCCCCTCTTCCCAGTGGTGGAATTCAAATTTTTTACGACCAGTTCTGTGGGCGTGGCTTATTTAGTGGCCATGACTTGGTGGTCATGTGACTGGGTGGGTGTGGCTTACTGGTCATGTGACTGAGTGGGCGTGGCTTGTTGGTCATGTGACTGGGTGGGCATGGGAAACTCAATGTCACTCACATCAAGGGGTGCCTCACCTGGCCCCTCCCCTCCCAGCCATTCCTTGTCACCCAGCCTCAATTTATCTATAGTTCTGTAAAAATGTTGTTCCCCTTTTTTCACTTTATTATCTGATTACTGTAGATGTACTTTCATGGGCCACTGAAAGGAGGAAATGGCTCACATGCTTTGCTCAAGAGGGTGATAGGCAACAGGCTTTTAAGGGGCTGCCAGAAAGAAGGGGGGACAATGTATTTTTCAAAGAAGCAGAAGGCAAAACAAGAAGCAATGGATGGAAACTGAACAGAGAGAAGCAACCAAAAACTGAGAAATGTTCTGACAGTGAGAACAATTAACCAATGGAACTGCCTGTCTCCAGAAGTTCTGGGTACTCCAACACTGGAAGAAAAGACTGGACAGCCATTTCTCTGAAATGGTATCGGGTCCCCCCAAAAGTCCCTTCCAAGTGTTATTCTGACACCTTTCCCAGGACCTCTACTCAGAGTTTGGCAACCTTAGTTTTCCTGCCTGAGCTGGGGGTTGGACTAGAAGACCTCCAAACTCCCTTTCAACTCTGTTAAACACACATGTGTTTATGCTCTGGAGTATAGGCATTGAATGCATGTAAACCCTGAAAAATATTGGTAGCCCTGGGCAAAAGAAAGGCAGAATCACTCTAGGTGTAGGGACAGTGTAAAATATTAACACATAATCAATAATGGAACAATTAAAAATAATACCACAAAGTTTTCTCTGTCTCTCTCTCTCCCTTCTTATTCTTTTTCTTTCTTTGTCTCTTTCTGTCTTTCTCTCCCTTCCTTTCTTTTTCTCTCTCTCTCACACACACACCACACACTCTCTCTCCCTATTTCTTTTTCTTTCTTTGTCTCTTTCTGTCTTTCCCTTCCTTTCTTTTTTTCTCTCTCTCACACACACACCACACACTCTGCTATTTCTTTTTCTTTCTTTCTTTCTTTCTTTCTTTCTTTCTTTCTTTCTTTCTTTCTTTCTTTCTTTCTTTCTTTCTCTCTCTCTCTCTCTCTCTCTCTCTCTCTCTCTCTCTCTCTCTCTCTCTCTCTCTCTCTCTCTCATCTCTCTCTCTCTCACACACACACACACCCCTGTCAGCCTTCATTTCCTCTTGCTCCAGGCACTTTACTCACAAAGGGAAGCAATACTTCTAGTGTCCATGAAGAATCCAGCCTTGGAACAGTTTTGCAGGTTAATGGACTGCTGCTCCACCCACAGTCATGTGTTTCCAAGTGGCTGCTTGAAAATGCATGGCTAGGGCAGGGGAGCAGTCCTCCTTTAAACTGGGGCAGGGAGCATTGGGTGAGCGGGGCAAGCGAGTGAGCTGAAACTGTGCAACTGGGTTGGGGGCGTGGCCAGCTAGATATTGCTTCCGGTTCAGCGACCCAGGCCAAATTCTTGCTGCCAGTTCGCCTGGCTGTATAGCACCTCTGATATAATGTCTTCTAAAATACCCCTGTGTTTTAGTTCCCTTGTACCACAGGAAAGCATGCCACCCCAACAGCAAGTCATGTCCTTCTAATGTCAATATCCTACTATTTCTTAACGTTATCCATTCCTTTACCCACATCAAACTTGACGCTTCATAATGTAATTCCCAGTTAGGCAGGCCAAATCCTCCTTTTACTCTGACATCTTGCAACAGTTTAAGTTTTATTCTTGCTTTCTTTCCCTGCCAGATATATTTCAACACTACTATTTTATTCAAGTCTTCAAAGTAATCTTTCCCTATCCTAATTGGAATTGTCTGGAAGAAATACAATATCCTAGGTAATATATTCATCTTAATCATTCAAATTCTCCCTATTAATGACAACTGTAAATTTTCCCATTTGGCAAGTCTGTCGCACTCTGTTGTTTAAGTTTATAATAATTATCCTCTTTAAGTGTACTGCATCGTGCTGACAAATATAACCCTAAATATTTAACCTTATTTGTGACCTGGATCTGCAAAACTTCTGCTAATCCGTTCTTCTGTCTTCCTAACATATTCTTTGTCAGTATCTTCGTTTTATCTTTATTTATTTTCAAACCTGCTACTTTTCCATATGCCTTCAATGTTTCTATTAATTTAGATGCTGTTTCTAATGGATCCTCCAAAATAAAAACCAGGTCATCTGCAAATGCTTGTAACTTGTATTCTTCCTTTTTAATTTTCATTCCTTTTATATCTTTTTCTTCCTTATTATTCCTGTTCACTACTTCTAATGTTAACACAAACAACAGAGGCGACAGTGGACAACCTTGTCTAGTTCCTTTTCTTATGTCAGTAGACTCTGTAAATTCACCATTTATCATTACCTTTGCAGTTTGTTTATCATATATTGTTTCTATTGCTTGAATGAATTTCTTACCAAAGCCCATCTGTTCAAATTGCAATGTCATCAATTGCCAATTCATGTTATCAAAGGCTTTCTGTGTATCTAGAAAAATCAAGACCATTTGTTTTTCAAGATGTGCTTCATAATATTCCAACATACCCAGAATTATTCTCACATTGTCTTTCATTTGTCTCTTTGGCAGAAACCCATTTTGATCCGATGGTTAAAGTAATTTAAATATCGTTTAAGTCTTTCTGCCAATATTGAAGCAAAGATTTTATAATCCAAATTTAGCAGAGATATAGGTCTATAATTCTTGATTTGCTGTGGGTTGGCAACTCCCTTTGGCACATGTGTAATGTACGCTTCTCTCCATGATTTGGGTAGCCTCTTCTTTAACATAACTTTATTCATCACTTCTAATAATGGAAGATTCAATAATTCTTGTAGTATTTTAGAAAATACCGCAGGAAGTCCGTCTGGCCCTGGCGCCTTTCCATTATTTTGTCTTTTCAATGCTTCAGTCAACTCCATCATTGTTATCTTCCCATCTAACATATTTTCAATATCTTTGGGTATCTGGGGTAGATTTGCTTCTTGTAAGTATTGCTTAATACTTACCTCTTCTACCTTCTCTTGTTCTCACAATTTCCCATAATAGTCTTGTATATTTTTTTCTTCTCTTCATTATTGTAGCAAACTTGCCCTTGTTCATCTATTATCTCCTTTATTTTTCTTGGTTCTCTCTCTTTTCTCAATTTATATGCTAACCCCCTGCCTGGTTTATTTCCACCTTCAAAGTAATTCTGTTTAGCACTTCTAATTTTTTGAGGTAATTCTTCTTTTTCTATTTACCCCATTTTAATTCTGTCCATTTTTATTTTAATGTCTTTTTGTTGCTCTTTAGGTTTACCTTCTTCTTTTTCAGTTGCAACCAGACATTCCTCTTGAAATTCAATTAGACTCTTCCCTTCTTATGTCCTCTTCTTTCCCTCTGAAATATTCTGTGTAGAAAAGCTCTGCCTTTTCAATTGAATCAATTCTGTGTCTTTGCTCCTGCCATATAAACATGAGGCCTTCTGGTGTCAGCCATCTGTAATTAACATCTTTCTTGAGTCACATTTTAATCAAAAATTGATTTTCTCTTCTTATTTCTCTCACTCTTCTTGGCACTTGTTTCAGAACCACAATTTCTTTATCTTTATATTTTAGTGTTTTTTCTCTTGCCACTTGGAGTATTTGTGTTTTAATAGTTTTCTGAGTGAATCTTATATGGACTTGGTCACTTATTTCTCATTGCATATTTTGTAAAGACACGAAACACCTCATCCATTCCATTCATCATCTTCTCTTTGGTTATCTCCAATACTTCTGCAAGAATTTCTGTCATTATTTCTGTAAGGTTTTTGCCCTTTTATTCTTCTAAATTCTGGAATCTAAGATAAAGCTCTGACCTGTCTATTTCCCATCCCTATGAGCTCTTATCCTTTTCAACCACATTCAATCAAGTATCAATGCTCCAATTTTCTTATCTCTTTGTATATCCTGTTCTTCAATTTTCTGGAATCTATCCTCATATTTCATCATCATCTGGTGGATATTCTCAACTTTTTCATCTGTCTTTTCAATTCTCTGTTAAATATTTTCAATTCTCTTTTCAATTTTCTCTGTTCTTACTTGTATCTTTTGAATTCCATGAATAATCATCTGTAATGTCACTTCCTTATCTTTTTCCTGTTGCAACATCATTTGTATTGATTGTTGTCCTCCAGATGGTGGAGATTGGTATCAAAAAAGCAGTAGTTGTTGTCTTTCTGCTCATCTTCCAAAAAATAAACAAGAAAAAAAAAACAGGCAGCAAAAAAGAGAAAAAAGAAAAGGAAAAAATTCTTCAGGCTCTTGTATACCTTAATCCAATAAGTTCCACATATTTAAAAATAGAACTAAAACAGAAAAAGGAACCAGAAAGGGAACATTAAAAAAAAGATTAAAAGGAAAAAAAATATCTTCTTCAGAGATATAAAAAAGAAAAAAGAAAAGAGCTGTAAAAAAAGAGAGAAAAAAATTCAAATTCCTTGCCAGGCCACAGTCCAACTAAAAAATATCTGGATGGGGGGGGGGGGAGACAAAAAGGGGAAAAAAAGCTAAAAACAAACTGTGCCACTATATGATGTTCAAAGCTCTTTTATCAAGTTTCAAACCAGATTTATAGTTCTCTCTTCAAGGTCACCACAGTTTTCTTTCTTTCACTTAAAAATCTTCAGATTCCAGCCATTAATAGTTCAAAAGAAGAGCACCTGTGTAAACAATATCCATGCTCATCCAGCTATCTTCTCAATACACAGGCTCAGAGTCCTTGATTTTTGCAACAGTTTAAAAACAAGAAAGAGAAAACAATGCATCGAAACCTCTGGGTGGCAGTGTTACTTATTTCCATCTATTTTCACCTCCCCCCTCCAATCCAGCACCCCCCCCAAAAAAAGAGAAAAAAAAAAAGAGAAAAATAAAAAAGGCTAATAAAAAGTGTTAAAACGTTGAGGAATTAAGTAAAAAGAATAATCTTAAACAAAAGAGACCTTTAAAAAAAAAGGAAAACCAATCCAGTTTAAAAAGGAAAGTCTATTACATAAATTCCAAGCATAAAAAGGAGGGGGAAAAATCACTTAGTTTAATATTGGCTCAATCTCGCCACTTAATCACTTCTATTTTCACTTTTAATTGAAGTTTTAAACTATTTAGAGTGTTATTTTGTAAAAATAATAGTAGTATACAAATTGTCTCACCAGACCAACACACTTTCTCCACTTTCTTCCTTTCCGGAGCTGTCCCAGCTTCAGCAGCTTGATGGCTGCCTCTTCACTGCCAGCATAAAGGGCTTTTCCTGGATCGACCAGGGACTTTGTGATGTCCCTGGGATCAAAAGGATGAGTCCTTTTCAATCACCATCTCTGCAGGATGGTTTAGGTCCTTCTGGACCATCCAACAGCAAAAATATTGTTGGCGATCTTGGAGAATCAAGATCGCCTGTTGTATTGCCGTGACACCAGCTCCACCCTCTCCACCCTCTCTGAAGAAAAGAACTTTTAAAAGTGGAAAGTGATATAGAGCGCCACCAAATTGTTAAAGACGTTTTTCCTTCATGATTTTATGGAAAATCACTGGTCTTATAATTGCTATGAGACAAAAGAATAATAAAAGAACAAGAACGCCAGAAACTAAAAAAAAAGAGGGGGGGGTTTGAAATTGTAGTAATAGGATAAACGAATGCAATATCTGGGGCTGTTGGATGTTGATTGTGATAAAGAGACAGAAGGATTAATAAGGACAATAGAGACAAAAGGAGACCTTTGGCAAGGACCGTAACAAAAGACTTTGAATTTTAATAACTCAACTGATTAAGCAAAATGGAAGAAATAAGCAAAGACTTTAAGTCAGAATTGCAAACTGTAAGTGGAATTCTGAAAGAAAGAAGGGAATTATTGGACATACTGGCAAAAAAAAATAATGGCAATGCAGTCCATAGAAGAACAAAGAAATCTCAGAGGGGAGGAGTTAAAGGAAGAGGAAAGTGATTCAGATGAACATGGAGAACAAGAGATATCACCAAAAGACATTAAAGGAACTAAAACTATGACATTGATGACAGAGTTAATAAGTACAAGAGAAAACGCTCCCAGGATTAAACAAAAGAAGAAGAAATTCTGCAAGAAGAAACTTGAAAAAAGAGAACAGGAAAGCATGGGGGAGAAGATGGGTGACTGGCAGATGGAAATAAAAAGGAAAGATTAGGGAAACTTAGAAAAAGGAAAACTAGCTAAAACCAAGAGAAATGACAAGGCCGATAGATTTAGAGATAAGGGTTAGATAGTATATAAAAGGGGGATGCCACATGGGAATGTATTTGGGTATTTTTTTATAAGAAATTTAAAATGGGGAGATTTGAAATTCAAAATGAATTGGGAATTACCCTAAGAGTATTATATATGATATATGAGAAAAGTGAAGATGAACTAAGAGATGTTAAGAGGATTTTATTCTTATTAATCTGTTCTTTTATATATATATATCCCAAATGAAATAGAAAATAAAATTGACAAAATAAAGTATATGAGAAAATAAAAAAATATGGATCATATTGGAATTTTATAATGAGAATATTATATTATAATTAAAAAGAGGGAAATGAAATTTTATTTAAATTACAGGGGTAAAATTTGACTATGTGGAAATAAAGAAAAATATGAAATGCTTATATGAATAATGTTGGAATAAATATAACAGATATTGTACATTGAGGAATATACTATGTGGATCCTAAATATATTAATTTTACTTTAATCTTGCTTTTTTGTGTGTTTACTACACATTGGTGTTGAGTTAATTAATGAAGATAATTAATTAATGAAGATAATGATGCATAAGGTAATGATGCATAATGAAGATAGTTAATTAATGAAGATAATGATGCATAAGGTAAGATAAATTGGTTGTAAGCTGAAAATGGAAATATGTGAGGAAATGATTTTGATATTGAATTAATGATTTGAAATATGAAATGGAAATTTATTTGAAGATTAGTGGAGTGGATAATAATTTGGTGTGTTATTAAAAAAGAAAGTTGAAAATGTAAGTATGACTATGTATCCGTGTTGTAATCTGGAATCACGTTGCTCACGTGAAGAGATGTGTAAAAAATAAAAATAAAAAACTTTTTTAAAAAAAGACACTAGAGTTAAATGGCATTTACTTAGAAATGGCACCAAATTCCATAGCTCTGGGTGACCTTCCTCAGAAAACTCTAGAGACAAGAGGACAGGTTGAAGGACAGCAGAAGTCAATTTCTTGGGTGTTGAACTCTCTTCCCCAGCATCACTTTCTGGACTTACCCTGACAGGAAGGAAGGACCATAACCACAAGAGAACAATGATCCTAGGGGTGTATCTGTAATTTTTACGAACATGTTTTATTCCAGCCCCTCCTCTGCAAGTGGAGCCCAGAAAAAGTTCAGGAACCCAAGAGGAGAAGTTGCTTCTTGGTGTAATTATGACCTTTGAGTCCTGTGATGCTATATTTCCAGTTTTTGACTTTGATATAGGCATTAGACTGAAGCCACATGCAAAGGATCTTGTGTCAGAAAAGGATAAATTCCTTGGGTGAAGCTCTCTGGGACCAAGTTTTGGGACAGGTACAGGCTCTGCTCTTGATTGCACCTTTCTCTCCTTTGCAGATGAAACTGAGTGATTCTCTATTTAGATCAGGAAAGCCACTGGCACTTCTCAGAGTTTTTTTCCTTTTCCAACTGTTCCTGTTATTTGTGTTAGAAAGAGGAAGTGGATTGATTAATGCCATGATTAATGCTTCTGCTGCTGCTGGTGTCCCGGTCAGTCTGTGGGAAGCTGAGAAGGAAATGCCCGCTGAGTTTGAAGCACCAGGATGGCTACAATCCATGGAGCTTTTACAGGCCAGGAAACCATCTCATTGGTGTGGTCACAACTGAAACATATGTGTCGTCTATAATGTGGCCTTTCAACTGCCCTACTTCTATACCTTCTCCTTTGTAAGTCATGCAGGGTGCACTCCCTCTATGTGCAATGCTATAATTCTCCTTTTCTTCTAATTCCCCTTATTTTTGTACCTTAGGACCTGTCTAATTTCCTGAATGATTTTTATTTCCATGACTTCCCTCTTTTGCTTAACTTTGTGGAAGAGAGTAAAATCCAAAGTTGGGGTTGAAAAAAAAACCTGAAAGAAATCCAGATGATTTTCCTTTCTCAGTTCAATCCTGAGTCATCACTTGAATAATGACCTTTGTTTAAGTAGTGATTGAAACAATTGTAGTTGCCTCTCTCAGCCCATTTCCACAGTTGCATAATTGATAACATAACAGATAATCAGAATTGGAAGGGAACTTGTAGTCCAACTGTTATGTTGTGGGAAAGATTGAGTCAAGACCAGTTAGACTTCAGCTCTTTTTATTTTCTTGCTGGACTGATCTGCTGCTGAGCCGCGGCAGCCTTTTTTATAGCGGCCAATGTCAACTGCCAATGGCAGTTCTTTAAATCTCCCACCGTCTGGGTGGCCAATCCAATTGCAGTATTTCAAGAATGCAAATATCTAACACCCCATCCCACTTGGTCCAGTCCAACCAATCAGGACCCCCTACATTGCATAGTTACATAAATAGGCGGGACTCTTATGATTCCTATTGGACCTGCACAATCCAGTCGTGGTGTTGTCTTCGGGCTGTTCGGACGGGCTCGCTGTCTCTCCTGAAGTTCTCCGTGGAACCTCCTGGAAGGTAGAGTCAGCCATGCCGCTCCTGCCTGGTCTATCCAAGCTGGTTGAGTCGGCTCGGATGCTCCCTCCAGGAGAGGCTTCATGATGACTTTCTGCGGCCTGCTCCATTCTCCCGAAGTCTCTTTCAGGTATGTGACTGTGATTTCTTATTGGGACTACCAGTGGTGTTGGTTGGTGCATTGCTGGTGGTGTTTGTTTATTTCTTGTATTTGTGGAGGGCCTTCCCCTTCCCTCTTGCTTGTGCTTGAGGGGTCTTCCCCCTCTCTAGTTTGTTTATTCTTTTCATTTACTGTTTGAGGTGGTTCATGTGTGTGCGTACATTCCTCTCCTTCGTCCCTTTGGTCGTTTGTGTTTCTTAATAGTGTTCCTGATCTAAGCTGGTCTATGTGTCTCCTCCAGCTTCGTCCGTCCTCTGTCTCCACTCTGTATGACCAGGGTCCTGTTATCTGTGTTATTTTAGCTGGTATCCATAGTGCTTCCCCCATGAGGTTTTTTGTGTATATTAGGTCCCCCATCCCAAATACTTACTGGAGGAGTCTGTTGGCTTTTCAGGGCTTTATGTGGGGTGTAGCCTGTCTAGGTGAGACCTTAATTTTCTGCCCATTAATAGTTCTGCTGGGCTTTTATACGTTATGGAGTTTGGCGTAATGTGTTGTATGGTTAGTCGTTTACAGACTTTTTACTGCATGTCTCCAGTTTCTAGTTTGTGGAGAGTTTCGTTAGTATAACGGACCATGCGTTCTGCCCGTCCATTTGTAGCCGGCCGGACCGGCACTGTCAATGTGTGCCTTATTCCTTGTTCGGCCAGGAACCTCTCAAATGTCAGTGCCGTGAATTGTGGCCCATTGTCGGATACAAGCACATCCAGCAACCCATGTGTTGCGAAGAGTTTCCTTAGCTGCCTGATTACAGCTGCTGTTGTGGTTGAGTGCATGATGCTTACCTTCAGCCAATTGAGTAAGCTTCTACCACTATCAAAAATGCATGACCTTTCGTTGGCCCTGCAAAATAAATGTGTATTCTCAACCATGGTCCCCTAGGTGTTTCCCAGTCTAGTATTGGTGCAGAAGGGGGCGCAGGTCTAGATTCTTGGCATTGTTTGCACGTTTCCACCCATCTCCCAATGTCCTTATCCATCCCTGGCCACCATACGTAACTCCTGGCCAGAGACTTCATCGTTACAATGCCTGGGTGTCCTTCATGTAATAATTTAAGTATTTGTTCCCTCAGTATTTACAGTATGATCACCCTATCCCCACATAGAATGCACCCTTTTAATATCAAAAGTTTTGTTTGTCGATTCTGGAATGGTTTAACAGTCTCGTTACCTTTGGTTTCTGGCCACCCTTTACCTACACAATTTAAAATTTGCACCAGGTCTCTGTCTTTTGCAGTTTCCTTCGCAATGTCTGGTGCTGTTATGGGTAGGTTCGCCAGCGTCTCGATCTGCAGTGTTGATGTGGTTGGTGCAGGATCATCTTCTAAATCAGATTGGGAAAAATGGCTCATGGCATCAGCATGTGAAATGTTCTTACCTGGCCGGTAGGTTAATTTGTAGCTGTATGCAGAAAGGAACTTGGACCATCTTGTCATTCATGGTGACAATATGTTTGGTGTGTCTTTGTTTCCTACGAGTATTCCTAGGAGGGGTTTGTAATCTGTGATCAGAGAAAAAGTCCTGCCATAAATATATTCGTAGAAACGCTTGACTCCTGTTATTGTGGCCAGCGCTTCCCTGTCCAGTTGGCTGTAATTTCTGTCCACTTTAGATTGGGTTTTGAGTAGAAGGCGATCGGTGCTTCCCTTCCATCTGGTAATGTGTGGCTAAGAATTGCCCTGACGCTGAACGGTTATGCTTCGCATGTTAAGGTTAGTGGCAAGGTTTCGCTGTGTTGGATTAGTACAGAGTCTGATGTCAGTAAGTCCTTGATTCCCTGGAATGCGGTTTCTTCTCGACGTCCCCATGTACAGGTAGCTTTCTTATCCAGTAACGTGTGTAATGGTTCCGCTGTCGTTGCCTTCTGTGGCAAAAAGACATTGTAAAAGTTAATAAGTCCCAAAAAAGCTTGTAACTCTGTCTTATACCCAGGTCTGGGAGCTTCTTTGATTGCTCTGATTTTCTTTTCTGTGGGGTGAATCCCTTCTTTATCTATGAGGTATCCCAGGAATTCAACTTTGTCGGTGGCTAGTTGGCACTTCTCTCTTTTCACTTGAAGTCCCGCCTCTTTAAGTCTTTGTAAGACTTCCCTCAGGCGGCCTTCCAATTGTTTTTTTCCCCTGGTTGATACCAGTACGTCGTTGAAATATGGTACCACCCCCTTGATTCCCTGTAATAGACGCTCCATCAGACTTTGGGATACCTCTGGGGGCACCCTGACTCCAAATTGCAGTCTTTTGCATTTGAATGCCCCCCTGTGAGTCACAATTGTTTGTGCTTCTGCTGTTTCTGGGTCAACCGGCAATTGTTGGTAAGCTTGTGCAAGGTCGAATTTCGTGAAGACTTTTCCTCCTCCCAACGAATGTAAAAGGTATTGGACCACGGGGACGGGGTATGCACTTTGTTGTAATGTGTGGTTGAGTGTGGCCTTATAGTCACCACAGATTTGCACGGACCAATCTGGTTTAATTGGGGTAACAATTGGGGTTTACCACTCTGTGTGTTCTATTGGTTCCAATACTCCCTGTGCGATGAGTTTATCTAATTGCTCATCGATTTTTGGTTTTAGCATGAACAGGCCTCGCCTCGCCATAAACCTGATTGGAGTTATGTTAGGGTTTAAATTAAACAATACAGGGGACCCTCGGTATTTGCCCAGTTTTTCATCGAAGACGTCCTGGAATTCTCACATCAGATTCTCTTCCCAGTCTGTCTCGGTGATGCTGTTGACTCCAGTCACTCCGATTCTCAGGGGTGTGAACCATCCGAGCCCCAGTAAACCTGGGCGATCCCGGTCTACTATTGTCAATGGAAGGATTGACTTGTATTTCTTGAATCTGACCTGGAAATGTCCAAGTCCGACTATGGAAATTCTGTTCCCTTGGTAGTCTTTAAGAGTGAGTTTTTGTCTTTCTAATTCCTTCCTTTCTATGTCTGGTATCAAGCTCTTTAGGGTGTTCCATGATATCATGGATAGGTACGACCCGGAATCCACCTCCATCTCGCATGTCTGATCTTCTATCTTGACTCACACATGCACCTTCCTTGTGTTGATCATGCTTGAATGTCCAATGATTATTGTCTGGCGTGTTTCTTCTTTTCTGCTGGTTACGCTGAATTACTTATTTCTGTTTTCTCAGCTCCAACGATTCCCTGTTTGTCTTTCTATCATTCTGGGTGTGTGTGCTTTCTCTTCGTCTTGGGCTGCAGCTATTTCTGTTCCGGCAGACTCTCGCTATGTGTCCCCATCTTTCACGATACCTGCACACAGCATCGAGGAAATGGCACTCAGAATGTGGGTGATCCCCTCCGCACCTGGCACAATGGAACTCAGTTCTCCTTTCTCTCCGGTCTCGTCTGCTTTTTTCCAACTGGAGCCTATTGATCTCTTCTTCCTCCTCATCAGTTTCAGACAGGGATTTGATGTCCTCATGGTGTGTTGTGGTGGTAGCCTTTTGAGGTTCCTCTATCTTCTTTTCTTGGGCTGTGCTAGGGTCTTTCCAGGCTTCTTGTGTTGCTTTATTCATTTGCCGCATGGTAGCTACTGATTTCTGTGCTGCTTCCACTGTGGCAGCTTCGGCGATGGCCTCCGTTACTGTGATTCTTGTTCTGGTCAATAACCGGCTGTGTAGGGTGAGATCTCTGAGTCCGAGGACCACGCGGTCCCTCATGGCCTCATCCATATTGAGAAATTTGCACACTCCACCAATGTCTCTTAGGGCCGCAACGAAATCTCCTATGCTCTCACCTTCCTTCTGGTCTCGCTTGTAGAATTCATGCCTCTTGATGAGGCTTGATACGGCTGGTGCATAATGGGCTCGCAGCACTTTGTCCAATTCTATTATTCCAACCTATTCTAACATGTTCATCAGAACAAAATTGAGTTTGTCAATAACTAATATTTTGGAGTTGACCTGGACCACATAATAACATATTATTCTTCATTACTTTTTCAGATCGCTTCTGAAATTCCTTCAGAGGGTCTGAGTGATAAAAGGAGATTCCCCCTTTTCCACCAGATAATCCCCAAAGAAGGATCCAGTACCCAGCAATCGTCCAGCTGCTCCTCTATTTGAGCTGGACCCTGATTGGTCTCTTTGCTTCAGACACAGAGAAGGGAGAGTATTTCATGAGGACTTTCCCTCCGATGCTTGTCAGGAAAGGGATTTGTGTGGTTATATCACAACAAATCTCAACTGAACTGGGCAGTTCTCAACAACAGGCCCTCTCTTAGTGAAGACAAGTCAATTTCTATGTTCACTACATGGAATATGATTCCATCTGGAACAGAATTCTTCCTTTCCATGAAACATTTCTGAATTTGCCAGGACCCGTTGAAGGGAAAGTTTGGATTGTCATAAATTTTGAATGGTGTTACATATTAACATACTTGTAATACCCTAACCTGATTGGCTGAAATGAACTGCACTGTGATTGGCCGAGATGCACGATGGTGATTGGTTTGTAAGGAATCTCCCGTGATTGGACGAACCAATTGCGGGAGATTCAGAAAGCTGACATTGGGTGAGAGCCGCCAGCAAGCTCTATAAGAAGAGCTGCCGCGGTGTCAGTCTTCAAGATCTTCTGCTATTGCTTTGCATCTTTTCGACTG
>BLBF01016501.1:886171-904492 GCA_015471245.1 Laticauda colubrina
TGGGGAAGTGAGCTGGAGGAGTTACATTCGTCTGATGTATAAATGGAAGGGGGGAGCATAAAATAGAGTTAGGTTTCTATTTCTCGCTTAGCTTTCTTCTTTCTCTGCGCAACTGCAACCCGTTATCAAACTATGCCAAGGTCAACGGACAGAGGCCTCATCATCACCTGAAGATGCCACATGATCATATCCACAACTTCTAATTGGAAGTGTCAGTTGAATTATTGGGGGTGGGAACATTTCCATCATTTTCTGTATGTGAATTGCGCGCCTAAATTCTCAGATTCAGAATTCTTTGGTTGCTACCACTTCACTTTCAGTAAAAGATATCTTTTCTCTAAACTAAAGAGTCTAAGTATTTCTTTCCTGGATTTTGAATGGAGCTCCGACTGACACGCGGCTTGCTAAAGGCTACACAGATCTATACCTTGAATAAAGAGCTGAAGTTACGCTGGTCTCCTGTCTCCTGATTTCCCTCACTTCTACACTGGCGACGAGGGTGGGATTCTGAGACAATGAGACCAGTCGGGCACGTGGCAACTGAGCTGAACAACCGACAAGATGGCTGGCAGCAACTCACCACCCACACCATTCGACCAGGCAGCCGAGGACTGGGAATCCTACATTGATAGATTCCTCATGTTCCTCAAGAGCAACAATCTCAAGGATGCAAATGACCATCAAAAGAGAGCTGAGTTCCTGACCCATTGCAGACCAGCAGTATTCAAGATGGCCAAAGCGTTGGCCAAGCCAGAGGACATGAAGGAGATGACTTGGCCAGATCGATTACTTTGGAACCACTATGTCCCAGCCATGCCAAACCTGATCCGGCGACACGAAGTCTATCATCGGGATCAAAAGGACGGGGATTTTGTGGCAGAATTGAGGAACATCGGAGGTGCATGTGGCTTTTCAGACATGGATGAGGCTCTTAGGGACTGCGTGGTTCTGGGTCTCAGAGACCCCATGATCCAGAGCAGGCTAATGGCCCAGGCAGACATTACAGTTACCGAAGCCATTACTGAAGCCATCGTAGCCGAAGCCACAAAGAAATCAGTGACCAAGATGCGACTAATGAATGCAAGGGATCAGCCAACAACATCGAAGCCCAACACATCCCCTGAAAAATGAACTGAAACTGGTCACAAAGCAACAATGGTGAGGCACGAGGACGTCGATCAATCACCCAACACTGACGATGAGGAAGAGGAGATCTACAGATTGCAAGCAGAGCGAGACTGACAGAGAAGTCGTAAGTCGGGCTTCCAGTGAGCCAGTTGTGGCGACCACCCCCATTCTGAGTGCTGGTTTTTAGATGCCTTTTGCCGGTACTGTGAAAAATGGGGGCATATCGCCAAGGTCTGCTGAAACAAACAGACCTCCAGCCCAAGACGACATGACAACACACCTCCCAGAAACTGAGACATATTCACAGAGAACCGATGGAACCGCGAAAACTGAAGCAAGCAGCTCAGCGAGACCAGACAATGGGAAGAAACCCATCAAACAGTCACAATCGGCCATTCAGACAACTCAGATGCAAGAAAAGTACACGTGCAGGTCCGCATCGAAGGCAGGCTATGCAGAATGGAGGTGGACTCCGGATCATACCTCTCCATGGTGTCCTGGGACACAATTAAGAGGTTAGCGCTCAGCTTATAGAAACAAGAGCTAGGAAACCAGAGACTCACCATTAAAGACTATCAGGGGAACAGAATCCCCATAATAGGAATTGGACACTTCCATGTAACCTTCAAAAGGCAAGGAAAAGTACTTCCACTCACTATTGTCAACAGAGACCGCCCAAGCCTGCTGGGTCTGGAATGGTTCACGCCATTAAGGATCGAGGTGGCGGGCCTCAACCGTGTCGAGGAAACAGACTGGGAAGAGGAGCTGATGAAGGAATTCCAAGAAGTTTTCGACAGACAATTAGGCAAGTACTGGAGGTCCCCAATATCATTTAGCTTGAACCCCAATATCGCCCCAATCCGGCTCAAACCAAGATGAGTTCCATTCACCTTCAAACCAAAAATAGACCAACAATTAGATAAGCTCATCGCACAAGGGGTCCTGAAACCAATAGATCATGCACACTGGGAGAGCCCAATAGTCACCACAATCAAACCAGACAGGTCCGTCAGAATTTGTGGGGACTATAAACCGACACTTAACAAAGCACTGCAACAAAGTTCATACCCAGTCCCAGTGGTACAGCACCTCTTACACTCATTCGGGGGAGGGAAAGTCTTTGCAAAGCTTGACTTGGCGCAAGCATATCAACAGCTGCCCGTCGATGCCGAGACTGTGGAAGTGCAAACTATCGTGACCCACAGGGGAGCTTTCCGGTGCAAAAGGCTCAAATTTGGAGTCAGTGTGGCACCAGGAGTGTTCCAGAGTTTAATGGAACGGTTACTCCAAGGAATAAAGGGAGTTGTGCCATATTTTGATGATGTGTTGGGAGCAGCCAAAGACAAAAGACAATTGAGAAGCCAACTCAGAGAAGTCCGACAAAAATTTAAAAATGCAGGACTTAAAGTTAAAAAAGAAAAGTGCCAGTTATGAAAAGGTTGAGTTCCTGGGATATCTGGTGGACAAAGACGGAATCCACCCTACCCACAAAAAAATAAAAGCAATAAAGGAAGCCCTGAGATCTCAAAATAAGCCCCAATTACAAGCCTTTCTGGGACTAATCAATTTCTACAATGTCTTTTTGCCACAGAAGGCAACAACAGTGGAACCTCTGCATAGGTTGCTTGACAAGACATCTGTGTGGTCCTGGGGCAAGCGGGAAGAGGCCGCCTTCCAGAACATAAAAGATCTCCTCACATCACAATCAGTCCTCATCCAGTACAGCGAGACCCTACCACGAACGGTAACCTGTGACGCCTCTCCATTTGACGCCTCTCCATCTGAGCTATACTCAACCATACCCTGCCAGACGGGAAAGAAGCACCGATTGCTTACTTCTCGAAAACACTATCAAAGGCAGAAAGAAATTATAGCCAGCTCAACAAGGAGGCACTTGCAGCGGTTATCGGCGTGAAGCGGTTTCACAAGTACTTATACGGTAGGGACTTCACCCTCATCACCGACCATAAACCACTATTGGGGATCCTGGAGGGAAACAAGGCCACCCCCAACATACTGTCTCCCCGGATTACAAGGTGGTCTGAGTTCCTTGCCGCCTATACCTACAAACTAATACATCACCCAGGGAAATGCATCTCGCATGCCAACCCACTAAGCCGTTGCCCCTTAACCAATTATGAAGATGACCCTGCACCCACCACATCCACCTTGCAAATAGAGACATTGCCCAACCTACCAACAACCGCATCAGACATTGCGAGAGAGACGAGCAAAGAGGGCAAACTGGCGCGAGTTTTGAACTGGGTGGTAAAAGGGTGGCCGGAAACAGAAAGCAGTGCCCAGTTTAAACCCTTCCGAAACCGGCTAACTAAATTATCCTCCCAAAAGGGATGTATACTATGGGGCGATAGAGTGGTAGTTCCAGACAGCTTTCAAAAAAAAAAAATTACACATGTTGCATGAGGGACACCTGGGCATTGTGAAAATGAAATCCCTTGCCAGAAGCTACGTATGGTGACCAGGGATAGACAGAACCATTGAAACCTGGGTGGCTACATGTGACAAATGTCAGCAATCCAGACCAAACCCACCCGAAGCACCAACCCTCCAGTGGGAAACACCAAGGGGACCATGGTGGAGGGTCCATATAGACTTTTCAGGACCCACAAAAGGGCACACTTTCTTGATCGCAGTAGACGCTTACTCCAACTGGTTGGAGGTAAGCCTAATGCGATCTACCACGACGGAGGCGGTTACAAAATAAGTAAACTGACTTTTTGCCACCCACAAACTACCTGACTTGATAGTATCTGACAACAGGCCACAATTTACGGCATTGGCATTCGAGCAATTCCTTACAGAACGGGGAATCTGACATGCCCGCTCATCTGGCAGCGAACGGGCGGGCGGAACGAATGGTCAGATACACCAAAGATGCTTTAGAAAGGATGGACACTGGTAACATACACGACAAAATAAATAAACTATTAACAATACAGCACATAACACCAAATGCCAAAACCAATAAAAGACTGGCAGAACTCCTGATGGGAAGAAAACTCCGATCCCATCTAGACAGACTTCACCTGATATACAATCCAGAAAAACCACCAGATTCATCCAGCCGATACCGGGCATTTAATCTGGGAGACACGATCTATGCTAAAAAAATTTCAGTGGACCCACTATGGGTACCCGCTACAATAACCCAAGTAACAGGCCCCCGGTCGTACCGGCTGGAAACAGTGGATGGAAGAAACTGGAAACGGCATGTCGACCAAATACATTCAAGAATAATTTTAAACAGCACCGAAAACCCACAAAACTCACAAACAGACTCTGATAAAAAAACTAGGGGGGGGGGAGAAACCCCAAACAATCATCAAAAAGAAAGAGAAAATATGACGACAAGACAACGACAAACTGGATGGGCCCAATCAACGCAAACCGAACTAGAAATACAAACACCGCTAAATAAAAGAAGAAACCAACAAGACCCACCAGAGAATGAAGGCAGCTGAAGGGTACCAGAGGAAGACGACCCACTCGAAACCTCACCTGGAAGGAACAGTCAAGCCAGCTCAACCAGCCCGGAAAGACCGGCCGGGAACAAAGAAGCCGACAACTTGACCGAACCCAGTAGACCGGGTGGGAGTTGCAGCGAAAGGCCTGACTCACCCTTCCAGGCGGTTCCATGGAGAAGAGCGGGAGCAACGAAGATCCCTTCTGAACTGGCTGAAGACCACGCAGCAACTGAACTGCGCAGATCAAGTAGGCAAGTAAAAAGCCCTGCCTACCTATACGACTACGTCACGTAGGATGGACCATACCAAGAGGGGAGGGGTGTTACATATTAACATTCTTGTAAAACCCCACAGAATCTCCCATGATTGGACGAACCGATCGCAGGAGATTCAGAAAGCTGTCATTGGGTGAGAGATGCCGGCTACCTCTATAAGAAGAGCTGCTGCGGCTCGCTAAAGGCTACACAGTTCTATACCTAGAATAAAGAGCTGAAGTTATGCTGGTCTCCTGTCTCCTGATTTCCCGTGCTTCTGCAAATGGTTTGAAATGAAGAAGCACAGACTTCTCAAATACATCCACAATATTTGGAACTTTGGTTATCTGCCAAAAGGAAGGCCAATGGATGCTGCCTTTGAACCCCATTTCTTTCTGGAAGATCAGTTTCAAGATCATTATTTCTGCTGTGCCCTTGCGAAGCACGTCTTTTCTGTCAAAGGCTGCAGAAGATGCACCCAGAAAGCACCATTGGAGACCCAGGAAAAAAGAAACAGGAAACGGATCTCAAGTGACCCCCATTTATACAGTATCATGAAGACTTTGGCCCAGGCCGTGAATGCCGCCTATTCCTCCAGATTGAGGAGGGGAAGGAAGGAGGGAGAAAAGAGGTTGGGGGCTCTGAGGCTGCAGCCATGGCAGGTATGGGGTCCCAATTGGGATCCATTAATTTGAGATCCTTTGGAGAAGGAACCCAAAGAAGAAGGAGGGGCACATCTCAACCTTCTTGTGCTGCAAAAGGTCCAAAGAATAACAGGGAGCAGATCTGAAGTTTTTGTCCAGCCTCTGTTGGAAGAAATCTCCTTCTGGGTTCAGTTCCAAGTGGGGAAGAAAGACGCTGGAAACATGGTGACTGCTTGGAAGATGGTTTAATGGTGGACAGGAGCACATGCCTTGGTTGAGGAAAGAAGGGCTGAGATGCTGAGAGTGCAAGTGTTTTATGCCTCTGTTGGGATTTGAATTTGAGCTTGTATTCTGATCGGTTGTGAGCTCCCATGGGGCCATGCAGGGGCACCTCTGTAGGCTGTCCTGAGTCCCAGCCTTGGAAGAGCCTGGCTGAATGATGGTGATGTAATGAAAGGGCTTTGGGAAATTCCTATATAGCTTTACCTGGAGTGAATCTTTGTGATGTAAAATAGACTGGCCTAGGCTTGAGTAATGGTCCATTAGCAAAGGTGGGAGGGGAGCTGAGTTTCAGGGGTGGGATTCAAAGTTATTAACAACTGGTTCTGTGGGTGTGGCCTAATTTGTGGGTGTGGCTTGTTGTTAATGTGACTGGGTGGGAGTGGCTTGTTGATTGGGAGTGGCTAGGTGGTCATGTCACTGGGGAAGGTGTGGCCATGTGACCATGAGTCTGGCAACCCAAATTTAAGTAATCCTCACTGAATGACCAGGTCCTCGCTTAGTGGCCAATTGCTTAGCAAGTGATTTTGGCAGTTTCCAAGGCCTGGGGAACCCTGAAGAGGGCAAAGTGAGGTGCAGACAGATATAGGGAGGGCATCAGAGGGCTGGACAAGGCCAACTCAACATCACTTCTTTGCCCTAATGACTAAGTATTAAAAAAGATATACCAAAACTAAAGGTAGTTTATTATGTCATGTCTTTAATGCTTAAATAATAAAAAGGTAGACAAAAGTATATTGTTATAACATTTTAAAATATAAATCAAAAACTACTACATAACAAAACTTTACAAAAAACATTAAAACTTATTGAAAGTACTCCCAAATTGCTTTTCTATTATCCCTCCAAGTTACAGTTTTCTTGTGTTTAACATGAGCATCTTCAGCTGTGTGATGATATGCCTGTAACCACTTCTTTACTAAAGGCCCTGTCCCACTGCACTTATGGATGCAAAGAGGATGTAAACGTTAAAAAAAGCTTGCCATCTGTTGGAAAACACGATGCATCCATTGTGTACTCATTGCATACGTGTCTCATACGCTCTATCCGTCGAGCATCCGTCCACTGCGATTTCATCCGCGCAAGAAGTTTTGAGCTGCACAAAACTTTGTGAACGGATGAACTTTCTGACGTGTACGATGTAAATCCACGACATGCGAGCAACAAACGTTCTTTATCCGTGTGGCATCCCCTTTCTTTCCATTAGGTGTTTCATCCGCTATGAGTCCGCTTTGAAATTCTTCCCCGGAACCCCTTCGGAGGTGTCATCCGCTTCCATCTGCTAGGCTTCCTATGAACATCCATTTAACATCCCCACTACATACTACCCACATCCGTTCTTTTCCGTTCTTTTCCATTCTTTTCCGTTCTTTTCCGTTCTTTTCCGTTCTTTTCCGTTCTTTTCCGTTCTGTTTATGCAAATTTTCACCACTTTTTGAAGCGGATGACAATGGATGGAGCCACCCCCAAAATTTTCTTCGTCCGCTGTGTCCTTTATGCATACGTTTTGTGTCCGTCGGCCAGTGGGACCTAGCCTTAAAGGAAAAAGGTCCCATTCTTGCACACGGAAGCCAATTAGACCAATGGTCAGGAGGTCTGTAATATTGGAAACTGTCAGGCGACTTCTGCCCTTTGAGCATATTATGTTCATCTGTGAGAGGCCCCTTTCTACCTCTGCTGAATTGACTGCAATAGTTTTAATAATATCTCTAGGCTTTTTAAAGCTGCAAGGAATTGTATAATTTTTAGAATCTTTTAGTACATTTTCTATGAAATCATGATAATCATTTATATTGATTTCATAATTGAAAATTTGACCAATGCAACCAATTGTCCTTCAGCTGCTCTCCATGGAACCATCATTTCTTCAATGTTCCAATAATCTGGCTCCAAATAATTTGGAAATTTTAATTGATCAATGTCTTTAAATTGGCAGTCTGTTCTTAAATGTTCACAATCCATCAATCTTTTCTTCAAATTAGTTACAGCCCCTGTCACACTGCACCAACGGATGGAAAGAGGATGTAAAATGGAGAGAAACACTTGCCATCCATTGGTTAACGCGATGCATCCGTTCTGTACTCACTGCGTCCGTTTTTCATCCTCTATATCCGTCCAGCATTCGACTATTGACATTTCATCTGCTCAAAATGTTTTGAGCTGCTCCAAACTTTTTGAGCGGAAAATGTATCCAACGCGTCCATTCTGCATTCGCAATGCATACGGGGAATATCCGTTCAACATCCATCGTCATCCGTTACGCGTCTGCTATATCCGCTAGGCATCCGCTCAACTCACATCTGCTCCAGCAGAAAACGGACACAGTGAGGAAGCGAAACGGACGTGGAACAGATACAAAGCGTTAGTAGCACGGACGGAGAAAGGATGAAAGTGGATGCAGCTCACATACAAAGCATTAAAATGGAAAAAACATTTGCAGAGGGGACCTATCTCGGATATTTAGGATGTCTGCAGGATGTGTAGAGGATGCAAAAGGACATTTAGCGGAAAACCTATATTTCCTATAAAAAGGGGGAGGAACTCACCTGGATCTCACTTTCAGTCCAGCAGCCCTGCGGTGCAGACCTCTTCAGCCTTCATCTGGCTCTTGCTCTTCCACAGCATCCAGTCATCGCCACCATGGATCATGACACACTCCTTTTGGTAGCCACCATCGTTCTACAACAGTGCAAAGCCCTCTCCAGACTCTTTCACCTGTTCTATGCAAAGAAAAGGAGGCGGCCAAGAAGTGTCTGGGTCCGAAGATGGATCGCGAGAAGAGCACAGTACGGACTGTACAACAAGCTGATGGTGGAGCTGAGGAACGAAGACACTCGTGCATTCCAGAACTTCATAAGGATGCCGCCAGCCATGTTTGACGAAGTTGTGGAGTGGCTGAGACCCAGGTTGAACAAGCAGACCACCAACCTCCAGGCAAGCATGGACCCTGGGTTCAAGTTGGCACTGACTCTGCGCCACCTCGCCTCAGGGACCACATACAGAACATGCAGTATGGCTGGAGGGTGCCACACAACACCATCAGCATTGTGGTCAGAGAAATGGTGCAGGCCATCATCGAAGAATACCTGGAGGAGCTCCTCCAGTGCCCCTCCACTGGAGAAGGCTGGAAGAAAGTTTCAGAGCAGTGGTATCAGAAGTGGAACTTCCCCCACACCGTTGGAGCCATAGATGGCAAGCACGTGGCCTGCAAAGCTCCAGCCAAGTCAGGGTCCACTTATTTCAACTACAAGGGATTCTTCAGCATCATCCTCTTCACCATGGTCGATGCTGACTACAAGTTCATGAACATCGATGCTTCAGGCAACGGCTCATCTTCAGATGCCGAGGTATACAATGCCAGTGACCTCAAGGAGGGGCTGGAACGCAACCACATCATGGGCTTCCCAGATCCAGACCCCCTGCCCAACGACACAGAAGATGTGCCCAACTTCATCGTGGGGGATGATGCCTTCTCCCTCAGAACCTACCTCATGAAGCCCTACACCTCCAGATGCCTCACCCATGAAGAGAGGATCTTCAACTACAAGCTGTCCAGGGCAAGATGGGTGGTGGAGAATGCCTTTGGCATCCTGGCCAACAGGTTCCAGGTACTTCTCACCACCATGCAGCATCACCCAGAGACCGTGAGGAGGATCATGCAAGCTTGCTGCATCCTGCACAATCTCATGCACACCCGCTACACAGTGTTGCAGAACAGGCTCGTTGCGGTATCTGCTATCCCGCATTAGATGGGCGTCTCATGATAGGGAGCGAAGGAGAAAGAAACGACAGGAGACGAAGTTCCTCGGGATGAGTGCGCCCAGAATGTCTGGGTACACGCTCTTTTATTATGCTCCCTCAAAGGGGGGGTCACTATCATTGTTTATTCAGAGCCTCGGTCAAGCCCAGGTCAGACAGGATATGCAGGACTTAGATAAGGCAAAATACCAAGTCAGACAGGATGGCACGATCTACAATTTGATCAAGACATTCCTTCTTTACAAAGCTGCATGCCAGACGATGTAATCACAAAGTGAATGCTTGACTCCTTGTCTCTGTACGTGCCCTGTAAAAGGTCACTGAGGAGACAGAAGCTCAATGATTACACGTGAATGATACAATGTTGCAAATGCCTGAATGATACATAGTTGTAATGATACACAGTTGCAAACACATAAATGATACATAGTTACAACAGCTCGTGGACCTCCAACGATGGGGACATGGAGCCTGGTGAATGGAGGCAAGGGCAAAACCTGATAGACACTGTGGATGTGCAAGGCCCCAACAGAACTTCACATGAAGGGAAGAAGCAGCGCAACCTCCTGAAACACTGGTGCAACTCCCCAGCTGGAGTAGTGGAGTGGCAAGACAGGATGGTAGATGCTTAATGGATGCTTCCTTGAGCTTGTCTAATAACACTGATGAGATTGTGCCATGTATGTTGAGTGGCCCTACAATGAACAGGGCATTTAATAAAGAGTTGTGTTTATGTTGAAATATGTGGATCAATGATTAAATTGTTATTGACAATAAAGGGCCAAAGGTGTGGCAACTGGGAGGGTGGACCATACAGTCCCACTATGCTTGCATTGGAGGTTTATCTATCCCACAGCTATTACCCATCCCACAGGTATCCCTGCCCATCCCACAGCAATTACCCATCCCAAAGGTATCCCTGCCCATCCCACAGCTATTACCCATACCACAGGTATCCCTGCCCATCACACTGCTATCTTAACCCATCCCACAAGCTTGCAAAGGCTTAAACCATTTCTAAAAGTTTCCACCAAGAATTTATTTACTAAAATAAATGAAGCAAGTATGTGAAGCAAAGATAATCTTTATTAATAACAAGCTGTAAAAGAAAAATGACCCAAGTGTCTTAAGCAAAGATAAAGTCAACAGGGTAGCCACCCAGTCTCTGGCACTCTTCTTGGTCACTCTGAGGCGTGCCCAGTCTCAGGGGTGAAGGGTCCAGGTGCTGTCCAGGTGCCCCCACCTGGATTCACCACAACTGCTGGGCGTACCCTGCTGGGGGTAAGGATGGCGGGTGGTGGCAGCAAAAGACAAGTGGGGTGGGGGTGGGGGGTAAAGGTGACCAGCAGTGGCAGGTGGGTAACTGGGCCCCAGAGCTTGCAGAGCCTCACTCACCCAGGGAGATCAGGCAGGGCCACAGCAGAAGGCATGCAGCAATGGCTGGCCTGGCGAGTGGGCAAAAGCAGGCTGCAGGCAATGCTGTGCATGCGCAATAAGGACTGACTGCGTGCAGAGGAGAGCAATTTGCCGGTTCTCTGAACTGTGCAGAATCATAACAACCTGTTCTATAGAACTGGACAGAACCAGTAGAATCCCACCCCGGTTCCATCTCTCCAGACTTTTCTATTTAATAAAGTCCTTTTTTTTTTTAATGTGAGATGCCAAAAGCAAAAGAGAGGAACTAAAGGAAGAATCTTCCAAAAGTTATTTCTCCAACCATTTGGAAATAGTGAGATATTTTGTCTTTATTTAAGTGAAGAGCAGAGGCTAATGTCTAATATCTTGTCTAATATCCATTTTTACCTCCATTTTCCATGGATAGAGAGTCCTAACAAATTTCCTTAGGCAGTCTTGGTTTTTTCTGCTCAGTCCTTTCCTCAATCTGAATGTGAGGAAAATTGTTGTCCTGGATTTGTCAAGAGGGCTTGAGAAGGAGAGCCAGTTTGCTGCTACCACTGCATTCCTTGTCCGGAGGGGACCTTCTCCATTCAGAAAGGTGGGTGACACCAGAGGAAAATGGAAGGCCTGGTAGAACTGGATCCATCCATACATTGTCATGAAATTATGAATTAAAAAAACATTTTGAAGCTTAATTGATTTCTTGTTTATTTCCAAAATGCCCCATTTCTTATCTAAATAGAAGAACAAAAAGACTGTGAAGGAAGGGCTGGATAGAGAGAGGTGACTATGGCAGATTGGGCAGCCTTTACTACTGCCAGAGAAAATATTTCTTCTTTTTATCTTCAATGTGTCCTTCCTTCCACATTTACTTCTCTGGGTTCACCTGAGTTCCTTGAAACATGAGGAATTGTTTTAGGTCCACCTCCTGAAAGGGGGATTTCAATGCACAATGGTTTCTACATGGGTTCCCTTTGAGGAACACTGAAAAGGTATTGCTGACATACGAGATACACAATGTGGTGGCATGGATAGTTATGCCTGTATGTGGCTGCACCCACATCACCACTGCTCCAGTGGCCATTCCAAATTGTTTGGAGCAGTCACTTGATCTGCCAGCACCCTCTGAGGCAAGTATGACAAGAATTGCCACCTGGCAGGTGAGTTTCTCTAAAAAGATTAATTGATTCATTATTTTCCTTTAGTAATGGAGGTTCCAGTCAATATTATGAACATTACAAAGGAAATCTTTCAAGTCCTAAGCCTTCCTTCAATTTCATAGCCTATCAAAAATATTTCATAGCTATATTTTTTAAAAAAGTGATACACTTATTTTGTGTCTCTGGAGATATGAAGAAATCCATCCCAGAAAATGCTCCTGATAATTACTTGTTGCCAAAGAACATACAATATATCTTGAAATGTGAAGGACAAAGAAATATGGAGTTGGTGTTTTTTTTTTCTCAGATACAGTAAAATGTACCAAGTGTCCGGATGATAAATATCCAAATAAAGAAAGAGTCTAATGTAACCACAAAGTTATAATCTTCCTGCCTTATGAAGAACTTCTGGACATCATCCTGGTCTCTTTTGCCCTACTCTTCTTCCTAAGCACAAGCCTTGTTTTAATCATCTTCATTAAGTACCAAGAAACTCCCCTTGTCAAAGCCAATGACTGGGACCTCTCCTACATCCTCCTGGTCTCCCTCCTGCTTTGCTTCTTGTCTCCTTTTCTCTTCATTGGTCAACCAAAGAAAGCCATCTGCCTTCTCCAACAAACAGTTTTCAGCCTCATCTCAGTTACTGTTTCCTCTCTCTTGGCCAAAAGAGAGGGCCATCATCGTGGTGCTGGCTTTCCTGGCCACAAAACCAGGAAACCAAGTGAAGAGATGGTTGGGGAAAGGCATGGCCAACTCGATCATCCTTTCTTGTTCTGCTGTCCAAATTATCATCTGCTCCATTTGACTGAGAGTTTCTCCCCCCTTCCCTGACTCTGACCTCCACTCCCAGCCTGGAGAGGTTATCCTGCAATGCAACGAAGGGGCCGTTGTCATGTTCTACGTCACCCTCAGCTACATTGGCTTCCTGGCTTCCATCTGCTTCATGGTGGCTTTCCTGGCCAGGAATCTGCCTGGGGCCTTCAGCGAAGCTAAGCTGATCACCTTCAGCATGCTGGTTTTCTGCAGTGTCTGGTTGACTTTTGTGCCCACCTACCTGAGCACCAAAGGGTGCTGTGCATGGTGGCTGTGCAGATTTTCTCCATCTTGGCCTCCAGTGCTGGTCTGCATCATCATCCCCAAGTGCTACATTATCCTTCTGAGGCCAGAGCTGAACACAAAAGAGCATCTCACAGCCAGAATAAATGTAAAAACATGAGATATGACATCATTATGATAGTGGAAGAATTGTTAATGTTTCTTTTATTTGATTTCCATTTGGATAGTATGCTGGCATCAAAGAAAATGATATCTATATGTTTCAAACTGGGAAATTGTTGAACACCTGGAATTCTTTTTTTTTAAACTTTTATTATTTATTTTTTATGGACAAACATAAAGAAACACAACATAAAAACATGAAGCCATCTTCCACTTATATATATACAGTGTGTCGGTTGGTTTACCAACTGTTTTGTGCATCCACTTCATAGTCATCACTTACAATTACTTGTATATGTTCTCATATTATCTATCAAATATTCCTAAATGCATTAATATCATTGTTAATCAATAATTCGACTATACTATTATTCGTTCATGTTATGCAAGATAATCCATATTTTAATTGATTTATTTTATGACATTTCATATTATCATCCCAAGTCTATCCTATAATTATATTATTATTATGATAAAGATTATTATTATGATAAAGATCATCTTTGTATATTCTTTATATTCTAAAGTTCTAGATATTCCATTACCATATTTTATTGTCTAACCATTTTATTGTCTATTGAAAATAAATCCCAAATCTTATAAAATTGTTTATCTTTTTGTTCTCTAATTTCAAATGTCAATCTAGTCATTTCAGCACATTCCATTATTTTCTGAATAACTTCCTCCTGCGTTGTTATTTTCTCATTTTTCTAGTTTTTAACAAATACAATCCTACCTGCTGTTAATACATTTATAATCAAATATTTCAGTTCCTTACTGTATATTTCAGGTAAAATTCCCAATAAAAATATCTCTGGTTTCAAGCCTATGTGTTTTTTTGTCATTTTTCCAACTATGTGTGGATTTTAGTCTAATATTTTTTATTGGACTAAATCCAATCAGCACACGCATCAGCGCACGTCCACCACATATGGTAATATGAGCCAGGTATCTGATGACATTTCCAACATTTTTCAGATTTGTTCTTGAACATTCTTGCTATTCTTGTTGGGGGTAGGTGCCACCTGTAAAACATCTTATGCAAATTTTCTTTATATGCTGTTGACATTGTAATTTTATAATTTTGAGATCACAACTTTTTCCATTTCTCTAAACCAATCCCATGTCCAAAATTTTCCCCCCAAGCAATCATTGTTTCTTTAACTTGTTCTTCTTCTAGCTTAATTTCTAATAAATATCCATACAATTTTTCGTTACCTTTTCATCAGTACCTGTCAAGATCTTATTTAAATCAGTCAATTTATCATAGAAACTTTCTGTTTTGAAATCTTTATCATATCTAGAGTGTATTTGCTCATATGAAAACTAATTCATCTTTATACCTTGTTTTGTTGTTCTAATTCTTGCATAGATGTTCTCCCTTTTCATTCAATATTTCACCATATCTAACTGTTTGTTTCTTTTTATATGTTATAGGATAAGAAAATGCTTCAATAGGCGATAGCCAGACTGGAATTTTCAAATAACATTGCCTTTTAGTCTTCTCCCAATTTAACCACAAAGCCTCCCATATATAATGTCTTCTAAAGTACCCCTGTGTTTTAGTTCCCTTGAAGGCATGCCACCCCAACAACAGATCATGTCCTTCCAGCGTCAACAATCTAGTATTTTTTAATGTTATCCATTCCTTAACCTACATCAGATTTGTAGCTTGATAGTATAACTCCCAATTAGGCAGGCCAAATCCTCCTCTTATTCTCACTTCTTGCAAGAGTTTTAGTTTTATTCTCGCTTTCTTACCCTGCCATATATATTTCAACACAATTTTATTTAAATCTTCAAAGTAATCTTTCCCTAGCCTAATTGGAATTGTTTGAAACAAGTATAAAATTCTGGGTAATATATTCAATTGTCGATATTCTCCCTATTAATTATAATTGTAAGTTTTCCCACTTCGCCAAATCTGTCGGTATCTGTTGCTTGAGTTTAATATAGTTATTCTCTTTTAGTGTTCTACATCTTGCTATTAAATGTATCCCCAAATACTTGATCTTATTTGTGACCTGAATTTTCAATAGATCTGCCAGTTTTTCTTTTTGTCTTGATGGCATATTCTTTGTCAAGATCTTTGTCTTATCTTTATTTATTTTCAAACCAGCTACCTTTTCATATACCTCTATCTTATCTATCAGTTTTGGTGCTGTTTCTAATGGATCTCCTAAAATGAAAACCAGATTATCTGCAAATGCTTGCAGTTTAAATTCTTCCTTTTTAATTTTCATCCTTTTCTTCTCTAATATTTCTATTTAGCACTTCCAAAGTTATCAGAAACAACAGAGGTGACAGTGGGCAGCCTTGTCTTATTCCTTTTCTTATGTCAATAAGATCCGTCAATTCTCCCTCTATCGTTACCTTTGCTGTTTGCTTATGATATATAGCTTCTATTGCATGGATAAATTTTTTACCAAAGCCCATCTGCTCCAACTGTAATAACACAAATCGCCAATTCACATTGTCAAAGGCCTTCTGTACATCTAGGAATACCAAAGCCATTTGTTTTTCAGGGTGCGCCTCATAATATTTCAAAATATCCAGAATTATTCTCATATTATCTTTAATTTGTTTCTTTGGCAGAAATCCATTTTGATCAGGATGAATAAAGTTATTTAAGTACCTTTTGAACCTTTCTGCCAATATTGAAGCAAAAATTTTGTAATCTGAGTTTAATAGGAAAAAGGTCCATAGTTCTTGATTTGTAGTGGATCGGCGTCCTCCTTTGGGACAAGTGTAATATAAGCTTCTGAGCATGATTTGGGTATCCTCTTCCTTGATATAACTTCATTCATAACTTCTAACAATGGGAGATTCAACGATTTTTGTAATGTCTCATAAAATTTGGCTGGGAATCCATCTGGACCTGGTGCCTTTCCATTATTTTGCTTCTTAAGTGCTTCAGTTAACTCCATCGTCGTTATATTACTTTCTAACATTATTTCAATCTCTTTAGGTAAGTATTTTACCTCTTTAGGGGTAAGTTAGCATTCTGTAAGTACTGTTTAACTCTTTCATCCACAATATTCTCTTGTGTGTATAATTTTCCATAATAATCTTGTATGGTTTTTTTTCTTCTCTTTATTTGCATAGTAAGCTTGGCCTAGATTAATTGCAGTATTTTCCTTGATTCTCTCTCCTTTCTCAGTTTGTATGCTAACCATCTACCTGGCTTATCTGTATCTTCAAAATAGTTCTGCTTTGCACCCCTGATTTTCTGTGCTGATTCTTCTTTTTCCATTAATCCCATTTTATATTTAATTGTATCCATTTTTAACTTAATGTCCTTTTTCTGTGGCATTTTCTGTAACTCTTTTTCAAGTCCTTTATACTCATCCTCTAATGTCTTAGAGGCTGGTCTTTTCATAGTATTTCTTTTCCTTGTGTAGTCTATTATCAAGTCTCTGGCATATGCCTTCATTGTATCCCATACATTCTGCATTGATGTGTCTTCTTTTTTATTTTCTTTGAAGAAAAAAGTCAGCTCTTTCTCCATTCTCTGTACGAAGTCTTTTTCTTTTAGTGTAGTATTATTTAATGTACATCTAGATCTTCTTCTTTGTCCTTTCCATTTAATTGTCATTGGATTATGATCTGCCCAGGTACTTGTTTCAATATCTATTTCTTGGAGATTAGCGATCAATTCTGTTGACATCCATATCATATCTGTTCTGGACCATGATAAATATCTGTTTGAATAGAAGGTATATTGTTTGGTCTTAGTATTTTTTTCTCTCCATGCATCTTTTAAATTTATTTCATCTATCATTTTAAAAAAGGATCTAGGGAGAGTCTTTCTGCTTTGCTTTGTTGTTTTCAGTGTTGTATAGTCCAATTTATTGTCTACTGTTCCATTGAAGTCCCCCATCATACAGATATTAACATAGTCCAGTTCAATTATTTTCATATTTTAAAATATATTTATAAAAATTCATATTTACAAAAATATTAAAAAATAAAACATATTTTCATATTTTCAGAATTCTACAAAATTCTTCTTGATTTTCATTTAGAGCATAGATTGATATCAGGAGTGTTTATATATTATTGTCCATTATTTCCACCATTAAAAGTTTTCCATCATCATCCGTATGGATCAATTTCGCTGGAACAGTATCTTTAATGTATAAGACCACTCCTATTTTCTTACATTGTGTCAAAGAAGTAAATATTTTCCCTAGCTGTGGCTGTATCAATAGTTGTTCATATTGCTTTTTAATATGTACTTCTTGTAGGCAGATTACATCAAATTTTAATTTTTCTAATTTATGGAAAGTTTTCCTTCTTTTAACAGCTGAATTAAGTCCATTTATATTAATTGTAATCAATTTTTTCTTTTCCATGATTATACTTTATAAGTAGGTTTTGCAGCCCTAGTAGATCTTGGTTCTCGTTGTTCTCTAGCTTCCACCTTTCCATCGACTGCACCTTCTTCTTTTTCAATTGCTGCTTGACAGTCCTCTTGGAATTCAATAATGACATTTCTTTTTCTATCTCCGACTCTTTCCCTCCAAAGTATTCTGTATAAAATAATTCTGCTTTCTTTTTTTTTTTTTTATTAAAGTTTTTATTAATTTTCTACAAACAAACAAACATACAAAACATTAAAAACATCTATTCTCATATATACTTCCGGTGTATCGGTTGGTTCATCAGTTTTGTGCATTCATTTTATAGTGTCAATTACAATTATATTGCATAACCACTCATATTGTCAATCCATATTCTAATATTACTAAAGAAAAAAATAAAAATAAAAAAATCTTTTTTCTGACTATACTTTTAATCATTCATGCTTTGCGAGATAACAATACTTCAAACAAATTATTCTATAATTTGTCGTATAATCATAACAATCAATCCTAAAAAACTCTTCATATATATAGTATTAATGTTCTATTATTGTATTTTATCATCTAACCATTGATAAAAAAAATCCCAAATTGCATAAAATTGTTTATCTTCTTGTTCTCTAATTTCAAAT
>BLBF01016501.1:909492-925135 GCA_015471245.1 Laticauda colubrina
CCATCCGTTGGTTAACGCGATGCTTCCATTCTGTACTTACCGCATCCGCTTTTCACCCTCTCTATCCGTCCAGCAACCGTCTACTGATATTTCATCCCCTCAAAAAGTTTTGAGCTGCACAAAACTTTTTCAGCGGAAAATGTATCCAATGCGTCCATTCTACATCCGCTACACATATGGGGAACATCTGTTAGACATCCGTCGTCATCCGTTACACATACGCTGGATCCGCTAGGCATCCACTGTGCATCCACGCAACTTGCATCCGCTCCAGCGGAAAACGGACACAGGGAGGAAGCAAAATGGACGCAGAACATCCGCGCAGCGTTAGTAGTACGGATGTAGAAAGGATGAAAGTGGATTCAGCTCGCATACAAAGCATTAAAGTGGAAAAAACGTTCGTATAGGGGACGTATCTCGGATATTTAGGATGTCTGCAGGATGCCTAGAGGATGCAAAAGGACACCTAGTGGAAAACCTATATTTCCTATAAAAAGGGGGAGGAACTCACCTGGATCTCACTTTCAGTCCAGCAGCCCTGCTGTGCAGACCTCTTCAGCCTTCATCTTGCTCTTCTTCTTCCACATCATCCAATGATCTCCACCATGGATCGTGACACACTCCTTTTGGTAGCCACCATTGTTCTACAACAGTGTGAAGCCATCTACAGGCTCTTTCACCTGTTCTACGCAAAGAAAAGGAGGCGTCCAAGAAGTGTCTGGGTCCGAAAATGGATCGCGAGAAGAGCCAAGTACGGACTGTATAACAAGCTGATGATAGAGCTGAGGAACAAAGACTCTCGTGCATTCAAGAACTTCATGAGGATGCCGCCAGCCATGTTTGACAAAGTTGTGCAGCAGCTGACACCCAGGTTGACCAAGCAGAACACCAACTTCTGGCACAGCCTGGACCCTGTGCTGAAGGTGGCACTGACTCTGCACCACCTGGCCTCTGGGACCACGGACAGGAGCATGCAGTAATTGTTGGAGGGTGCCACACAACACCATCAGCATTGTGGTCAGAGAAGTGGTGCAGGCCATCATCGAAGAATACATGGAGGAGGTCCTCCTGTGTCCCTCCACTGAAGAAGGCTGGAAGAAAGTTGTAGAGCAGTGGTATCAGAAGTGGAACTTCCCCCACACCGTTGGAGCCATAGATGGGAAGCACGTGGCCTGCAAAGCACCAGCCAACTCAGAGTCCACTTATCACAACTACAAGGGCTTCTTCAGCATCATCCTCTTCGCCATGGTCGATGCTGACTACAAGTTCATGTACATCAATACTTCAGGCAATGGCTCATCTTCAGATGCCCAGGTATACAATGCCAGTGACCTCAAGGAGGGGCTGGAACACAACCTCATCATGGGCTTCCCAGATCCAGTCCCCCTGCCCAACGACACACAAGATGTGCCCTACTTCATCGTGGGGGATGACGCCTTCTCCCTCAGAACCTACCTCATGAAGCCCTACACTTCCAGATGCCTCACCCATGAAGAGAGGATCTTCAACTACAGGCTGTCCAGGGTAAGGAGGGTGGTGGAGAACGCCTTTGGCATCCTGGCCAACAGGTTCCAGGTACTTCTCACCAGCATGCAGCATTGCCCACAGACTGTGAGGAGGATCATGGAAGCTTGCTGCATCCTGCACAATCTTATGTGCACCCAACTACCCAGTGTTGCAGAACAGGCTCATGGACCTCCAACAAGGCAATGGGGACATGGAGCCTGGTGAATGGAGGCAAGGGCGAAACCTGATAGATACTGTGGATGTGCCAGGACCCAACAGAGCTTCACGCGAAGGGAAGAAGCAGCGGAACCTCCTGAAACACTGGTGCAACTCCCCAGCTGGAGCAGTGGAGTGGCAAGACAGGATGATAGATTCTTAATGGATGCTTCCTTCAGCCTGTCTCATCACACTGTTGAGATTCTGCCTTATATGTTGAGTGGCCCTACAATGAACAAGGCATTTAATAAAGAGTTGTGTTTATGTTGACATGTATGGATGAATGATTAAATTGTTATTGATAATAAAGGGCCATAGGTGTGGCACCTGGGAGGGTGGACCATACAGTCCCACTATGCTTGCACTGGAGGCTTATCTATCCCACAGCTATTACCCATTCCAAAGGTATCCCTGCCCATCCCACAGCTATTACCCATCCCACAGGTATCCCTGCCCTTCCCACTGCTATCATAACCCATCCCACAAGCATGCAAAGGCTTAAACCATTTCCAAAAGTTTCCACCAAGACTTTATTGACTAAAAGAACTGAAGCAAGTGTGTGAAGCAAAGATAATCTTTATTAATAACAAAATGTAAAAGCAAAATGACCCAAGTAAAGTGTCCCAAGCAAAGATAAAGTCAACAGGTAGCAATCCAGTCTCTGGCACTCATCTCAGTCACTCTGAGGTGTGCCCAAAATCTCAGGGGTGAAGGGTCTAGGTGCTGTGGAGGTGGCTGCTTCTGGAGTGCTGGTCTGAGGTGCCATTGGGGTGCCTGGCCCCGAGAGGACAACAGGGGATGGTGTGTGGAGGAAGCTCTCAGAGAGCTGGCTCAGTCCTGTGATGTTGAGAGCCCCTTCCTCCAGGACATGGGGTGTCAGTCCCAAGACCGATGACAGATGTTCTGAGGCTGGGCTTGGCTGTGGGGTGTAGGAAGGAGGAGTATAGTGGGGCTGTCTGGTCTGCAGGTGAGCGAGATGAGGCATGGGTGGCATCTCTGGCATGGGTGGCATCTGTGGCGTGGGTGGCATCTGTGATGTGGGTGGCATCAGTGGAATCAGTGGCATCGGTGGCATCAGTGGCATTGGTGGCACCGGTGGCATATGATGTACCTGTGCCTGGACTGGAAAGGGCTGTCTGTGCTGCTGGAGCTCCTGGTAGCCGTAGCCTTGGTAGGTGAGGGCCTGTGGAAAGCCTTGGAAGGGCAGTGACATCACCTGGGGTGGAGGAGTAGACTTGGACTGGGTGGGAGCAGGTTCAGCTAGGTCTGGAGGGTTGTGCAGAAGACCGGTGATCCTCTCCTTTATCACCTGGTACTGTGATTCGGACATGTCCAGGAGGGTCTGGTTGACGTAGGTGAGGAAGGGCTTGCGGTTTGAGGATGGTATATCAGTGTGTACCAGTGGAGAGAGGCGATCTACGCTGATTTTGATGGTGTCCGTGATCTCCAGCAGGACAGTGTGGCTCTGCCCCTCCGGTCTGGCTCTCAGCCGGCTTTCTGTGGAGGTGGAGGTGGAGCTGGGGGTGGATGTGGTTTGGTCTCTGGTGGTAGTGCCCTCTCCTTGCTCCCACTGCATCAGGGGGTCCTCCACATGCTCTGCCATGGGGAGTGCAGCTGTTGGTGGGGTCTCCATCATGGGATGCTCCACAGATTCCTGCCTGGACACAGGAGCTGACTCTTGGCCAGAAGAGGACTGGCTCTCTGCGGGCTGCCTGAGAGAGAGGGTTGTCAGAGGGGCTGCTCCTCGGTGGCGGATCTCACCATCCAAGAAGCTGCACTTGGCCATCACGTAGGTCTCCCGGTCCCTCAGCTTGACCGTGGCCTGGCCAGATTTCTTGAGGTGCAGCTTCCCGTACCAGGTGTGCATGTGCTTCCACCAGCCGAGGAGCACCTCCAAAGTGTAGCCCAGGCTCTCCACCTTCTCTCTCCAAGCAGCCTGCTTCCTTTTGGTGTCTCGATAGAGCCTGTGTCCCTTCCGCCATAGATATTCGTTCTCCCTCAGCCATTTGAGCACCTCTCCTCTTTGATGGAGTATTGCCTCCTCTCCCGTTCTCACGTATTCCTCTTCCTCCCTCTGGCAGGGCCATCTGGGCCCTCATCAGAGGGGCTTCGAGGTTCTAGGGGCTGCTCCACCATACCATCAGCAACAGCAGCAGCAGCAAACACAACAACAGTAGCAGCAAAAGCAGCACCAGCAGCACCAGGATCATCAGCAGCAGAGTAAGCACCAGGAGGACCAGCAGCACCAGCAGGACCAGCAGGAGGAGGAGCACCAGGAGCACCAGCAGGACCAGGAGCACCAGCAGGACCAGGAGCACCAGGAACACCAGCAGGACCAGCAGAGTAAGCACCAGCAGAAGCCCCATCACCAGGAGCAGCGCTAGCAGAATAAGCACCAGCAGAAGCACCAGCACCAGGAGCAGCGCCAGCAGAGTAAGCACCAGCAGAAGCACCAGCACCAGGAGTAGCGCCAGCAGAGTAAGCACCAGCACCAGGAGCAGTGCCAGCAGAAGCCCCAGCACCAGAAGAGTCAGCCTGAGCAGCAGAAGCCCCAGCAGAAGCAGAGTCAGGGCCAGGGGGTGGGATGATGGCCCTGTCCTTCTTGCCAGGGCTGGCAGCAGATGGCACAGGCTTCCTTTTCTTCCCAATGGTTTTTGGCTGGCTGGAGCTGTGTTTGGCTGCCGGTCTTTCCTCTGAATGGTGACCTGCTTGCAAGCTGCATCCCTTTATATCCGCGGGGCTGATGCAATGCATCCTCCCCGCATGCGCAGTGAATGCTTTTGCATCCGCTTGGCATCCACTAGGCTTCCATGATGCATCCGCTTCATCCGCTAGGCATCCGCTCTGCATCCACTCCTTCCGCTGCGCGTCTGCTTTGCTGTGCTCCCCCGGAAGCCCTGCGGATGTGCCATCTGCTTTCATCTGCTAGGCTTCTGTGGAGCATCCGCTTTACATCCTGGCTACGTCCTCCCCTCACCCGTTCCTTTCCATTGTTGTCCGCTCTGCTTATGCAAATTCGGGGCACTTTTGAGAGCAGATAACAATGGATGGAATATTTTCTCGTCCACTGTGTCCTTTTTACATACGTTTTGCATCCGTCGGCCTATGTGACAGGCTCTTAACATTGTTTATATTGAGCGTTTTCCTCCAGATGGTAAAGAAGATGAAGTAGGAATTGAGGAACCACCCGCTGTTAGTTTCCTGCTCATTTCAAACAATTCAAAGTCTTCAGGTTTTTCTATACCTTAATCTACTCATGTAATAACCAGTTGTATTTCCAAGTAAAAATAGTGGAGAAAAAAGGAAAGCAAAATAAAAGTTTCTTCAGGTTCTTATACACCTTAATCCAACCAATTGGTTAAATAGTGAGAAACACCTCCCCCCCAAAAAAGAAGAAAAAATCATAAAAAGAAAAAGGAAAAATTGTTAAGTATTGTGGGTGGCAAAAAAAAAATGAAGGTTCTTCAACACCTTAATCCAATGAAGAGGTCTTGGGTATAAAAGGAAGAAAAAGAGTCACAGAAAAAAACAATATAGGAGGTAAATAAAAAGATGGGAAGGGAAAGGAAAAAAGTTAAAAAAACTAGTCCCTTAAAAAGAAAAAGAAAAATTAATACTAAGATTTTCCCTTTAAAATAAAAAATAAAAATAAAAAATAGACTCCAAAAACAAACAAAAAAATGAATTCCAAAAGGCCAAAGATCCAAGTGACTATCAAAAATAGTAAACAAATAAACTAATAAGGAGGGGGTTTGTTTCAGTAGAGAATAGTCCAACGTAAAATAAATAGAAGGAACACACTGCACCTATTTAATTATCGAAGGCTTTTTGTTAAGTTCCAAACAATTTTATAACTCTCTTCTCTAGAGTCTTATAATCTTCTTTCTGTAAATTTCAACATCAGACTCCAGCCATTGATAGCAGAGGAGCACCTGTAATAACACTCTCCCGTACTCTTCCCTCTATCTTATCAAACAGGCTCAATTTTCCTCTACTTTCACTTTCCCTCACTTTTTCAAACAAAATGTGTTTTAAGTAATAAAAAATTAATTTAAAAGGAAAGAAAAGACTTAAAAAAAGAAAGCTAAAAGGGAATCTCTAGCCTAAAATATTATAAAGGCAAAAAAGAAAAAAAGAAAAAGTAAGATTAAAAAAAACATGCCAGTTTCAAAGTAAAAAATCATGCATTAAAAATCCAGCAATAAAAAAGAAATACTAATTTTGACTTCCTCTTTAAAATCAGTGCTTAATCACTTCTGTCTTAAACTTTACAAATTCTTTCTTTTCTTAAGGGTGTTCTCTCAGATTTTAAAATAAAAGAAAAACTCTCACCAAACCGGCACACTTTCTTTTTCCATTCTCTTCTGTTTCGGAGCCGTCCCAACTTCGGAGCCGTCCCAATAGCTTTAATGGCTGCCTCTTTGCTGCTGGCAAAAAGAACTTCTCCTGGATCTACCAGGGACTTTGCGGTGTCCCTGGGATTGACAGGATGCGCTCTTTACTTTCACCATCGCTTCGGGACGGTTTTGGTCCGTTTGGACCATCCAGAAGCAAAGATATCAGCAGCGATCTGGGATCTTCAAGATTGCATGCCGAACCGTTGTGACACCAGCTCTGCCCTCACCGCCTGGAATTCTTGTAGTTCCCTCCCCTTTCATTAAATATTGTGAAAGAGATCTCTGTAAAATTCAGAGGAATTCAGCTGTTCAGCAACAGCTACTGAACATGATACCTTATAAAAATGATTGACGCACTTGTTCCTACTGACAGCAACTAAAAGTGTGTGTAAGAGAGAGCGAACAGGAAAAGAGGTCAGGAGGAAACTGTGGGAACCAAACACCAGCTTGGTTGCCTGATCCTCTCCCTAAAAATGCCGGAATGATGTGAAATGCCATGTTTGACTGACTCTCAGCTGAGGAGGGAAATCTTTATTCCTTTTATACGAGTCTTTCTTGATTTCATGATAAAACATCATTTGCAGAAAGAATTCAGGAGAAGAGCTGTCTGGGATTTCAGTTTGGGATTGTTTTTATTTTGATATGTACTTCATATCAAAAAAGCAAAAAAGTAAATAAAAACTAAAGAAATTTCCACTGTATATTTTTTTTCTTTCCTCAACCAGAGAAATAAAATAGCTGTTTTCAGGCCCTTTAATTTTCCACTCTCCAGTTTGTACCAAAAGCATTCTCTGCTCCTCCTACAAGCTTGTCTTGTCTGTGAAGGGCTGGAGAAGATGTGCAGAGAAAGGGGACCTTGGGACTCTCCCCAGGAGGAGGCTGCACGGATCCTGTCTCAAGGCAACCGCATCATTGACCAGGTCACAAACCTTCAGTGTTGCATAATGTTCACCCAGGTCCAAGAAGCGGCTGAATAAAGCCGGGGGGGGGGGGACTTCAAGGTTTCTAGGAAAGGCACCCATGGAAGCTGCTCTCCTCTCCAACCACAGAGATTGCTGATCAATTGGGAATCCATTTTTATGTCTCATAAAGGCACCTAACCGCGAATAGGATCCCCTTGCAAATTCCATTTTAAGGAGATAAAGCCCATGTCACACTGCACCAACGGATGCAAAGAGGACAGCATCCAGTCATGTCCACCATGGATCGTAACAAAGTCCTTTTGGCAGCCACCATCTTTCTGCAACAGTGCGAAGCCATCTACAGGCTCTGTGAACTCTACTATGGGAAGAAAAAGAGGCGGCCAAGAAGAGTCTGGGTACCAAGATGGTTCACCAGAAGAGCAGAGGACAGACTGTACAACAAGCTGATGGTGGAGCTCAGGAACGAAGACACTCGGGCATTCCAGAACTTCATGAGGATGCCTCCAGCCATGTTTGACAAAGTTGTGCAGCGCCTGACCCCCAGGTTGACCAAGGCAATCACCAACTTCCGGCCCAGCCTGGAACCTGGGCTCAAGGTGGCACTCACTCTGCACCACCTGGCCTCAGGGACCACCTACAGGAGCATGCAGTACAGCTGGAGGGTGCCACCCAACACCATCAGCATTGTGGTCAGAGAAGTGGTGCAGGCCATCATCGAAGAATACATGGAGGAGCTCCTCCATTTTCCCACCACTGAAGAAGGCTGGAAGAAAGTTGCAGAGCAGTGGTATCAGAGGTGGAACTTCCCACACACCGTTGGAGCCATAGATGGGAAGCACGTGGCCTCCAAAGCACCAGCCAACTCGGGGTCCTCTTATCACAACTACAAGGGCTTCTTCAGCATCTTCCTCTTCGCCATGATCGATGCTGACTACAAGTTCATGTACATCGGTGCTTCAGGCAACGGCTCAGCTTCAGATGCCCAGGTATACAACGCCAGTGACCTCAAAGGTAGGCTGGAACGCAACCTCATCATGGGCTTCCCAGATCCAGAACCCCTTCCCAACGACACGCAAGATGTGCCCTACTTCATCGTGGGGGATGACACCTTCTCCCTCACAACCTACCTCATGAAGCCCTACACCTCCAAATACCTTACCTGTGAAGAGAGGATCTTCAACTACAGGCTGTCCAGGGTAAGGAGGGTGGTGGAGAATGCCTTTGGCATCCTGGCCAACAGGTTCCAGGTACTTCTCACCACCATGCAGCATCGCCCAGAGACCGTGAGGAGGATCATGGAAGCTTGCTGCATCCTGCACAATCTCATGCACACCCGCTACCCAGTCTTGCAGAACAGGCTTGTGGACCTCCAGCAAGGGAATGGGGACATGGAGCCTGGGGAATGGAGGCAAGGGCGAAACCTGATAGACACTCAGGATGTGCCAGGCCCCAACAGAGCCTCACGTGAAGGGAAGAAGCAGCGCAACCTCCTGAAACACTGGTGCAACTCCCCAGCTGGAGCGGTGGAGTGGCAAGACAGGATGGTAGATGCTTAATGGATGCTTCCTTCAGCCTTTCTCACCACACTGATGAGATTGGGCCATGTATGTTGGGTGGGCCTACAATGAACAGGGCACTTAATAAAGAGTTGTGTTGATGTTCAAATGTGTGGATCAATGCTTACATTGTTATTGATAATAAAGGGCCAAAGGTGTGGCACCTGGGAGGGTGGACCATACAGTCCCACTATGCTTGCACTGGAGGTTTATCTATCCCATAGCTATTACCCATCCCAAAGGTATCCCTGCCCATTCTACAGGTATCCCTGCCCATCCCAAAGGTACCCCTGCCCATCCCAAAGGTATCCCTGGCCATTCCACTGCTATCCTTACCCATCCCAAAGGTATCCCTGCCCATCCCACTGCTATCTTAGCCCATCCCACAAGCATGCAAAGGCTTAAACCATTTCTAAAAGTTTCCACCAAGACTTTATTAAAAAAAAAAAATGAAGCAAGTGTATGAATCAAAAATAGACTTTATTAACAAGAAGCTATAAAACAAAAATGAGTCTCTGGCACTCCTCTTGGTTGCTCAGTCTCAGGGGTGAAGGGTCCAGGTGCTGTGGAGGTGGCTGGTGCTGGAGTGCTTTTCATCAGCTCCTCCAGAAGCAGAAGCAGCAGAAGCCCCAGCCCCAGAAGAGCGAGCCCGTGCTGCAGAAGCCCCAGCAGAACCAGAGTGAGGGCCAGGGGGCGGGATGGTAGCCCTGTCCCTCTTGCAAGGGCTGGCAGCAGATGGCTGAGGCTTGCTGTGCTTCCGCATGGTTGTGGGGTTGCTGGCTGGCAGGGAGGCTGGCAGGAACCAAGGCTGGCAGGAAGGCTGGCAGGGAGGCAGGCACCAAGGCTTGCAGGAAGGCAGGCAGGGAGGCAGGCAAAAAGGCTGGCAGGCAGGCACCAAGACTGGCAGGCAGACTGGCTGGCAGCAAGGCTGGCAGGTAGGCAGACAGCAAGGCTGGCAGGGAGGTTGGCAGGGAGGCTGGCAGTCAATCCGTCCGGCAGCAGGTCTTTCCTCTGAATGGCGACTTGCTTCTGAGCTGCTTCTGTTATATCCGTGGGGCTGACGCAATGCATCCTCCCCGCATGCACAATTAACGCTCGGCATCCGCTAGGCTTCCGCTGTGCATCTGCTGTGCACCCGTTTCATCCGTTCGGCATCCGTTCTGCATCCACTGTATCCATTCCGTGTCCGCTTTGCTGAGGTCCCCCGGAAGCCTAGCGGATGCGCCATCCGCTCTCATCCGCTTCCATCCGCTGGGCTTCCATTCCGCATCCGCTTTCCATCCACCCTGCGTCCTCCCCATGTCCGTTCCTTTCCGTGTTATCCGCTCCGGTTATGCAAATTTTTGCCCCTTCTGAGAGCGGATAATGACGGATGGAACATTTTTCTCTTCTGTTGTTAATGTTTTGCATCCATTGGGCAGTGTGACAGGGCCTTAAGAAAAGCTCTGGTGGATCAGAAGAAGGTCAGTCTAAGATTCACACAAATCCTCTGGTTCTCCCACAAGCAGTAGAAGAAGTCCAAGACTTGTGACTTTGTGCCACATGGAAGAGGCGTTTATCCAGAGGTGGTATTCAGTAGGTTCTGACCAGTTCTGGAGAACTGGTAGTGGAAATTTTGAGTGGTTTGGAGAACTGGCAAATACCACCTTTGAGTGGCCTCGCCCCCATCTCTTCTCTGCCTCCCACTGAGTTCCAGCTGATTGGCTTGATTGGTTGTCCTGCACAGGAGAATGGAACTGGAAAGCAGGTTAGTGGGTTGGGGAGGGAATCGGCTTTTGAAGTAACTTTCCCCCTGCCACACCCACCCAGCCACGCCCACAGAACCAGTAGTAAAAAAAATTGAACCCCACCACAGTGATTATCCCACAATTTCACTTTCCTCCATCACAACACACAATATTGGACACTCGGCCATCTCATACTCTAGGAATCTCCAATTTTAGTATCTCACATTAATCTGAGAAAATGTGTCCAACTTTCCCACTCCAATTCAATAAGAACTAAGGTGGGACTGGAACTCAAGAATCTCCTGGTGATCCGCTCAAAATCCCCCAGGAAGTTTTCCTGCCTGAGGGAGGATTAGAACTGAGAGGCTCTTGGAACTTGGCCCATAGAACCAATAAGTAATGGGTCACAGATCCTAAACAATTATCGTCAGGAAGCTCACTCAAATTGACTGCAATTATGCAAAAGAAAAAATTGGGCTTCATTTCCCAGAAGATGAGTCGGCTCCATAAACAATGCCATTGTTTCATCTGAGGAATGAAGGCAGAGAATGAAGGTTTTGGAAATGCCGTTTTACAAGATGCACCTTCTTTGGACTTGACTGCCCCTGATTTTCTGTGTACAATACCTGAGCTAAGGAATCTCTGAAACATTGTCTTCGGTTTAGGTCCAGGGGCCAAAGGAGAAGTCTATCATCCTAAAACGTATCCTGATCCCTTTCTATTTTGAGTACACCATGGCAGGTGTGTCCCCATTCTTGGGAAGGGGACATTTTGTGTGGATGTGTTTGCTGTGTATATTGATAACATGCAAGTTTTAGGGGAATCTTTGAAAGTGAGCTCAGTCTGCTCCTAAACTGCGAGCCCTATCTGACCATCACAACACCAGAAGGACATCCAGATGTACACAAAGCCTTGTTTTTCTATGCTTCAAGCATGGACATCTATCGTCATCGGTCTGCTCATATTCTATCTTTTTGGAATGTGCAGTAAGTTGAACACATACTAAATCTCACACATGGTCATTTTGCCATTCTCAGGCCTTCCGCTTTGTTTGTCAGCTGCCTGCTGTCTTTCCCCCTTATTTCTTGATTGGCTTCAAAGACCATAAAGCTAGAACTTCTTGGAGAAATCTCATTTGTACCAAGAACAATCCAAGTTCATTTGCCTAATTTTCATTATCCAACTCATTATCTTTTTTATCCCAGTTTCACGGTGGGCAACATCCATTCAGCAAAGAGATGCAATGGTGTAGCCAATGGATGCATGGGAGGCCTCGGTGTGCAATGCTGGTAGGAAGCTTTGAGCACTCCTCCCACCCCGATCGTCCCAAGGAAATGGGTGACCTTGGCATGCTTTGGGAGGACAGAGGAGGGTGCTCAAGACCCGCGGGTGGTCGAGGAAGTGATCCTGGCTCTGGGGGCCTTGCATAAGCTGCTGCAGTGGTGCTTTGCTCATCCGCTTCCCAGACCCTGCAAAACACCACCGTTCCCAAATATATTGTGGCATCACTCACCCAGGGAGATCTGGCAGGCATCAGTGGAAAGCAGGCAGCAATGGTGGGCAAGATCAGGAATAATTGAGCGTGGTGGGAAATAGGCGGGCAGGAAGGGGTGGGGCCAGCCAGGGATGCGAATTACCAGTTCTCCAAACTGCACAGACTCATAACTACGAGTTCTATAGAACCGGTCCGAACCAGTACAACCCCACCCCTGCCTTTGGTGCCCCCCTGCAGCTCCTCCCCCAAAAGCCCCCATCATACCTGCATGCCAAGGATTCCCTCCTGTAACCCCCCCGCCCATCCTGATCCTCGCCCGCTGAACCCCAGAGAAGCTCCCTGGGTTGAAGGCAAACGGCGCATGCGCAAGAGAAGGTTGCCCACAGTGGTTTATGGATGGGGAGAATTCCATGTGGGAGGATCTTTTGCAAAGAAGTGGGTACTCCTTTCCACTCTAGGACTGATCATCTCGCTGGCCTTAACCCTTGCGCTGTGCCTCGTTCAAGCATACTTGACTGATCGGACTATGTTCATGAACCACAGGGAGTCAGTGCCAGGTGGAAACAAGAAAGTTTTTAAATTATCCAAGAATCTTTATCCCTTTGACACTTTATTTTCAGCTAGAAATAGCCTATTAATGTCAAAGTGGATTAGTATCAATTTCTTATTCGACTCTCTTCTTCTTAATGTTCAAAGTCAGTTAAAACTGTCGATGTTCGAGGAAAAAAAGCCAATTCCGTTCCCTTTCCCTTTCTCTCTTGCAGTTTAAAATCTTTTTTAGGAATAGTATTAGTCTTTAAAATTCAGGTTCCAGGTCCCTTAAATAGATGTTCTCTATTCAACCCAGTCAGTCAAATTTTCTCCTTTAAACTTCCTCCTGCACAATCTTGTTTGGTTGGGTTCTCCTTTGAGGTGGCCATTTCTGACCACCACTGCAGCTGCCTTTCGGAAAGGGAGAGGAAATGTGTATGTTAACGGGAGGAGAAGGAGGGGGAGGAGCTGAAGCTCCTTGCAGATGTTTCAAGCCATTTTGGGGCTCTTGTTGGGATTCCTCGGGAGCTTTTCCAAGTTCTTCAAGCAGTCTTGAAGCCATTTTTCACAAAGCGGTGGAGGTTCTTCTGCAAATGTGAGGCTTTCTAGAAAGCCTTCCATCCACTGCAGTGTCTTCTCCCCCCTGCTGCCTGAGGCTCTGGGTGGACTCTTCCAGAGGCCTTTTTCTTTGGACTCCTTGGATCCCTTCAATGGAGGCTTCCAGCCATTCCTGAGTCCCTTGTTGGGATTTGTTGTCCCTCGTTCTTCAGCTCCTTCCTCCTCCAGGTTCTTTATCGATGTTTCAGGCCATGTGTTGAAATGCTGTTTGGACCCTTCATGACCTTACTCCAGCAGGTTTCTCAAGGTCTTCTGAAGCTGTTCTTCAAGAGCAGGTCTTGGTCCATCTGAGAGAGAGATGTTGAAATGTTCTCGAAGCCGCTTGGGTATGTTCTCAATAGATGCTTCAGGAGATTCCTTCTTCGGGGCCTCTATGGACTTCTCCAGCCACCCCTTTCTCTGAGACCCGGCCTCCGATTCCTGCAGGGGTTCCATGACTTTTCTGCAAGCTTCCAGCCCTCCCTCCTCTTTTCCTTTTGATTTCCCAGGCTCTCCTGCTTGGAGGTGAGTGGTGGAGTCCTCCAGCCAAGCCTTCACACCCAAGATCCCCTTGGGGCAAAATCATCTCAATGCATGGAGTGTGGAACTCTACCATAGACTTCTGTAGCTCTTGAATGGCTTGAGCAGATGCTTCCATCCATTTCTGCACATTTAAACGAGATGTTTCTGAAATCCATTAATTCTCCAATGGAATTCCTACCCTGCTTAGGGTAGGGATGGGGGTACAACTACAGATCTCCTGAGTAGAGAAGGTGTAGCTATGAAGATCCCCTGGGAAGCTCCACAGGGAGGGAGTAAAGGAGAAATTAGGATCAAGTCCTGGAAGAGAAAGTCAGGGTTGCTGTCTCCAAATTTCTCACTTTCTCTCCTTCTCCTCCAGTCCCCTGCAGAGTTCTGCATTTTTATCAGCAGGCTGGGTGTTTTTCCGCAGGAGCTCCGCATTGAGAGAGAACAACTTATCCTTTCTGTTGCTGTAAATGGGAAGACCAGAGAGAAATTAGCCTCTCTTTGCAGAGTTCTTCTTTCTCTTGACCAAATTGGGTGTTTTCATGTACAATATCCTCATTTGGTGGAAACAACTTGTTAATTTCCATTCTCTTCCTATAAATAGGAAGACCAGAGAGAAATTAGCCCCTTCATTTTTTTTAATTTGAATTTTGGATTCAATTCATTTTGCATTTTCAGCCAAGTAGCCTGACTGCATTCTTAATTATTTTTACACTGCATTGTAGTTATTGTTTTTTTCCTTATATAAAAGAATGGGATGCTTCTTTTATTCATTACCTTGTTTACATTTGGACTCTGGGTTCTAGCAAATAAATTTGAATTTGGAAAAAGAGTCAGCATTGTTATCTAAATATTTCTCCCCTGTCTAGTTCTTTTTTCAGCCTGTTGTTTTCACTGAGGAGCTCCTGGTTCTCCTCAACTTGTTCCAGAACTCTCCAGCGGAGATGTTGGTTTTCTTGTTTCACCTCCGCCAGGTCTTTCTCCAACATATTTGGGGTGCAAAGGAGGAAGGAATGACCTCCCCCTCCCTCCTCCATCTCACTGCAGGGCAGAGTGACTGCTGGCAAAGGGAGCCCTGGCAGGCCGGCGGCTGGGGAGGTCCTCCAGAGACCTGGGCCAAGGTGCCTGGTCCTTGCTGGCTCAGCTGGTCTGTGGGCTACAATTAAAGGGCCAAGGTCCATGAGGGGACCGGGGGAAGGGAGGGGCTGCCTCCTGTGCTGGCCAAACCCACCCCTTAGGCCCACCCCAAAAAACAGGCTAGGGCTTATTTTCAGGGTAGGTCATGTTTTCAGGGAAAGTCAGTTTTTCTTACTTCTCCTGGTTCTCCCTGAGGAGCTCCTGTTCCTCCCCAGCTTGCTGCAAAACCCTGCAGTGGAGATTGTGGTTCTACTGTTCCAAGATGTTTATCCTGCAAAAGAGGAAGAAGACAAGAGGGAAATGAGGCCCCAAGGTTTCCACTTCAAACATCAAACTGAGGAGCTTTGGAGAATGGAAGAGGAAATACTGGAAGATAAAGTCGGGGTTGCTGTCTCAGAATTTCTCACCTCCTCTCCTTCTCCTCCAGCTCCCTGCAGAGTTCTGTGTTTGTTTCTGCAAGCTGGGATGCTTGTAGTACAATAAAAATTAGTAGTAAGTATTTAAATGTGGCCTCCCCATTCTAATTTTCAGCTATTCTTCCATCACTTACAGGGTAGATTCTTCATCCTGGAATCATGTTTTTGCTCTAAAGTTATTTTATTTTGCTTGATGAAAGAAATAAAGTTTTGAATTTAAATAGAAATCAGAAAATGAGGGCATTTGTCATGGAAAATGAGGGCATTTGTCATGAGAAAGTCCATGTCTCACCTGCTCAGTCACTCTAGCAATGTTACCTTCTCAAATGTTAGGCTGTTTATTTTGAGTTGCAGCTCCATTCTCTCATTTTCCATGGCGGATATTATAGTTGCCTTTCTGCACATTTAGAAGACCGTAGAGAAATTAGCCTCCTAATTTTTTTGCTTTGATCACCGAGCATAATTATGTTTTTAATTATTTTTACCCTGCATTTGCTTTTATCAGATATACATAAACAAATACACACAGAGATATGCACTGTGTGCATAGATAGATGATAGATAGATAGATAGATAGATAGATAGATAGATAGATAGATAGATAGATAGATAGA
>BLBF01016501.1:929263-951875 GCA_015471245.1 Laticauda colubrina
GTTTTTAGGATTGATTTGTTATGATTATATGATAAGTTATAGAATAAACTGTTTGAAGTATTGTTATCTCACAAAGCATGAATGATTAAAAGTATAGTCAGAAAAAGATTTTTTTTTATTTTTTTTTAGTAATATTAGAATATGGATTGACAATATGAGTGGTTATGCAATATAATTGTAATTGACACTATAAAATGAATGCACAAAACTGATGAACCAACCGATACACCGGAAGTATATATGAGAGTAGATGTTTTTAATGTTTTGTACGTTTGTCTGTTTGTAGAAAATTAATAAAAATTTAAAATAAATAAATAAATAAATAAAAGTTTCCACCAAGACTTTGTTTAGTAAAAGAACTGAACCAACTGTGTGAAGCAAAGATAACCTTTATTAATAACAAACTGTAGGACTTTATTAAAAAAGAAAAATGAACCAAGAAAAGTGTCCCAAGCAAAGATAATGTCAACAGGTAAGAACCCAGTCTCTGGCACTCTTTTCAGTCACTCTGAGGTATGCCCATGGTCTCGGGGTGAAAGGTCCAGGTGCTGTGGAGGTGGCAGTGGGTGGAGTGCTGTTCTGAGCCGCCATTGGGGTGCCTGGCCCTGAGGACAACAGGGGATGGTGTGTGGAGGAAGCTCTCAGAGAGCTGGCTCAGTCCCTTGATGTTGATAGGCCCTTCCTCCAGGACATGGGATGTCAGTCCCAAGACCGATGACAGATGTTCTGAGGCCGGGCTTGGCTGTGGGGTGGAGGAAGGAGGAGTGTAATGGGGCTGTCTGGTCTGCAGGTGAGCGAGGTGATGTGTTGGTGGCATCTGTGGCATTGGTGGCATCTGTGGCGTCAGTGGCATCGGTGGCATCGGTGGCATCTGTGACGTAAGTGGCATCTGTGGTGTCAGTGGCATCGGTGGTATCGGTGACATCGGTGGCACCTGTGGTGTGCGATGTACCTGTGCCTGGACTGGGAAGGGCTGCCTGTGCTGCTGGAACTCCTGGTAGCCATAGCCTTGGTAGGTGAGGGGCTGTTGAAAGCCTTGGAAGGGCTGTGACATCACCTGGGGTGGAGGAGCAGATCTGGAGTGGGTCAGAGAAATTTCAGCTTGGCCTGGAGGGTGGTGCAGAAGACCTGTGATCCTCTCCTTGATCACCTGGTACTGGGCTTTGGGCATTTCCATGAGGGTCTGGTTCACGTAGGTGAGGAAGGGCTTTCTGTTAGAGGATGGTATTTTGAAATGTACCAGCTGAGAGAGGAGATCTACACTGCTCTTGATGGTGTCCCTGATCTCAAAGAGGACAGTGTGGCTCTGCCCCTCCGGTCTGCCTCTCTGCCTGCTTTCTGTGGAGGTGGAGCTGGGTGTGGGTGTGGGTTGGTCTCTGGTGGCAACAGCCTCTTCGTGCTCCATCTACATCAGGGGGTCCTCCATGTGCTCCGGCACGGGTAATGCAGCTCTTGGGGGGGGGGTCTCCTTCGTGGGGTGCTCCAAAGATACCTGCCTGGACACAGGAGCTGACTCTTGGCCAGAAGAGGACTGGCTCTCTGTGGGCTGCCTGAGAGTGAGGGTAGACAGAGGGGCTGCTCCTCAGTGGTGGACCTCACCCTCCAGTAAGCTGCACTTTGCCATGACTTAGGTCTCCCGGTTGGTGAGCTTGACCGTGGCCTGGCCAGATTTCTTGAGGTGCAGCTTCCCGTACCAGGTGTGCATGTGCTTCCACCACCCCAGGAGGACATCCAAAGTATAGCCCAGGCTCTCCGCCTTCTCTCTCCAAGCCGCCTGCTTCAACTTGGTGTCTCAATAGAGCCTGTGTCCCTTCCTCCAGAGGTACTCATTCTCCCTCAGCCATTCAAGCACCTCCTCATCATGTTCCTGTGCAATGGAGTACTGTCTCCCCTCCCCCTTTTCCCGCAAATGCCTCTTCCTCCCTCTGGCAGGGCCTTCTGTGCTCCTTCCACTGCGCGTCCACTTCGCTGTTCTCCCCCAGAAGCCCTGCGGATGTGTCATCCGCTTCCATCCACTTCCATCCGCTAGGCTTCCATTGAGCATCCGCTTAACATCCTCGCTACATCCTCCCCACATCCATTCCTTTCCGTTGTTGTCCGTTCTCTTTATGCAAATTTGGGGCACTTTTGAGAGCGGATAACAACGGATGGAAATTTTTCTCGTCTGCTGTGTCTTTTTTACATACGTTTTGCATCCGTCAGCCAATGTGACCTAGCCTTAAGGGATTTGATTTGCTTTTTCAGTCTTAACAAAACTATATTTAAGAGTTTGATTATTTAAGTGCAAGTTAATGAATTTTTACTTGAAGTATTTAGCATTACATAATCTATAAGTATCAGAAAGGAATCTTCAGATCTTAAAAACCCTTCCTCCCCCACCCTTTTTTTTGGCTTTCATACCAAAACAGGCACAAAACCATTCAAGACAATTTCCAAAGTTTCTAATGGGGACAGAAGGGTGGGGAAGACTGAATTGGTGAGAATAAAGGGGGATCTGAGAACTGAGGTCAATGAGCAGCAGAGGAGGAGATAAAATCAAGGACCTCCTAAATTCAGAGGATTTGGCCAGGAAAAGTCCCAGGCAAGGGATTCATGGTGTCTGAGACCCATCCAGGCAGCGTAATTCAACCCAGAACGTTGTGTAATGTGTGTCCAGGGTTGGGAGCTAAGGAGAATTGACTAGGAGATCCTGGAAGAGAAAATCAGGGTTGCTTTCTGAAAATTTCTCCCCTCCTGTTTCTCCTCCAGCTCCCTGCAGAGTTCTGCATTTTTTTCAGCAAGCTGGGAGTTTTTCCGCAGAAGCTCCTTATTGAGGGAGAACAACTTATCCTTTCTGTTACTGTAAACGGGAAGACCAGAGAGAAATTCGGCCCTCTTTGCAGAGTTCTTCTTTCTCTTGAAGAAGTTGGGTGTTTTCATGTACAATCTCCTCATTTGGTGGAAACAACTTGTTAATTTCCATTCTCTTCCTGTAAATAGGAAGACCAGAGAGAAATTAGCCCTTCATTTTTTTTATATTTGAATTTCAGATTAAATTCACTTTGAGCAACATGGGGCAAAATTCACCAAACGACTGTATTGCTTAAGCCCATGTCACACTGCCCAACGGATGCAAAAAGGACACAGCGGATGGGCAAAATGTTCCATCCGTTGTTATCCGCTCTCAAAAGGGGCAAAAATTTGCATAACCAGAGCGGATAACATGGACGCGGGGAGGACGCAGGTCAGATGCAAAGCGGACGTGGAACGGAAAGAGCGGATGGGAGCGGATGGGAGCGGATGGAACGTCCGCTGGGCTTCTGGGGGGTCGCTTCTCAGCGAAGCGGACGCGGAACGGAAAGAGTGGATGCACAGCGGATGCACAGCGGAAGCCTAATGGATGCCTGGCATTAATTGCGCATGCGGGGAGGATGCATTGTGTCAGCCCCGCAGATATAACGGAAGCAGCTCGGAAGCAGGTCGCCATTCAGAGGAAAGACCTGCTTCCAGACACATCGACTGCCTTGCCAGCCCTGCCTGCATGTCTGCCTGCCAGCCTTGCTGCCAGCCTTGCTATCAGCCTTGCTGCCGGTCTCCCTGCCAGCCTTGCTGCCAGCCTCCCTGCCAGCCATGCTGCCAGCCTGCCTGCAAGCCTTGCTGCCAGCCAGTCTGCCTGCCAGCCTTGGTGCCTGCCTGCCTGCCAGCCTTCCTGCCAGCCTTGGTGCCTGCCTCCCTGCCAGACTTCCTGCCAGCCTTGGTTCCTGCCAGCCTCCCTGCCAGCCAGCAACCCCACAACCATGCGGAAGCACAGCAAGCCTCAGCCATCTGCTGCCAGCCCTGGCAAGAGGGACAGGGCTACCATCCCACCCCCTGGCCCTCACTCTTGTTCTGCTGGGGCTTCTGCAACACGGGCTTGCTCTTCTGGGGCTGGGGCTTCTGCTGCTTCTGATTCTGGAGGAGCTGATGACAAGCACTCCAGCACCAGCCACCTCCACAGCACCTGAACCCTTCACCCCTGAGACTGAGCGACCAAGAGGAGTGCCAGAGACTCATTTTTGACTTATAGCTTCTTGTTAATAAAGTCTATTTTTGATTCATACACTTGCTTCATTTCTTTTTTTTAATAAAGTCTTGCTGGAAACTTTTAGAAATGGTTTAAGTCTTTGCTTGCTTGTGGGATGGATAAGGATAGCTTTGGAATGGGTTAGGATACATGTGGGATGGGTAGTAGCTGTGGGATGGGTTAGGATAGCAGTGGGATAGATAAACCTCCAGTGCAAGCATAGTGGGACTGTATGGTCCATCCTCCCAGGTGCCACACCTATGGCCCTTTATTATCAATAACAATATAATCAATCATCCACACATGTCAACACAAACACAACTCTTTATTAAACACCCTGTTCATTGTAGGCCAACCAAACATACATGGCCCAATCTCATCTGTGTGATGAGACAGTCTGAAGGAAGAATCCATTAATCATCTACCATCCTGTCTTGCCAATCCACTGCTCCAGCTGGGGAGTTGCACCAGTGTTTCAGGAGGTTGCGCTGCTTCTTCGCCTCACGTGAGGCTCTGTTGGGGCCTTGAGCATCCTCAGTGTCGATCAGGTTTCGCACTTGCCTCCATTCACCAGGCTCCATGTCCCCATTGCCTTGTTCATGGTCCACAAGCCTGTTCTGCAAGACTGGGTAGCGGGTGCGCATGAGATTGTACAGGATGCAGCAAGCTTCCACGATCCTCCTCACGGTCTCTGGGCTGTGCTGCATGTTGGTGAGAAGTACTTGGAACCTGTTGGCCAGGATGCCAAAGTTGTTCTCCACCACCCGCCTTGCCCTGGACAGCCTGTAGTTGAAGATCCTCTCTTCACAGGTGAGGCATCTGGAAGTGTAGGGCTTCATGAGGGAGGTTGTGAGGGAGAAGGCGTCATCCCCCACGATGAAGTAGGGCACATCTTGCGTGTCGTTGGGCAGGGGGTCTGGATCTGGGAAGCCCACCATGAGGTTGCCTTCCAGCCCCTCCTTGAGGTGACTGGCGTTGTATACCTGGGCATCTGAAGATGAGCCGTTGCCTGAAGCATCGATGTACATGAACTTGTAGTCAGCATCGACCATGGCGAAGAGGATGATGCTGAAGAAGCCCTTGTAGTTGTGATAAGAGGACCCCGAGTTGGCTGGCGCTTTGCAGGCCACGTGCTTGCCATCTATGGCTCCAACGGTGTGTGGGAAGTTCCACCTCTGATACCACTGCTCTGCAACTTTCTTCCATTCTTCTTCAGTGGAGGGGTACTGGAGGAGCTCCTCCTTGTATTCTTCCATGATGGCCTGCACCATTTCTCTGACAACAAAGCTGATGGTGCTGGGTGGCACCCTCCATCCATACTGCATGCTGCTGTAGGTGGTCCCTGAGGCCAGGTGGTGCAGAATGAGTGCCACCTTGAGCCCAGGTTCCAGGCTTGGCAGGAAGTTGGTGTTTGTCTTGGTCAACCTGGGGGTCAGGCGCTGCACAACTTCGTCAAACATGGCTGGTGGCATCCTCATGAAGTTCTGGAACGCCCGAGTGTCTTCGATCCTGAGCTCCACCATCAGCTTGTTGTACAGTCCGTCCTCTGCTCTTCTGGTGAACCATCTTCGGACCCAGACTTTTTTTGGGTGCCTCCTTTTCTTCCCGTAGTAGAGTTCACAGAGCCTGTAGATGGTTTCGCACTGTTGCAGAAGGATGGTGGCTGCCGAAAGGACTTTGTCACAATCCATGGTGGACATGACTGGATGCAGTGGAAGAGGAAGAGTTCGATGAAGGCTGCAGAGGTTTGCACTGCAGGGCTGCTGGTCTGAAAGTGAGATGCAGACGAGTTGCTCCCTCTTTTTATAGGCAGTATAGGTGTCCGCTAGGCATCCTCTAGGCATCCTCTAGACATCCTTAATATCTGAGATAGGTCCCCTCTGCGAATGTTTTTTCCATTTTAAACGCTTTGTTTCTGTGCTGCATCCGTTCTGCATCCATTCTGCATCCGTTCTGCGTCCGTTCCGCTTCCTCCCTGCGTCCGGGCGGATGCAAGTTGCGCGGATGCGGAACGGATGCCTAGCGGATATAGCGGATGCATAGCGGATGCAGAATGGATGAACTGGATACATTTTCCGCGTAAAAGTTTTAGGCAGCCCAAAACTTTCTGAGCGGATGAAACGTCAATAAACGGATGCTGGACGGATAGAGAGGAAGCAAAACGGAGGCAGTGAGTACTTCACGTTTTGGAACGGATGGCAAGGTTTTTTGTCCATTTTACATCCTCTTTGCATCCGTTGGTTCAGTGTGACATGGGCTTTAGCAACAGAAATCCTGGTGTCAATCATGGTCATAAGTCGAGGACTCCCTGCTATGGGAAATCTGGTGAGATCCAGCGTTGGGGTCTGGAGTCTGGGGGAGCTGAAAGCAAACAGAAAAGAGGGAAAGAAAAACAGAAAAAGTCACTTTCTTGACTCATCACAACATTCCCACAAACTTCACACAGAGCAGAATGAATGGTGGGTGTGGGCAGGGGCAGCACTCGCACTTGGCACCAGAAGAAATCCAGCTTCTGAAAGGGAGAAACTGACAGTCTCTGTTTCTGAAAATCTCTGCAGGGTTTTCAACCAGACAGTTCTGAGTACACACACACACACACACACTTTATATGGGGAAATGAGCCCCCACCCCCACCTTCACGAACCCACAGCCACACCTCCCTGGTTGGGCCTGTAGGGACTTTTCTGCCTGGATTTCCTCCTCTGGGCTTCGCTCAGCTGGAGAAGGAAATGATTTGTGGGAGGCAGGTGGATAAAAACCTCCCACCTTCGTCTCTTCCTTACAGGTGTGATGATGCCAGGAGGCTCTTTGTGCGCTTCTCACCTGCCTGGATGGCTTCCGGTCAGAGCCTTGCAAGAGAGGAAGCCAATGAATTTACCCCAAGGAAGCAGAAGTGGGGGCCCCGGGGCTCCTCCCCTCCCTGGGCACCAGAGGGTCCCTCTCTTCCTTTGGCAAAGCTTCCTCCCCCAACCAGAGAGACCCTCCTCCAGCCACCATGAAGTTTGGGGTCACTCCAGCCCCTCCGGGCTGCATGCCTGCCCCTGCCCCCCACATGGCTCTCCTGAGCAGGGGCACCCGCAGCCTCTGGAGACAGAGCCCCAACATGGCCTGACAGGGAAGAGGTGCAGAGCTGCCCTCAATGCCTGCAGCCCCTCCAGGCACCCCAACTCTCACCTCCTGTGCTCCTGCCAGGCTTCCTGGAGGGGCTCCGGGGCAGCCCCAGGGGAGGACAGGAGAGGGGCTGGGACAGCAGGAGGGAGGCAGAAGAGGCCACTGAGAGGAGTCCTGAAGTGGCCACAGTGGATCAGAGAGGCCACTGAGAGGACCAGGAACCCGGAGAGCAAAAGCGAGGCAAGAAAGATGATAAAGAGAAATATTGAGGGGAGAAAAGAGAGGACAGGGGGAGGGAGGGGAGGACCCCACATTTTTAATGCCTTTCAAACATCCATAGGGCAAGGCAGGGGAATTGGGGCTTTTACTAGTTGAGGGACTCCCTCTTGTGTGCCGTCAAAGCTAAAGGTGCAGTGGCCTAGAGGTGGATTTCTCGCCTCACAATCAGGAGGCTGTGAGCTCTAATCCTAGGTAAAGGCTAATATTTGCTCCTGCTTGAGTAGGGGGTTGGACTAGATGACCTCCAAGGTCCCTTCCAACTCTGTTATTCTATATTCTATGTTCTAAAGAAATTACAAGGAAACACTCTCCAGACCATTAAAAATCAGCTGTTGAACTGCAGGGCCAAATCTCACCCAAAGGTTGTGCACAATAAGGATAGCTGAAGAGTTTTATTTTACTGTATGTTCTTCTTTTCACACACACACACACGCACAAATCCAAAATTTTCAGGTAGCAAGAATCAATTTTTTCTCTTTTGGCTAATTTATCATCATTATTCAAAAATTCCTGCCAGTTTTTCTTCTTCTGTGAATAAATTTACTTTACAATTTTGAAATAGAAGAGTCCAGTTGCTTGTGTGGTGGTGTCAGCCACTTTCTGTTGTGCTCATTCTTTGTGTAGGTGTGTGTGTGTGTGTGTGTTTGTGATTTTGTTGTCTGCAGTCTAGCTGATTGTCTCACAAAGCAGGGAGCTCTTTGAGGAAGATGGACTCTAAAGAAATGTGAAAAAAATCAGTTCCCTCAGGCTTCCCCCCTTCATGCTCCTCCACTCCCTCTCGAACCCCCCACCTGCTCCTTCTCTAACGGGGTCTTCACCCTGCTTTTATGGCCAGAAGTACCTGCAGGAGGGCAAGTCTCTCACTGTCTCCCCCACAATTTTCCTCTGGATCCCTCCTGGAGGCCAAAAGACTGGCCACCCTTCTCTCTGTGGAAGTCAGACTGGCCAGCAGATCCAGGGAAGGGCTGAAGGGCAGAGGGGACTTTGAATGTCCCCGTTGGCACCCAGACTGACTCCAGCCATCTCAAGCCAAGAGGAGCCCCACCGTGACCCCCTCTCATCTCCCGAAAGGCCTCTGGGGTACCTGTCCACTTTCCTGGGCACAAGATGACTGCTGAGTTGGATTCTGTCCAGGCTTCAGATATTCAGCCGGACACGTAGTTCTCTACCGGTGTTTCCAAAGAATGCCGGTGCCCCTGTGGATCCCTCTGCAAGACCCCCAGAATGGACAAATCCCCCACTTGCTTTTCTCCCAGAGATTCTCTCGTTTCTTCTTCAGATCATGATCTGTCTGATCTCTGTCTGTCTCTGGAATTGGAGGCTGTTCCTGGCTGGCCTGCCCTCTTCCTTCCCTGCGCTAGTTACTGTGGTCCTTGGATTCACATCTGGGGCCATTTCTCTTCCCACCTGGGAGGAAAAGTATTTCCAGGATCCCCTCCAAGTTCACACCCTCCCTTTCTTTCTCAGCCTGTGGGGGCTCCAGTGGGGGCATTGGACCTCCTCCCAGCCCTGGGCCATAGTGGGTTTCTCTGTCTCTTGGGGAAAGATTCCTTCCCCAATCAGAGTTTGCCTGAGTCCCATCATCCACTTCCCTCCCTGCCTGGGATCAATTCCTCCATTCAGATAAAGGAAAAAGGGAGCTTGGACAGAGCTTCTGGTCAGTCTCCTTTCTTTGACCCAGGAAGGTCACACTGGCCCCTCAAAGCCAAATTCCCTCCCAGTTATTGGACCCCTCCCGCCATCACTCTGCTGAGGTCACAGCAGGGCCAGGGTGGCTGAGAATCGAGCTAGAAGGCACCACATAGACTCAACAAAGCTCCCCACCACAACAGACCTTCAGACATAGGTTGTGGCCTCACACACAGCCCTAAATGGTGCCTTTATGTGGCATTTTAGGTGCCTTTAGGTGCCTTTATTGTGAGGCATCAACCTCATAACCCTCACCCTATGGGGTACCCTAGCTGTTGTCCCTGGTGGCAGATGGAACATTGTGAATTCCACTTCTGACACCAGTTTTTGTGGAATCAAATGCAGGACCCAAAAACCCCAATAATCAAACTTCACTGGTGTAATTATTCATTCAGTGTCCGTGGGAGGAATATCCATGCAGAAAACGGCAGGACAGATTCCCACAGACAAAAGGATACACTCATATTTATACATTTGTGAAAAGGAGAACAAAGTGATATTTGGATCACTATTAGATATGTGAATATCGAACAGATGATATAAGTGAGAATATTAATCATTAGCACACCTCAAGGTACCTTCATGCACACCCAATATTACCATTCTCAAGAAAGAAATATTGCCTAAATAAAAGGTTGCAGGTTCATTAAATCTTTATTTCTATCTTAGTAACACATTCTTATTCCTCCAAGAAATTGGTTTCCTCATATTCTTCTGGACATTCTTTGTTTATTTGAATAAAAATTGTTGCTCCACTCATGTATGGAAAATAGCTTGGAGCTGAAATTCATCTGTCTCACTTCTCCACATTTCTAAGCTGATCCTTTGTGTTCAGCTCTGGCCTCAGAAGGATAATGTAGTACTTGGGGATGAAGATGCAGACCAGCACTGGAGGCCAGGATGGAGAAGACCTGGACAGCCACAATGTATTTCCCTTTGGTGCTCAGGTAGGTGGGCACAAAGGTCACCCAGACACTGCAGAAGACCAGCATGCTGAAGGTGATCAGCTTGGCTTCGTTGAAGCCCCCTGGTAGATTCCTGGCCAGGAAAGCCACCATGAAGCAGATGGCAGCCAGGAAGCCCATGTAGCTGAGGGTGACGTAGAACAGGACAATGGCCCCTTCGTTGCATTGCAGGATGATCTCTCCAGGCTGGGAGTGGGGGTCAGAGTCAGGGAAGGGGGGAGAAACTCCCAGCCAGATGGAGCAGATGATAATTTGGACAGCAGAAGAAGAAAGGATGATGGAATTGGCCAAGCTCTTCCCCAACCATCTCTTCACTTGGTTTCCTGGATTTGTGACCAGGAAAGCCAGCACCACCATGATGGTTTTGGCCAAGAGAGAAGAAACGGCAACTGAGAAAATGATACTGAAGACTATTTGTCGGAGAAGGCAGGTGGCTTTTCTTGGTTGACCAATGAAGAGAGCAGAAGACAAGAAGCAAAGCAGAAGGGAGACCAGGAGGATGAAGGAGAGGTCCTGGTTGTTGGCTTTGACAAGGGGAGTTTGTTGGTATTTAATGAAGATGATTAAAACAAGGCCTGTGGTTAGGAAGAAGAATAGGGCAAAAGAGACCAGGATAATGCCAAGATGTTCTTCATAAGACAGGAAGGTTATAACTTTGGGGATACATTGGACTCTTTCTTTATTTGGGTATTTATCATCCAGACACTTGGTGCATTTTTCTGTATCTGAGAAAGTGAAAAAGCAATATTTCATGAATATTTTCTGCTTTTATCTTATAAGAAATACCTTCTTTGGATAACAACTGATACCTCGGACATTTTCCAAAAGTATTTCTTAGCAATTTCATTAAAAAGAGCATAAAAAGGATATAATTTTTTTTAAAAATGTAGCTTGGTTTATGAAGTTGAGGGAAGTGCTAGTATGATAATTATTTCCAGTGTAACGTGTACAATAGGAACCTACATTATTAGAAGTTAACAATGAATCATGTAATCTTTTTAGGCAAACATCCTGAGTCCTGCCACATAGCAGTTAATATACTGGACTTGGAGGAAACCTACACTATCTAGTAACATTGGGAAGCAATTTGGAATTAAGGAGAAAATTCCTATCATTGAGAACAATGAACCAGTCCAACAGCTGGCCTTCAGAGGCTTGGGGTTCTTTAACATTGGAGATTTTTAAGAAGAGATTGGACAGTCACTTGCCTGAAATGGTATAATTTCTTCTGCTTGATCAGGTGCTGGACGAGAAGACCTCCAAGGTCCCTTCCAGCTCTATTCTGATTGATTGATTCATCTACATGACTGGCAGAAGATTTGTGAAATGAATTCCCCCCATAACCAGCACCACATTATGGACCAGGGACACCTTCTCAGGGACCCCCAAGGGGAGGCCAATAAACAGGGAGCCACAAGGTCTTTCAGAATGTGGACCTAAAACAATTCACCAAGTTCCAAAGAACTCAGGTGTTCCTAGAAAGGTAAACTTAACAGCACCTATTCAAAGTAAAAAGCAGAAGAGACATTTCCTCTGCTGTTAGTATAGTTTGCCCAATCTGCCACCCCTTTTTACCATCTCTTCCCAGCTCCTCCTTCAAAGCCTTTTTTATTTACTTCCTTTTAGACAAGAAATTATGCAGGTTAAAAAAAAAAGCCCAAGCGAGCTTCAATCTGTCTTTTAACTTGTACTTTCATGAAAATCCTCTGGATAAATCCATTTCCACCAGGCCTTCCTGTCCTCTGGTGTCACCCACCTTCCTGAGTGGAGAAGGTCCCCCCTGGACAAGGAACGCAGTCATAGCAGCAAACTGGTTCTCCTTCTCGAGCCCTCTTGACAAATCCAGGAGGACAACTTTCCACACATCTGGACTGAGGCAGGGGCTAAGGAGAAAAAAAATAGGAATGCAAAAGAAAAGATATTAGGACTCTCCATCCATGGAAACTGGAGGGAGAAATGGACGTTAGCCAAGTGGCCTCTGGTCTTCACTGAGGTAAATAAGAAATCTCTGACTACTTCTAAACAGATGCAGGAGGTAGAACAATTGGCAGATCATTTATTTAATTCCTCCCTTTTGATTTTGGAATATAACATTACAATAAAGTACTTTGTATTTAATAAAGTCTACACAGGGATGGAACTGAAAACAGATTGAAGTACGATGAAATAGTCACATTAAAACTGAGAATAAAGTTTACTGTAAAAGATTTAGGAAACTTTTATTCCATTAGATTTTTCAATATAGAATAAAATTGAGATGAAGAAAGAAACCTCTGACCAGTAAGATCTTGAAAGATTTCATTGCAAAGCCACTCCACTGAGGTCCTGTCTCTTGAAGAACTTCCATTGGAAGACACCAACTGGCATGGAAGGTCAACCACCCTGGAGACTCTAGGCTTGACCCACTGAAAATCGCACCTGAGGCTTTGGAAAACAGAGAAAAGACATCAAAATTTCTCCACCTTTTTGAGCAATTTTAGCTGTGAAAGAGAATCTTGTTCAATAGTAAGTCTCTGACTTTCAAAATACGCCAGAATCTTCTGCTTGACATCCTCCTTGGGAAGAACCAAGTTGCCATAGAATATCAGATCTGCCGTTATCTCTCCATTTTGGTCCAAGTACAGTTTAAAGTTGGAAATATTCCAAAATTCATTCTTCTCCAGAAAGGAATGAAACTAGAATGGGAACATTCAGGAATTTGAAGAGGAGAAAACTTAGTTTCTTATCCCACATTGAATCCTTCTTCTACAATTGTCTAATCTCCAAATATGCTTAATTAGGATACAAATACTGCCATTATCTTCATAAATGAATGAAAAAGTTTGAGAAAAAATTGTCAATGATTACACTGACAAAATAAAGAAGAAATATAATTGACACAATTGGTCAATTATAGGGAACATTCTAGAGCAGATGACAAATAAAATGAACAGAGAAAAGAAGATAATTCATAAACTCTTTGAAAACAACAGTTTGGGTCCCAGAAAGAATGGATTTATTAAGAAGAAAGTTGTCAGGCTAATCTCCCTGGTCATCCTGATGGAAAACACATCCAGATGTGCGAATTCTACTTTATTCTACATTAACAAAATTTTGCAAATCTGAAAGAACAAATCTCCCACCAACTCTTTTTTCAGCCTGAAACAGTTCACAAGGATCCTTTCTGAGTTTATTTCGCTCCCATTATGCAACTGCAGGATTCTCCCCTCTTACCTGATCCTTCCCTAAGCAGTGGAAGTTTGTGGAAACTCTGGTGATATAACTGGATTTCAGTAAGGGACTCACAAACAATTTTGTGATGTGACTGGAGACCTGAGCAATGGTATGATGACTAAGTGGATAAAAACTGTTTTCAAAATGAGACTCAAATAATTTTTAATCTTTTTAAATCTTTCCTATGAAACCTGAAGGTGATGGATAACAATTTGCTGTTGATCATCAATTTTTCTGTGTTGTCCTTAATACAGTAGGGCTGATAAATCTCCATCATGCATGAACATGCTTGGAATGGAAAGCAATTGTTGGGAAAGATCCTAATTCAAATTTTAAGAAAATGTATTATTATCAAGAATCAGACAAAGATGTTTAACCCTGGACAGATTCTGGATGGATCAGAGATAATGATTGTGGTAGTCTGTGGTAGATAAGAAGCCCCTGTAAATTTGCTGTGAGTTAAATCGAATAGCAGATAACAGACAATTTTGAAGTTTTGAAATTTAATTTTATTGTTAAATTGCTTGTTAACTACATTTTTTATACACAGCAGATACATGACAAGTCAAGTAGTTGCAAATAGATGTATAGTTTATAATTGTAGCCTGTTTTGCAAGGGGGAAAAACTATTATTGCTGTATTGTATTCATCTAGGAGGACAACATGCATGTTTTTGTTTTTAATGCACAATTTTTAAAAAAATGTTTTGCCTTGCCTTTGTGATAATTTTATTTTCCAAAACTTGTATTTTAACTTTTTGAAAAAAATAAAATTTACAAAGAGGAATATCAAGTTTTCAGAAAGAAAAAGTTTAGCACACAGAGAAGGATGCATAAATAAAAAGCAGTAGAAAAACATCTGATTTTTAGCAACTAGGACTTGACTAACAATAGAGTCTAATATAACAACATGAATGATGGACTGGAAGAAAGATGAGGGATACCAAACTTGATATGTATGTTTGTGAAAATGCTCTCAAAATCATAGTTAACTGGAAATGGAATCAGAGTCAGCCAGTGAGGCTCATGGAAAGAAGGCAAATGCAGCCATAAGGATCTCAGGAAGTGAACGTTCTGGTTTGGGGAGACCCCAACTCAAGGACCAGGTTCCCTTGCAGGCACCACACTTGGAGGAGAATTTGCACAGAATCTCTGTGAACTTCAGAGAGGGAGAAATAAGCCAAGGAAGAGCCCAAAGGAGCTGCTCTTAACCTGGAGGAAAGACCACAAGGAGAAGAGCTGAAGATCAGGAGTCTGGGAGCCCTTTTCCAACTGACACAGTCTCTTGGTTGGAGAAGGGAGGCTATCCAAATGCCCTAGTATCTCCTCTTTGGAGCCATCATTCACTGAATCACTGAACTGGCCAGACCTGCTGAGATGGTTCCCTTCCTTCTCTCCCCCCCCCCCCGATTCCTTCTCCAAAGGATCTCAGATGAATGGATCCACTTCGGAACCCAATACCTGCCACGGCTGCAGCCTTGGAGCCCCCAAGAGCTTTTTACCCTCTTTCCTTCTCCTCCTCTTCTTTCTCCTCCTGGAGGAATAAGCGGCATTCATGGTCTGGACCAGAGTTTGAATTAAACTGTAATCCTCGTGTAGGCTTGTGAACCGGATCCTGTTTCTTTTCTCCTGGGTCTCCAGTGGGGCTTTCTGGGTGCATCTTCTGCGGCCTTTGACAGAAAAGACGTGCTTGGAAAGGGAACAGTGGAAATAATGATCTTGAAATGGATCTTCCACAAAGAAATCGGGCTCAAGGGCATCATCCATTGGCCTGTCTTTTCTCAGATAACCAAAGTTCCAAATACTATGGATGTGTTTGAGAAGCCTGTGCTTTGCTATTGGATACCGTACAAAATTTGTGAGGATCCAGACTTTCCCTTCAATGGATCCTGGTAAATGCATAAATGTTAAATGGAAAGGAAGAATTATGTCCCAAATTGAATCATGTTCTATGAAGTGAACAAAGACATTGACTTGTCTCCACTTAGAGAGGGCCTCACTGAGGGAAGCTGTATGTCCAGTTGTTGAGAATTGTTGTGATATAACAATGCAAATTCCATTCCTGACAAGCATCGGAGGGAAAGTCCTCAGGAAAATCTCTCCATTATCTGCATCTGAAGCAAAGAGACCAATCAGGGTCCATTTGAAGTGGAGGAGCAGCTGGACAATGGCTGGGTAGTGGAATCCTTCTTTGGGATGTATCTGGTGGAAAAAAGGGAACTTACTTTTATCACTCAGAGGCTCTGAAGGAGTTTTATAACTGATCTGAAAAAGCAGTGAAGAAAGCAGTGTTATACTTGGCATCAGATCAAATCCAAAATATTAGATTTTAATAAATCAAACCTGGTTCTCATGAATGTATTAGAATAGTTTGTTAATTAGACATAGTTTAAAATATTAAAGGCAGAATATTAGCAAGATTGAATAATAAAAGTGGAAAATAATACACAAGTTAAAAAACAATAAAGATATAAATTATACTACTGTATCGCCCCTACAATTTGTTGCAATTAGATTAACATGTGCAAATGCCAACTGAAGGATTTTATTCCAATAAAGGACAATATTTGAGGATTGCTGCATCTTTTTCTGCTTCTATAGCCCAGATTCTTTGTGGAGGAATCTTTTTAGCTTCTTCTCCAGTAGTACAAGAAACAGGGAGACCTCAGTTGCAGTCTAGGATTGCAATGGCTTTTTTTGGCTGCTGCCACAGACAGCTGGCTCCTATTTAAGGAATTGTCCATTTAGACTCCAAGATCTCTGTCACAGTTACTGCTATTGAGCCAGGTGTCACCTAATCTGTAAGTGTACATTTGGCTTTTCTTGCCTGAGTGTAAAACCTAACTTTTTTCTACAGTGAATTTCATTTTGTTCGATAAGCCCCATGTTCAAGTCTATCTAGATCCATCTGGATCTTCAGCCTATCTTCTGGGGTGTTGGCTATTACTGCCACTTTGGTGTCATCCACAAATTTAATGATTTCCCCATCTAACCCACCATCCAAACCATTGATGAAGATATTGAAGAGTCCTGGGACTAAAATGGAACCTTGGGGTCCCCCACTGCTTATTTCTCTCCATGTAGATGAAGTTCCATTGAGGACCACAAACTGAGTCCACCAGTGGGTGATGTTGTCTGTTAAGTTGTGGGAAAAGATCGAGTCAAGACCAGTTAGACTTCAGCTCTTTTTATTTTGTTGCCAGAGTGATCTGCCGCTGAGCCGCAGCAGCCTTTTTTATAGCGGCTGCTCGTGGCTCGCAGCCAATGATAGCTCTTTAAGTTTCCCACCGTTGGGTGGGCCAATCCAATTTAAGTATTTCAAGTATGCAAATATCAAACACCCCTCCCCACTTGGTCCAGTCCAACCAATCAGGGCCTTCCTATGTTACGTAGTCACGTAAATAGGTGGGGCCCTTATGGTTCCTATTGGACCTGCGCAATCCAGTCGCGGTGTTGTCTTCAGGCTGTTTGGATAGGTTCACTGTCTCTCCTGAACTCCTCCGTGGAACCTCATGGAAGGTAGAGTCAGCCATGCCGCTCCTGCCTGGTCTATCCGGGCTGGTTGAGTCGGCTCGGCTGCTCCCTCCAGGAGAAGCTTCGTGATGACTTTCCACTGCCTGCTCCATTCTCCCGAAGTCTCTTTCAGGTATGTGACTGTGATTTCTTATTGGGACTACCAGTGGTGTTGGTTGGTGCGTTGCTGATGGTGTTTGTTTGTTTATTTCTTGTATTTGTGGAGGGCCTTCCCCTTCCCTCTTGCTTGTGTTTGAGGGGTCTTCCCCCTCTCTGATTTGGTTGTTCTTTTGATTTAGGGTTTGAGGTGGTTCATGTGTGTGTATGCGTTCCTCTCCTTCATCCCTTTGGTCGTTTGTGTTTCTTAATAGTGTTCTTGTTCTGGTCTATGTGTCTCCTCCAGCTCCGTTCATCCTCTGTCTCTACTCTGTATGACCAGGGGCCTGTTATTTGTGTTATTTTAGCTGATATCTATAGTGGTTCCCCCATGAAGTTTTTTGTGAAAACTATGTCTCCTGTCCTGAATGTACAGTACTTACTGGAGGAGTCTGTTGGCTTTTCCGGACTTTATGTGGGATGTAGCCTGTCCAGGTGAGACCTTAATTTTCTGCCCATTAATAGTTCTGCTGGGCTTTTATACGTTATGGAGTTTGGTGTAATGTGTTGTATGGTTAGTCGTTTACAGATTTTTTACTGGATGTCTCCAGTCTCTAGTTTGTGTAGAGTTTCTTTAGTATAACGGACCATGTGTTCCATACGTCCATTTGTAGCTGGCCGGCCCGGCTCTGTCAATGCATGCCTTATTCCTTGTTCAGCCAGGAACCTCTCAAATGTCAGTGCCGTGAATTGTGGCCCATTGTCGGATACAAGCACATCCAGCAACCCATGTGTTGCAAAGAGTTTCCTTAGCTGCCTGATTATGGCTTCTGTTGTGGTTGAGTGCATGACGCTTTCCTCCAGCCAATTTGAGTAAGCGTCTACCACTATCAAAAATGTATGACCTTTCATTTGCCCTGCGAAATAAATGTGTATTCTCAACCATGGTCCCCTAGGAGTTTCCCAGTCTAGTATTGGTGCAGAAGGGGGTGCTGGTCTAGATTCTTGGCATTGTTTACACTTTTCCACCCATCTCCCAATGTCCTTATCCATCCCTGGCCACCATACGTAACTCCTGGCCAGAGACTTCATCGTTACAATGCCTGGGTGTCCTTCATGTAATAACTTAAGTATTTGTCCCCTCAGTATTTCTGGTATGATTATCCTGTCCCCCCATAGAATGCACCCTTTTAGTATCAAGAGTTCTGTTTGTTGATTCCAGAATGGTTTAATAGTCTCATTACCTTTGGTATTTGGCCACCCTTTACCTACCCAATTTAAAATTCATGCCAGGTCTCTGTCTTTTGCAGTTTCCTTCGCGATGTCTGTTGCTGTTATGGGTAGGTCTGCCAGCATCTCAATCTGTAGTGTTGATGTGATTGGTGCAGGATCATCTTCTAAGTCAGGTAGGGGGAAACGGCTCAGGGCATCAGCATGTGAAATGTTCTTACCTGGCCGGTGGATTAATTTGTAGCTGTATGCAGCGAGGAACTCGGACCATCTCATCATTCGTGGTGACAATATGTTTGGTGTGTCTTTGTTTCCTGTGAGTATTCCTAGAATGGGTTAGTGATCTGTGATCAGAGAAAAAGTTCTGCCATATATATATTCGTGGAAACGCTTGACTTCTGTTATTGTGGCCAGTGCTTCCCTGTCCAGTTGGCTGTAATTTCTCTCTGCTTTAGGTAGAGTTTTTAAGAAGAAGGCGATTGGTGTTTCCCTTCCATCTAGTAATGTGTGGCTCAGTATTGCCCCGACGTGGAATGGTGATGCATCGCATGTTAAGGTTAGTGGCAAGGTTTTGCTGTGTTTGGATTAGTACAGAGTCTGATGTCAATAAGTCCTTGATTCCCTGGAATGTGGTTTCTTCTCGATGCCCCAGGTCCAGGTAGCTTTCTTATCCAGTAACCTGTGTAACGGTTCCACTATCGTTGCCTTCTGTGGCAAAAAGACATTGTAAAAGTTAATAAGTCCCCAAAAGGCTTGTAACTCTGTCTTATTCCCAGGTCTGGGAGCTTCTTTGATTGCTCTGATTTTCTTTTCTGTGGGGTGGATCCCTTCTTTATCTATGAGGTATCCTAGGAATTCAACTTTGTCGGTGGCTAGTTGGCACTTCTCTCTTTTCACTTTAAGTCCCGCCTCTTACAATTTTTGTAAGAGTTCCCTCAGGTGGTCTTCCAATTGTTTTTTGTCCCTGGCTGACACCAGTACATCATCGAAATATGGTACCACCCCCTTGATTCCCTGTAATAGACGCTCCATCAGACTTTGGGATACCTCTGGGGGCATCCTGACACCAAGTTGTAGTCTTTTGCATTTGAATGCCCCCCTGTGAGTCACAATTGTTTGTGCATCTGCTGTTTCTGGGTCAACCGGCAATTGTTGGTAAGCTTCTGCATGGTTGAGCTTTGCGAAGACTTTTCCTTCCCCCAACGAATGTAATAAGTGTTGGACCACCGGGACAGGGTATGCACTTTGTTGTAATGTGTTGTTGAGGGTGGCCTTATAGTCACCACAGATTCCCATGGACCTATCTGGTTTAATCGGGGTCACAATTGGGGTTTCCCACCTTGCGTGGTCTATTGGTTCCAATACTCCCTGTGTGATGAGTTTATCTAATTGCTCATCGATTTTTGGTTTTAGCACGAATGGAACTCGACTCACCTTTAACCTGATTGGGGTTATGTTAGAGTTTAAATTAAATGATATAGGGGACCCTCGGCACTTGCCCAGTTTTCCATCGAAGACGTCCTGGAATTCTCACATCAGATTCTCTTCCCAGTCTGTCTCGGTGATGCTGTTGACTCCAGTCACTCCGATTCCTAGGGGTGCGAACCATCCGAGTCCCAGTAGGCTTGGGCGATCCCGGTCTACTTTTGTCAATGGAAGGATTGTCTTGTATTTTTTGAATCTGACCTGGAAATGTCCAAGTCTGACTATGGAAATTCTGTTCCCTTGGTAATCTTTAAGAGTGAGTTTTTGTCTGTCTAATTCCTTCTTTTCTATTTCTGGTGTCAGGCTCTATAGGGTGTTCCACGATATCATGGATAGGTACGACCTGGAATCCACCTCCATCTCGCATGTCTGACCTTCTATCTTGACTCGCACATGCACCTACCTTGTGTTGGTCGTGCTTGAATGTCCAATGATTATTGTCTGGTGTGTTTCTTCCTTTCTGTTGGTTTTGCTGAACTGCTTTTTTCTGTTTTCTCGGTTCCAACAACTCCCTCTCTGTCTTTCTCTCATTCTGGGGTGTGTGCTTTCTCTTTGTCTTGGGCTGTAGCTATTTCTGTTCCGGCAGACTCTCGCTATGTGTCCCCGTCTTTCACAATATCTGTACGCAGCGTCAAGGAAATGGCACTCGGAACATGGCTGATCCCCTCCACACCCGGCACAATGGAACTCAGTTCTCCTTTCTCTCCGGTCTAGTCTACTTTTTTTCTGACTGGAGCCTATTGTGTTGCTTTATTCATCTGCCGCATGGTAGCTACTGATTTCTGTGCTGCTTCTGCTGCAGTAGCTTTGGCAATGGCCTCGGTTACTGTGATTTTTGGTCTGGTCAATAACGGGCTCTGTAGGGTGAGATCTCTGTGTCTGAGGACCACGCGGTCCCTCATGGCCTCATCCATATTGAGATATTTGCACGCTCTGCCAATGTCTCTTAGAGCCGCAATGAAATCTCCTGTGCTCTCACCTTCCTTCTGGTCTCGCTTTTAGAATTTGTGTCTCTTGATGAGGCTTGATACAGCTGGTGCATAATGTGCTCGCAGCACTTTGTCCAATTCTGTCCACGCCATCTGCTTCACATCCTGGGGTTTTTCCAATGCCTTGGCCATGTTGAAAACTGTGGGCCCACAATGGGTAAGGAAAATGGCTCTCTTTCTGTTTTCAGATATCCCTTGTAGATCATTGCTCTCAAGGAACATGAGGAATCTGTTGATGTAAGAGTCCCAGTCTCCCACTGCTAGGTTAAATGGTGTGGGTGGGGAGTTGCTGCTGGCCATTTCATCTTGGTCTCATTGCCACATGCTCAACTGATCTCTTTCTCTCAGAATCCCATCCTCGTCGCCAGTGTGAAGTTGTGGGAAAAGATCAAGGTGAGACCAGTTAGACTTTAGCTGTTTTTATTTTTTTGCCGGACTGATCTGCTGCTGAGCCGCGGCAGCCTTTTTTATAGTGGCTGCTCGCAGCTCATGGCCAATGACAGCTCTTTAAGTTTCCCACTGTCGGGTGAGCCAATCCAATTTAAAGCCCCTGTCACACAGCACCAACGGATGGAAAGAGGTTGTAAAACAGAGACAAACACTTGCCATCCGTTGGTTAACGCAAATCATCTGTTCTGTACTCACTGAGTCCGTTTTTCATACTCTCTAGCCGTCCAACATCCGTCTACTGACATTTCATCCACTCAAAAAGTTTTGAGCTGCACAAAACTTTTTGAGCGGAAAATGTATCCAACGCGTCCGTTCTACATCCGCTACGCATACGGGGAACATCCGTTAGATGTCCATCGTCATCTGTTATGCATCCGCTATATCCGCTAGGCATCTGCTGCACATCCGCACAACTTGGATCCGCTCCAGCGGAAAAGGGACACAGGGAGGAAGCGAAACGGACGCGGAACGGACACGCAGCATTAGTAGCACGGACGTAGAAAGGATGATAGCGGATGCAGCTCGCATACAAAGCATTAAAATGGAAAAAACATTTGTATAGGGGACATATCTCGGATATTTAGGATGTCTGCAGGATGTCTAGAGGATGCAAAAGGACACTGATGAGATTTTGCCATGTATGTTGAGTGGCCCTACAATGAACAGGACATTTAATAAAGATTTGTGTTTATGTTGAAATGTGTTGATCAATGATTAAATTGTTATTGATAATAAAGGGCCATATGTGTGACAGCTGGGAGGGTGGACCATACAGTCCCACTATGCTTGCACTGGAGGTTTATCTATCCCACAGCTATAACCCATCCCACAGATATCCCTGCCCATCCACTGCTATCCTTACGGATCCCACAAGCATGCAAAGGCTTAAACCATTTCTAAAAGTTTCCACCAAAAATTTTTGCCCATAGTCTCAGGGGTGAAGAGTCCAGGTGTTGTGGAGGTGGCTGCTGCTGGAGTGCTGGTCTGAGGTGCCATTGGGGTGCCTGGCCCCGAGAGGACAACAGGGGATGGTGTGTGGAGGAAGCTCTCAGAGAGCTGGCTCAGTCCTGTGATGTTGATAGGCCCTTCCTACAGGACATGGGGTCTCAGTCCCAATACCGATGACAGATGTTCTGAGGCCAGGCTTGGCTGTGGGGTGGAGGAAGGAGTAGTGTAGTGGGGCTGTCTGGTCTGCAGGTGAGCGAGGTGAGGCGTGGATGGCATCTGTGGCGTCAGTGGCATCGGTGGCATCAGTGGCATCGGTGGCACTGGTGGCATACGATGAACCTTTGCTTGGACTGGGAAGGGCTGCCTGTGCTGCTGGAACTCCTGGCAGCCATAGCCTTGGTAGGTGAGGGGCTGTGGAAAGCCTTGGAAGGGCTGTGTTAGGGATAACATTGTTCACCCTAACTGGTTTAGGTGAAATAATAACTATGAATCATAGTTAGTGTATGCAGCTTTAACTGTAAAATAGCAAATGTGGGAGTGGTTATGAAAACCATATAAAAGTAGCAAGACTACGGCTTGCTCTCTCTCTCTCTGGCTTTGATG
>BLBF01016501.1:1007476-1048919 GCA_015471245.1 Laticauda colubrina
CCAGCAGAGTAAGCACCAGCAGAAGCACCAGCACCAGGAGCAGCACTAGCAGAGTAAGCACCAGCAGAAGCACCAGCAGCAGGAGCAGCACCAGCAGAAGCACCAGCACCAGCAGAGTCAACACCAGCAGCTGAAACCCCAGCAGAAGCAGAGTCAGCGCCAGGGGGTGGGATGGTGGTCCTGTCCTTTCCAGGGCTGGCAGGAGTAGGCACAGGCTTCCTCTTCTTCCCCATGGTTGTTGGCTGAAGATGTGTCTGGCAGCTGGTCTTTCCTCTGAATGGTCACCTGCTTGCGAGCTGCATCCTTTTATATCTGCGGGGCTGATGCAATGCATCCTCCCCGCATGCACAGTGAACGCTTTGCATCTGCTAGGCATCCGCTAGGCATCTGCTAGGTGTCCACTCTGCATTCGCATCATCCGCTCCGCATCCGCCCCTTCCGCTGCGCATCTGCTTTGCTGTGCTTCCCCGGAAGCCCTGCAGATGTGCCATCCGCTTCCATCCGCTTCTATCTTCTAGGCTTCCGTTCAGCATCCGCTTAATATCCTCGCTACGTCCTCTCCCCATCCGTTCCTTTCCATTGTTGTCTGTTCTGTTTATGCAGATTTGGTGCACTTTTGAGAGCGGATAACAACGGATGAACCATTTTCTCATCCGCTGTGTCCTTTTTACATATGTTTTGCATCCGTCGGCCGATGTGACCTAGCCATTAGATCCAGACATGTTATCTGATATCTGCTACTTTGAATCTAATAGTTGGAATTGTAGCAGTGACACAGAAATTTCCATTGCATTTTCATTGTTTTTTATTTAAAATGACTTTGCATTCCATTTTTATAGACAATCTTGTTAAATATTTAACTCTCTCAAATATTTAAATCGTGACTAAGGAACAAATTATTCTAATATGTTAATGAGAACAAAATTGGGTTTGTCAATAGCTAAAGCCCATGTCACACTGTACCAACGGATGCAAAGAGGATGTAAAATGGACCAAAAAGCTTGCCATCCGTTAGAAAACGCGATACATCTGTTGTGTACTCACTGCATACGTCTTTCATAAGCTCTATCCATCGAGCCTCTGTCTACTGCTATTTCATCCACTCAAAAAGTTTTGAGCTGCACAAAACTTTTTGAGTGAATGAACTTTCCGCCGCGTACGATCTACATCCACAACACATACGGCCAACAAACGTTCTACGTCCATTGTCATCCATTACACATTCGATGTATCCTCTCAGCATTCTCTGGCCATCCGCGCAACTCACATCTGCTGCAACTGAAAACAGAAAGAGGGAGGAAGCGAAAGGTATGCGGAACGTCCACACAGCGTTAGTAGCACGGACATAGAAAGGATGAAAGCAGATGCAGCTCATATATAAAGCATTAAAACGGACAAAACATTCATATATGGGACGTATCTCGGATATTTAGGATGTCTGGAGGATGTCTAGAGTATGTGGAAGGACACCTCGCGGAAAACCAACATTTCCTATAAAGAGGGGGAGGAAATCACCTGGATCTCACTATCAGTCCAGCAGCCCTGGTGTACAGACCTCTTCAGCCTTGCTCTTGCTGTTCCACATTATCCATTGATGTCCACCATGGATCATCGCACACTCCTTTTGGTAGCTGCCATCATTCAACACCAGAACCAAGCCCTCTTCAGACTGTTTCACCTTTTCTACACAAGGAGAAAAAGGAGATGAACAAGAGCTGTCTGAGTCCGAAGATGGATCGGGAGAAGAGCGGAGTTTGGACTCTATGACAAGCTGATGGTGGAGCTGAGAAATGAAGACCCTCGTGCATTCCAGCACTTCATGAGGATGCTACCAGCCATGTTTGACAAAGTTGTGGAGCGGCTGAGGCCCAGGTTGACCAAGGCAAACACCAACTTCCGGCCCAGCCTGGACCCTGGACTGAAGGTGGCACTGGCTCTGCGCCACCTGTCCTCTGGGACTACGTATAGAAACATGCAGTATGCCTGGAGGGTGCTACACAACACCATCAGCATTGTGGTCAGAGAAGTGGTGCAGGCCATCATCAAAAAATACCTGGAGCAGCTCCTCCAGTGTCCCACCACTGAAGAAGGGTGGAGGAAAGTTGCAGAGCAGTGGTATCAAAGATGGAACTCTCCCCACACTGTTGGAGTCATAGAGGGGAAGCACGTGGGCTGCAAAGCTCCACCCAACACGGGGTCCAATTATTTCAACTACAAGGGCTTCTTCAGCATCGTCCTCTTCGCCATGGTTGATGCTGACTACAAGTTCATGTACACCGATGCTTCAGGCAACGGCTCATGTTCAGATGCCCAGATATACAACACCAGTGACCTCACGCAACCTCATCATGGGTTTTCTAGATCCATACCCCCTACCCAACGACACACAAGATGTGCCCTACTTCATCGTGGGTTATGACGCCTTCTCCCTCAGAACCTACCTCATGAAGCCCTACACTTCAAGATACCTCACCTGTGAAGAGAGGATCTTCAACTACAGGCTGTCCAGGGCAAGACAGGTGGTGGAGAACGCCTTTGGCATCCTGGCCAACAGGTTCCAGGTACTTCTCACCACCATTCAGTATTGCGCAGAGATGGTGAGGAACATCGTGGAAGCTTGCTGCATCCTGCACAATCTCATGCGCACCGGCTACCCAGTGATGGAGAACGGGCTTGTGGACCGTCAATAAGGCAATGGGGACATGGAGCCTGGGGAATGGAGGCAAGGACAAAACCTGATAGACACTGTGGATGTACAAGGTCCCAACAGAGCTTCACATGAAGCGAAGAAGCAGCGCAACCTCCTGAAACACTGGTGCAACTCCCCAGCTGGAGCAGTGGAGTGGCAAGACAGGATGATAGATGCTTAATAGATGCTTCCTTCAGCCTGTCTCATCACACTGATGAGATTGTGCCATGTATGCTGAGTGGCCTTACAATGAATAGGGCATTAATAAAGAGTTTTGTTTTTGTTGAAATGTGTTGATCAATGATTAAATTGTTATTGATAATAAAGGGCCATATATGTCTGGCAGCTGGGAGGGTGGACCATACAGTCCCACTATGCTTGCACTGGAGGTTTATCTATCCCACAGCTATCCTTACCCATCCCACAACTATCCTTATCCCACAGCTATCCTTACCCATCCCACAGCTATCCATCCCACAGCTATCCTTACCAATCCCACAAGCATGCAAAGGCTTAACCCTTTTTTCAAAGTTTTCCCCAACACTTTATTAAGTAAAAAAAATGAAGCAAATGTGTGAAGCAAAGATAACCTTTATTAATAACAAACTGTATGACTTTATTAAAAAGCAAAATGATCCAAGTAAAGTGTCTTAAGCAAACATAAAGTGAACAGGTAACAACTCAGTCTCTGGCACTCTTCTCAGTCACTCTGAGGCATGCCCATGGTCTCAGAGGTAAAGGGGCCAGGGACTGTGGAGGTGGCAGTAGCTGGAGTGTTGGTCTGAGCCACCATTGGGGTGCCTGGCCCCGAGAATACAACAGGAGATGGTGTGTGCAGGAAGCTCTCAGAGAGCTGACTCAGTCCTGTGAGGTTGAGAGGCCCTTCTTCAAGTACCTGGGATGTGAGGCCCAAGACTGATGACAAATGTTCTGAGGAAGGGCTTGGCTGTGGGGTGAAGGAAGGAGGAGTGTAGATGGGCTGTCTGGTCTGCAGCTGGGTCAGGTGAGGCGTCTGTGGCTTCTGTGGCATCCAAGGAACCTGGGTCTGGACTGGGAAGGGCTGCCTCTGCTGTGGGAAGTCCTGGTAGTGATAGGCTTGGTAGGCGAGGGGCTGCTGAAATCTGTGGAAGGGCTGTGACATCACCTGGGGTGGAGGAGCAGACCTGGAATGGGTAGGAGCAGGTTCATCTGGGCCTGGAGGGTGGTGAAGAAGAGCTGTGATCCTCTCCTTCATCGCCTGGTACTGGGCCTCGGGCATGTCCATGAGGGTCTGGCTCACGTACGTGATAAAGGGCTTGCGGTTAGAGGATGGTATGTCAAAGTGGACCAGCTGGGAGAGGAGATCTGTGCTGGCTTTGATTGTGTCCCTGATCTCCTAGAGGACAGTGTGGCTCTGTCCCTCTGGTCTGCCTCTCTGCCTGCTTTCTGTGGAGGTGGAGCTGGGGGTGGGGGTGGCTTGGTCTCTGGTGGCTGCATCTTCTTGCTCCATCTGAGACAGGGGATCCTCCAGGTCCTCTGGCATGGGGAGTTCAGCTGTCATGGGGGTGTCTGTCGTGGGGCCCTCTAAAGACACCTGCCTGGACACGGTAGCTGTCTCCTGGCTGGAAGAGTATTGGCTCTCTGTGGGCTGTCTGAGAGAGAGGGTTGACAGAGGGGCTGCTCCTCGGTGGCAGATCTCACCCTCCAGGAAGCTGCACCTGGCCATGACATAGGTCTCCTGGTCAGTGAGCTTGACAGCGGCCTGCCCGGATTTCTTCAGGTGCAGCTTGCCATACCAGGTGTGCATGTGCTTCCACCACCCAAGGAATACATCTGAAGTGTAGCCCAGGCTCTCCGCCTTCTCTCTCCACGCTGCCTGCTTCCTCTTGGTGTCATGATAGAGCCTGTGGCCCTTTGCTTGTCCGCTGTGTCCTTTTTACATACCTTTTGCATCCGTTAGCCAGTGTGACCTAGCCTTAATATTTTGGAGTTGATCTGGACCCCATTATAACATATTATTCTTCATTACTTTTTCAGATTGCTTCAGAGGATCTGAGTGATAAAAGGAGATTCCACTTTCGCCACCCATTGTCCCCCAAAAAAGGATTCCACTACCCAGATAATTTCATGAGGACTTTCCCTCCGATGCTTGTCAGGAATGGAATTTGTGTGGTTATATCACAATGATTCCCAACAACTAAACATACATCCCCCCTCAGGGAGGCCCTATCTAAGTAGAGACAAATCAATACCTTTGCTCACTTCATAGAATATATTTCCACCTGGAGCAGAATTCTTCCTTTCCATGAAGCACTTATGCATTTGCCAGACCCATTGAAGGGACAGTCTGGATCCTCACAAATTTTGCATGTTTTTAAACAAAGAAGCACAGACTTCTCAAATACATCCATAGTATTTGGAACTTTGATTATCTGCCAAAAAAAAAAAAAAAGGCCAATGGATGCTGCTTTGAACCCTATGTATTTGTGGAAGATCAGTTTTAAGATCATTATTTTTGCTGTTCCCTTTCCAAGCATGTCTTTTCTGTCAAAGGCCACAGAAGATGCACCCAGAAAGCCCTAATAGAAACCCAGGAGAAAAGGACAGAAGACGGATCAAAAATGACTCAATTTATTACAGTGTTATGAAGACTTTGGCCCAGGCCATGAATGCTGCTTATTCCTCCAGATCGAGGAGGGGAAGGAAGGAGGGAGAAAAGAGGTTTTGGGCTCCTAGGCTGCAGCCGTGGCAGGTATGGGGTCCTGATAGGGATCCATTAATCTGAGATCCTTTGGAGGGAATCCAGAGGGGAAGGAGGGGAACATCTCAATCTTCTTGTGCTGCAAAAGGTCAAGAGATTTGCACCATCTCATTGCTCCTGTCTGACGCTCCAGAATAACAGGGAGCAGATCTGAAGTTTTTGTCCAGCCACTGTTGGAAGAAATCTCCTTCTGGGTTCAGTTCCAAGTGGGGAAGAAAAACGCTGGAAACATGGTGACTGCTTGGAAGATGGTTTAGTGGTGGACAGGAGCACATGCCTTGGTTGAGGAAAGAAGGGCTGAGATGCTGAGAGTGCAATTGTTTTATGCCCTCTGTTGGGATTTGAATTTGAGCTTGTATTCTGATTGCTTGTCAGACTCCCATGGGGCCATGCAGGGGCACCTCTGTAGGCTGTCCTGAGTCCCAGACTTGGTTGAGCCTGGTTGGATGGTGATGTAATGAAAGGGCTTTGGGCAATTCCTATTATAGCTTTACCTGGAGTAGATCTTTGTTATGTAAAATAGACTGGCGAAGGCCACAGTAATGGTCCATAAGCAAAAGTGGGAGGGGGGCTGAGTTTCAGGCGTGGGATTCAAATTTATTAACAACCGGTTCTGTGGGTGTGGCCTAATTTGTGGGTGTGGCTTGTTGGTAATGTGACTGGGTGAGAGTGGCTTGTTGACTGAGAGTGGCTAGGGGGTCATGTGATGGGGTGGCCGTGGCCAGGGGGTCATGTTGCTGGAGTGGGTGTGGCCATGTGAACATTGGCTGGCAACCCAATTTTAAGTGATCCTCACTTAATGACCAGGTCCTCGCTTAGTGGCCAATTGCTTAGCAAGTGATTTTTGCCAGTTTCCAAGGCCTGGGGAACCCTGGAGAGGGTAAGGCAAGGGCAGATACAAGGAGGGCTGCAGAGGGCTTTGCAAGGCCTACTCAACATCACTTCTTTGCCCTAATGACTAAGTACTGAAAAAGATGTACCAAAACAAAAGATAGTTTATTATGTGTTTAATGCTTAAATAATAAAAAGGTACACAAAACTATATTGTTACAACATTTTAAAATATTAATCAAAAACTATCACAGAACCAAATTTAACAAAAAACAATAACATTTAAAGTACTCCCAAATTACTTTTCTATTATTGTTCCAAGTTACAATTTTCTTGTGTTTAACATGAGCATCTTCAGCTGTGTGATGATGTGCCTGTAACTACTTCTTTACCATAGGAACAGGGTCCCATTCTTGCATAGAGAAGCCAATTATACTGATTGTCGGGAGGTTTGTAATATTGGAAACTGTCAGGTGACTTTTCTGCCCTCTGAACATATTATGTTCATCTACGAGAAGCCCTTTCCGCCTCTGCTGAACTGACTGCAATAGATTTAATAATATTTCTAGGCTTTTTAATGCTGCAAGGAATTGTATTATTTTTAGAATCTTTTAGTACATTTTCTATGAAATCACGATAATCATTAATATTGATTTCATAATTGAAAATTTGACCAAATGCAACCAACTGTCCTTCAGCTGCTCTCCATGGAACCACCACGTCTTCAATGTTCCAATGATCTAGCTCCAAATAATTTAGAAATTTAAATTGATCAATGTTTTTAAATTGGCAGTCTGTTTTTAAATGTTCGCAATCCATCAATCTTTTTTTCAAATTAGTCACAATACTTTGGATAAGTTTTTCACGAGGAAGTCCCACAAATCGATGATTTTGTACAAAAATTATATTTTTAGGATTTATGAAGTAATTAATTCATCAACCTTATTTCATATGAACCCTTTTCCTCTATTAGCATATAAAATGATCTAATTGATCTTATTACAAGTTTTTCAGCCTTTATAATGTCTATGTTTCTCGCTTGCAATGCATTAGAAAGAGTAAGGACATCAATTTCAGTTAGCTCATCAATCATCAAGGCCAAATCAGTGAGAAAAGATGAGTTTTCAAGATGGGCAGCCATACCAGAGTATTTTTCATTTGAACAGAAAAACTGATGTAGCTCTGGATAAGCCCGCCACACAGCTAGGGTTGATCTTAAACCACAGGCAGCCCATCTTGGTCCAAAAACTCTACCAATTTTTATAATTTCAAACTCAAGTTGTTCAGAAAATTTGTTAAATTCAATTAAAGTTCTTATTTGATTGATGGAAAACTAGAATACATTTTATCAATAAAAATTTGAAAATGATTCATTTGCTTTATTTCCCTTATAGAATCATCGAAAACATGTTGCAGATGATGGTTAAAACAGTGCCATGTTACAATATTTGGAAACTCTTTGGCTACCCTAGATTTTCTCCCAAGCATAACTCTGGCTCCATCAGAGCAAAATCCAAATAAATGTTTCTTCAGATGGTTCCTATTAAACCCAAGTTTATTCAAACTTTCTATAACCAAACATCGTCTCTGCATCTTGTTTATCTAATTCTACTTATCCAAGGGAAATTGCTGGTGAGAAAGCTGTACCCTCAACTTTTAAGTACAGTATAAGAACTGGTTTGGAAGATATTGTTGAGGTTTCGTCAATTATCAAACAGATCTTGTGAGTTTTCTCAATAATTTTGGTAAATAAATGTTTCCAGATATTTTTTGCAATGAAATCTACTGTTGCAACTGCAGTTCTACATGAATGCAACCCTGTTCCCAAATCTAAACCATTTGTTATTTGTGATTCAATCAGACCTTCTATATATGAAAATGGCCTGCAGATTTGTGCCTGACTATACACTGTAGTAAACACTCTACATGTACTACCCAGATATTTCTCAGTCATCTTCTCCAGTCCTTTACTTATGACATCCTGCTCACATTGCTTCAACTTCTCTGCACAGATGTAGTGAGCCTTAAATGAGAAATGTTCCTTCAATTTCTTTCTGAGGAAAGCTTTCTTTACTCCTTCCTGATGGTTCAATTTGGTAATTCTTCCACTCCTTAGCTCCATGGACATTTTTTTCTTTGGTCAAAATTTCAAATCTTCTGCGATACTTGCAACCTATTTTTTCTGGGAAACATCTAGTCCATCATCTTTTTCTCTAAAGTAATTGTACTGCTGCAGTGTCCAGCAGTCAGGAAGGTTCCCTTCAATGTCCTATTCAGCTCTTCCAGTACCTGACGATGTGCTGGCTCCAGTTTCTTCGATGGATGATGTGCTGTTTCTGCTTTCCTCAGACTCCAATGTTTGTGGTTGTGACTCTTGGATCTCCTTTTGTTTTCTTGCTGAAGAAAGCAGACAAACTCATTTGCCTTTTCATCTTGGCAATGTGCTGCAAAAGAATTTCAACAATGTAGTGGTTTGGACTAGATCGTTGTTGTAAGTTGAGTGGTGAAGGCAGTGGCAAACAAAGAAAGCAGGTGAGGAACGGAGATCCGTAATATTTAGTTACTTTTAAGAGTCCCTGACACTATAGCTAGTTAGAGTTTAAAAGATGTTATGAAACAAGTTTCACCAGACAAGAATGAGATGGAGATGAAAGTAGATTTGAAAATGACAATCTATAAAAAAGATATTGCACTGTGTATACAAAAGAATGGCTGATATTTTCATAATTACAATTCATTAATTGAAAAAGAAACACTTAAAATGGAAATACTATTAACAAACCAAGGGAGCTTGTTATTTTGTGCCAGTAGCCAAGACTACTTACCTGGACCAACAGTCCCTAATTGAATACTCTCCCTATAGCAGAGAGAGAGAAGCCAGGGGAAGCCATGTTTGGTCACCTAACCTTTTTAGAATGCAGCTAAAAAATGTACGAAAGCTTTTTACAGCCTTATACAGATATATGGATACCTGTGTGTGTGTGTGTATCATCTCTTTTATTCATGCTTTCAGATGATGATTCCACCAGACTGTCAATCATTTGGAAGCCTCTCAAATAGAAAGATCTCCACACCACAAGCCAGGCAAACACCTGGGCACAAACAGACTCCCTCTGATACCTCCAGCTCAAACACGCCCCCACCAGGCACCCAGATGAAACCTGGAATCCTCATAGATAATAGCCATCCTTTCACACGAAGCCAAGCTGCACTGAAAGCCTCCATTGCAGGAGCAGAGTGTTGCCAGCCAATCAAAGCCACAAAACAGACAGAAGAAACCAGAAACACCAATCAAACAAACTCCAAGTCCAATAAACACAGACCAAGACTCCCAACCAATCAGGATGTAGAAAAAAAACAACATCCGGCCACAATAATAGGCTAGCCTCAAATTTAAAACCAACTGCTGTGAGACCCTTACCCACATACAAACTCTATACAGACGCCTGATGATGGCAGATGAGATTCTGCTGAAACGTTGCTACAACTTTAAAAGCACTACAATGACGTGGGATAATACCCGAAGGAAAATGAACAGCACACATGTAAGTACGCGAAAAAAATAAAAAAAAAAAATATATATATATATATATATATATATATATATATATATATATATATATATATATAATTTAAAAAAAAAGAAAATAGTACAAAATCATCTAAGAAGTTTGATTACGAATGGAATTGACAGGCACATTCGCAGAGTAATACTGAATTCTTTTTTTGAAATTTATTCCTCAGTTTAAAAAACTGGAATATATGAATTGAGTATTGGGCACTGCTAGTGTAGCTACTCAAGAGGATATAGTGTCATGGTTAGTAAAAAATGGTAAAGCAACATATAGATTTACATTTTTAGACCAGAAATATTCTTGTTGGCACCCACATAAATAAAGAGAGTACAATACATATTTAATGTGACACGTGTTAATAGTGGCTAGAATTATGTTTGCACAACAGTGGAAAAACAAAGAGATCCCCATAGATGAAAATGAAATTAAAAAATTCCAATGTGCAGAAACGGATAGAGATAAGAGGTAGAAATTAGGCAGAGAATTATCATTGCTAGGTATGAATTAAATACAAAAGGTTGATAATTATAAACATGTTGATATAATTTACAAAATTAGAAAAAAGTCAATACAAAGAAATTGAAGTAATTTTCTGTTACACTGCTGTATTTATTGATATTTGTTTCTGCTTTGCTTTTTCATGAAATATTTTATAATACTTAATATAAGTATAATAGAATTACAGAGATAAGGTAAAGTAAGGATATATTGTTATAGAATAGATTGGTGATGATTAAATGAACATTATAAAGTAGATTAAATAAAAATGAAGATTTTCTCGCATAAAATGATGTAATATTAGTAGTTTATAAGTAATTAATAATAGTAATAATCTAAATATATATAGTGGATTTATGATATAAGGATTAATGCAAATTGGAAGGGAAAGACTGCAGAGATTGTGCACAAGTGATTTGTACCAACCAACACACTGTATGTAACTGAAGATGGCTTATGTTTTAGGTTTGTTTTGTTGATGTATAAAAAACATAAAACACTTTTATTTTTTTAAAAAATTCCATTTATGTATGTATGCATGCAACTTGTTTCACTGATGTTGCTATATATTGATTTAAGCAGAAAAAGATAATATATAACATCAATGGAACAAGAAACTGCCTCCCTCATTTTTTATTTATTTATTTATTTATTTTTTAGTATCTGTTTTTGTTTTTATGATTAATAAAAACAAAAACAGATACTCAATAAATAAATAAATACATAAATAAAAATATTTTTCTGTTCATCTTGATGTTTTTTCTCCTTTGCTTAAAGAAACATCAAGATGAATAGTAAAATAATTTTTATTTTATTGACGTATTTATTTAATTCTTTAGTATCTGTTTTTGTTTTTATTCATCATAATTTGAATTGCACCCTTTTCAGAGAAGTAAAAGAGGAGTAAGGGGAATGAGTATTAATGAGTAGTTGTGTTCATTTTCCCCACAACAGCAACCCTGTGAGATGAGTTGGGCTGTGAGAGAATGTCTGGCCCAAAGTTTCCCAGATGGCTTTCATTTCATCTGTAGAGGAGGTGGTGTTGCTGTCTTCTATAAAAAGTCCTTTCATCAAAAAACAACCAAGTTTCCCAAGAGCTTGCTCTTCCTCAGACCATCGTTTGTCAACTATCCTTAAATATCACATTTTGATTCTTACTATGTTACAGAGCCCCAGATTATGACATCTAACATGTAAACAAGCTAAATTCACTACTAACATGCACAACATTCTTCCCACATGTTTTATCTTTCTTGGTGACTTCAATCTACCTCATATTAACCGGACCCTTAATGAATGCACAGCTGAATGCACACATGCAACCTTCTACAATGTTCTACATATTCTACAAATATGGGACTAGAACAACTAGGGGCTTGGGAGTGGCCCAAAGTTACCCAGATGGCTTTCATGATCAAGGCAGAACTTGAACTCAGAGACTCTTGCTTTCTAGCTCAGGAGCTTAACCAGTAGACCAAACTGGCTCCCTTAGATTCTTATCAAGCCTGGCACAATCCTTCATCCAGTGCATCATTAATGTTCTTATACGAGATACTACAATTTATCAAATCCTAAAACCCAGATATTTTTCTGCTGCTGAAAATATTTCTGATTTCCTCCTACAAACAACTGTATGACTAAATACAGTTGTTACTAGGAGGAAATAAAAAATATTTTTCTGGAAATTTGGTAATGTTTAAATAAGATCAAAGTATATCTGCCTGAGAATTGTTATAAATCTTGTATGATAGCGATTTATCAACTCTATTATATTAATGACAACATAGAAAAAATAAACAAATAAATTAAATGACTTGCACAGAGCACATAAGTTATGTGAGGTGGAAGCAGATAAAAAAACCACCAAAAGATTCGTTGATCCAAGGAAAACAAGGTTTTATTTACGTGTCTGCAGAGACGGGTCCCCTCAGGCATTGAAGGAACACAGAGCAAAATTCAGGCAGCATTTTTATACCCTCTTACGAGGCCTTGGCTCACATTCTTTCTGTTTTCAAATTGATACATGTATTTCGGAGGTTCATACTAGTTCCTTATCTAGCAAAAGTAGTCATAGTTTCTGACATCACAGCACTTTATTCCAGTTCCCCATTGTTCTAGCCTTATCTTGTTTTTTTCTCTTGTGCACAAACTGGAACACTTTCTTATTTAGCAGAACTACTGAGTTTTGAGACACACTTCCTTATTCAATTCAATGGACCATCCAACATGGCTGCGGTTCTGCTCACAAATCCCCCTTTTTTCTTTTTCCACTCTTGTCTCAAACTCAAAGAGCAGATCCTCTGCTTCTTTCAGAGTGATTTCTCTCTGATACATCATTAGAGGTTCTGCTTCCTGCTTCTTCTCAAATCTTGAACCCAAGGATTTCCCTATCCTCCCTCACGTTGTTATTGCACCAGGGAGACACTGAACACAACAACACAACAATACACAGCATATAATAATCAATATAATTCCCATTATGGTAGATCTAAACCAAGTGGAACTGGGAAGCCAAGACCATAGTGCTCCCCACAGGTCTGGCAATGAGGAGTCACCTCTTTTTGATAATGGATTAGAGCGAATACGTTCTTCCATTTCTTTTACTGTCTTTGTAATATTGGGTTGGAAATCATGGATGTATACACAGCAATGTGAATGAATCAGAGCACACACACACCCTTTTGTAGCTAATACAATGTCTAAAGCATACCTATTTTGTAGATCAACCTGTCTTACTTCAGAAAGCTCGGTGTTAATCATTTTAATATTCTTTATTGTATCATTGAACATTGTTACCGTGAAGTTATTTAGAATATGTATATCTCAGTAATTCATGGCTACTCCCGATGGTGTTATTATACCACGGGAGATTTGGGTCCAGAGTCTCCAGGTAAGGCCAGATTCTGGATCTCTTTTATTACATATCCAGCCTTGGGGAAGGCCATCAAGTTTATATATCACCGGTATCACATACCCGAGTGTACATGTGCCACTCCAGTAAGGTGGCATCTCCCTGTATGCATATTTCCCACACAATACCCACCTAAAGTTTTCCATAGCATAGGTCTGTTGTGATGTTCGGGTCCAATTGATCATATCTTCAAAATGCATACACATCTGATACTGATCTTGATTAAAATAATCTAATTTATGATAACTCTTGGTATAGCTATGGCTACTACAGGATGATGGCATATCAAAAGTCTTAATACATTTTTCCCAATCTCCTAAATGGAGCCCTCTAGTTTCATTTCTCCTAAAACACACATACGCCGTTTCCCTTAAATGAACAAAAATTCTTCCTGTTATATTTCATTCTACACCATATTTTTCTGTCCTGTGCCCCTGTGGTCTTAGTCTGTTCTGATCAAGTGGAATTGCGTGTAGGATTAATCCTTCACCTGTTCTTCCTGGAAGGTGCATGCATAACCAGCAATTGGTGATGTTCAAGGAATGTGAGAACTTCTTGAGATCCTTTATGAACACATTGTCATCCCACAAGTCCGTTCCCAAGTCATCTGCAGGTCCAACATATTGTGAACTTCTTTGATGTATTAGTGTAAATATAGTTGCAACAAATAGTCCTTTCCAGAGTTCAGCCGACATCTCCATGGTGGTTTCTGCTGGCTATTTCTTCAAGGTTACCTTTAACGGCTGACCGTCCACTGGGATTGCCTTCCAAGGTTTTTCTGGTTCCGGTGCTTTCTTGACTCTGCTGTAATGCGTCCAGCCTCCTTCCCGAGTATGGACTGCAGATTCAGTCATCAGTAGCACCTGGTACGGACCTTCCCAGCTAGGTTGCAGTTTTTCACTTCTCCAAGTCTTTATCAGGACCCAGTCTCCAGCCTCGTGTGGGTGTTGGCTACCAGCCAAAGGTGGTCGTTGCACCAACAGTCCCTGTTTGTGAAGATAAAGCAAAGACCGAGACAGTGCCAGCAAATATTTCCGAAGGAACAAGTCCCTGAACTCTGGTATGGGATTGCCTAGTTTGGCCAAATAGGGTCTCCCCATCAGCATTTCAAAAGGAGAAACCCCTGTGTCTTTCCTTGGACAAGTTCTGATCCTGAGCAGAGCTAAGGGAAGATTCTTTGTCCATGGCAAGCCATTTTCAAGTTGTAGTTTGGTCAAGTGTTTCTTCAGTTCCGCATTTGCTTTTTCAATTTTTCCACTGGATTCAGGATGCCATGGCGTGTGTAATTCCCATTTCACCCCCACCACCTCCATTACCCTTTGCAGAACCTTTTGGGTGAAATGAGTTCCTCTGTATGAATCTATTGCTTCCATCATTCCATATCGTGGGATAATCTGTTCTAGTAAGATCTTGGTTACTGTGGGAGCTGTGGCTCTTCTAGTGGGATAAGCCACTACCCACCCCATTAGTTGATCTTTGATCACAAACAGGTATTTCCAACCCCCTTTTTCTGGCAACTCAGTGAAATCAATTTGTGCTCTCTGAAAAGGCCAACCCACTAAGGGTCGCCCTCCCATCTCTTTCTTGCGTGCCGCTTTCTTATTTACTTTCAAACAAATCAAACATTTCCAGCAGATGCTCTGAGCTACTGTCCACATCCTCAGACTCCAATAGTGAGGTTTAACGGACATGACCAAGGCCTCCGTTCCCCAATGTCCTCCTTCATGAACTTTCTCCAATATTCCCCTCATAACAATGGGTGACACCACCTTGACTCCCTCTGACGTCTTCCATCCCTCTGTGGTTTTGACACATCCCTCTTTCTCCAACTCCAACTTTTCCTTTTTCTCTGGCTCCCATTCCTCCCTCTCGTCCTCCTTTTCCAGTATTGGTATAGATACCATTACCAACTCTATCTCCCCTGCAGCTTCCTTCGCCCATTTGTCCGCCCATCGGTTCCCCACAACCTCCGGTGTGTTTCCCTTCTGATGTGTGCTCACATGGACAATTGATACTTGGCTGGGGAGTTGCAATGCCTCTAAGGTTTGCTCTACTAACTGCACTTGCTCTATTTGCTTCCCATCCACCTTGATATACCCTCTTTCTTTCCAGATTTTCCCAAACGTGTGCACCACCCCCCATGCATACTTGGAATCAGTCCAAATCGTTACCTCCATCCCCTCAGCCAATTCCAAGGCTCTGGTCAGGACAAACAATTCACATTTCTGAGCTGACCAAGCAGCTGGGAGTGACCCTTTCTCTATTACCTCACCTTCCCCAGTTACTATTACAAACCCAGATTTTCGCTTTCCATTTTCTACCCTGCTAGATCCATCTATAAACCACCTCTCTCCCTTCTCCAAAGGAGTCTCTTCCAAATCCTCTCTAACCTTTGTCATGAGATCCACTTGCAATAGACAATCATGGTCTTCCGGTTCCCACGCCTGCCTTCTCCCCTCCAAGAATTCTGCTGGATTTAGATTCTTGTCTGTTCCTATCACCACATCAGGACTGGTTCTCAAAATGGTTTCATACGTCAATATCCTCCCTTCGGTCATCCAAGTGGTAGCTAGCTGGCTCAACACTGAGTTGACCTGATGAGGCGAATGCACCACCAAAGCTCCCCCAAAGGTTAACTTTTTGCTCTCCACCACCACCATCGCTGTTGCTGCCACAGCCTGAACACAAACTGGCCATCCTTTCACAACCGGCTCCAAACCCTTGCTTAGGAAGGCTACCGGCTGGTACTGCCCCCCCCTCTTTTGGGCAAGGACTCCAACTGCTGTTCCCTGAGCCACCACTACATACAAATGAAACGGTCATTTCAGGTTTGGCAAGGCTAAAACCGGAGCAGTTGACAAAGCCTTCTTCAGCTCTTCCCACCCTTCACTATCTCCCTCCTCCCATTCTATGTGCTCTCCCTTTCCAGGCAGCTTTCTATGCAAAAATTGTGCCAACACTGTGAATTGGTCTACCCAGATTCTACAATACCCCAATAATCCCAATGCTTTCCGCACCTCTGTCTTATTCCTGGGAGGAGGCAAACATGGCTTCGGTTCTGCTCACAGTTATATCCACCCCTTTCCCACAGCCCATTTAGAAAGGGCAGTGATAGGAGGGAAAGACTTTGGGGGATAGAGGAGAGATTCTGCCTGGGGAAGAACCAGATGAGAGGAGGAAACCTACAGCTGCATAAAAAAGGGTCGGTGGGAGATTTGGACTTTCTGGCTCCTGTCAGTGCAGCATTACAGCGAAGTGGGCCTAGCTCAGGTTTCCTTTCTGGGCCTCCTGGGGGAGGATTTCCCTGACAATTTTCTTCCTGACAAATCCCCATTTCTGATAACAAACCTGTTGCTTTCAGGGAGTTCATAAATCTCCTTTTTTCTGTTGTTAAACTATATTTTGTCAAAATCTATATTGTTGGGATATGATCGACAAATTGTTGTGAACTTTTTTCATTCACTTGTAAGAAAGTGGTAATACCTATTTTCCTAATGAAGCATGTCTCTAAATTAGACAGCTACAGAAGAAAGATTCAAATGTGAAAAAGCGTCTGGGATAAAAAACAAAGTTTTCTGCTTTTAAAATTGCTGCATGTTCCCATTCTAGTTCCATCCTTTCCTTGAGAAGAATGAGTTTGTCAATATTTCAGAGTTTAAACTCTACATGGACCAAAATGGAGAGGTAGCAGCAGATGTGACCATTTTGGTTTTCTTTGTTCTTCCCAGGATCTCTGGGAAGAGACTGTAACATATTTTAAAAGAAACAGACTTTCTATCAACCAGGATGTTCTTTCACGGCTAAAGGTGCTCAACAAGGTAGGAGAAAGTTTTGATGTCTTTATTCTGTTTTCCAAAACCTGAGGTCCCATTTCAAGAGGGCTGATGCTGTTCCCCAAAGGTGGTTGACCTTCACCAAGAATTGAATCTGGGCAGTAGAAACCAGATTTTTTCCCTTAGGCTGCTTGGGAGGCTTCAATAGTGTTCCATTTTGTGGACCATGTAAAATTCAGGGTCTCCATCAAACAGGTGAGAAACCCACAAGGGCTGTGGAATGTGTTCCTAGTAGCTTCTGCTTGTTTGCTCCTTGTGCCCTAAATAGCAAAGAAGGAGGCAATTCTGCTGACTGGGGCCTGAATCCAGGCTTGGACTGCATCGGATGGGATTGAATCGTGAGTGGACAGAGGTCCTTTTGGCCCCATTGTGGGAAAGAAGCTTCCTCTCATCCTGCTTGAGGAAAAGTGTCCCCTGAGGGGGCAGGTCCATAATCCGGGAGGCTCCTAAGGAGGCCAGACCTGGCCAGAGCTTTCCATGCCTCCCTTTCACCCTCTCTGGGATGGAGCAATGGGCCTTCTTCTCCTAGGAAGCAGCTCCAAGGCTTTCAGTTCACGTGAAATTGTCAAGATTGTTCTGATATTGCACCTTAAAATTATGGGTGTAAGAAGAGGGGAGAAATATGTGTTAATAGGGTCATGAGAAGGAACCGACTGGTTGTCACTTAATGCTGAAATCTTTTCTCAGTTCCATCCAGGGGTGGGACTCAAATTTTGTAAAAACCGGTTCTGTGGGTGTGGCTTAATTTGTGGGCATGGCTTGGTGGCCATGTGTCTGGCAAACAAAATACAAGTGGTCCTCGCTTAATGGCCATTTGCTTTGCAAGTATTCCAATTTATGACTCATCTTCCCAGAGCTCCTTGACCTGTTTTTAGAGTTTTGAAACACACACACACACACACACACACACTTTTGTGACCCTGCTATTCTTTGATTCTGTAAGGATCTCTTGCTGGAGCAGGGGGTTTGACTAGATAGCCTCTGCGATCCCTTGCAGGCCAGCCCGAGAGTGCTGCTTCAAAGAGTCTTCTGAAGCCAGGGTTTGTGTCCTTCTTTCCTCTTCTTTTCTTTCTCTCTCTCTCCCTCCCATGTATTTATCTATCCATTCATATATCTCATTCACTTTCTCCTCCCTCCATCTTTCTTTTTTATTCTTTCTTTGTCCCCATCTTCCATCTCTCCCTTTCTTTGTGTATCCCTTTTCTTCCTTTTGTTTCCTTTCTCTTTTCTTTCTTTCTCTTTCTCTTTTGTTTCTTGTCTCTCTCTTCCTCTCTCATTCACTCTTTTTCTCTTTCCCTCTCTTTTTCCCTCTCTTTGTCCCCTCTCTGTATCTCTCTCTCTCTGTGTCTCTCTCTCTGCCTCTTTACCTAAATTCCTCTCTCCCCCCACCCCACTTTGTGTGTGTGTGTGTGTGTGTGTGTGTGTGTGTGTGTGTGTGTGTAAAAGAGAGGCCTTTTAATTCTGATCAGATCTGGTCTCTTTAAGAACCTCCCCAACTATGAACCTGCCCTTTCAGGCGACAATTTTCCCCAAGCAGGATGAAGCTTCTCTCCAATGGGATCAAAAGGACCTCCACCCAATCATGGTTCAAATTCATCTGAATTCAGGCCCTGGTCAACAGAATTCCCTTGTTCTTTGCTCATTTGGACACAAGGAGCAAACAAACCTGAAGCTCTCAGTGACACATTTCCCCAGCCCTTGTGGGTTTCTCACCAGTTGGGAGGAGGTACTAAACCATAGATGGTTCACAAAATGGAGCAGTGTGAGAAGATAAGGGTGCCGGTGGGGGATAGAGAAGTGGCCGGGTCGCTATCTTTCCCTCTTTCTCCTCCACTCTTGTGTGTGTGTGTGTGTGTGTGTGTGTGTGTGTGTCTCGCTCAAAGCTTCAGCTGGGCCAAGCCAGCAAACTCACCTTGGCACACCCAGTTGCAGCTTTGAGGGAGAGACACACACAAACACACACACATGCACACTCACTCTCACAGAGAGACCCACAGAGTGGGGGACAGAGAGTGGAAGATAGGGACCCAGCCTCTTTCCTATCCCCCACCATCGCCCTTACCTTCTCAGGCCAGGCGAGGGAGGGGAGGGTGAGGGGCAGGGCCAGTTGCTTCAGCAAGGTGAAGAGGTGGCGACCAAAGCCTGGAAATGGAAGCTCCCAAGGGGCTTTGAGGTCAGACGGCCTGGAGCGGCTGGATAAAAGTGAGCATTGCACCACAGGTTCACCTGATTGCCCACTTTTTTGGTTTTGGCTTTATGGAGCTCCTGGATGAGGCCTGGGCTGACATGTGAAAGCAGTACCTTTAGCTGCGCTCACTTGTACGTGTCGAAATAATCCAGTGAAGACACCGGAGGAGTCATTCAGACCTCCCACCTCTACACTCCTCCTCCTGCAGAAAACGTTAAACATCCGTCTACTGCTATTTCATCCACTCAAAAAGTTTTGAGCTGCACAAAACTTTTTGAATGGATGAACTTTCCGCCGCGTACGATCTACATCCACAACACATACGGCCAACAAACGTTCTACGTCCATTGTCATCCATTACACATTCGATGTATCCTCTCAGCATTCTCTGGGCATCCGTGCAACTCACATCCAATTCAGTGGAAAGCGGAAAAAAGGAGGAAGCGAAAGGGACACGGAACGGACACACAGCGTTAGTAGCACGGACATAGAAAGGATGAAAGCAGATGCAGCTCAGATAAAAAGCATTAAAACGGACAAAGCGTTCCCATATGAGATGTATCTCGGATATTTAGGATGTCTGGAGGATGTCTAGAGTATGTGGAAGGACACCTGGCGGAAAACCGACATTTCCTATAAAAAGGGGGAGGAAATCACCTGGATCTCACTATCAGTCTAGCAGCCCTCATGTGCAGACCTCTTCAGCCTTGCTCTTGCTCTTCCACATCATCCAGTCATCTCCACCATGGATCATTGCACACTCCTTTTGGTAGCCGCCATCAATCAACACCAGAACCAAGCCCTATTCAAACTGTTTCACCTTTTCTAGGCAAGGAGAAGGAGACGTCCAAGAGCTCTGTGAGTCTGAAGATGGATCAGGAGAAGATTGGAGTTTGGACTCTATGACAAGTTGATGGTGGAGCTGAGGAATTAAGACCCTTGTGCATTCCAGCACTTCATGAGGATGCCACCAGCCATGTTTGACGAAGTTGTGGAGCGGCTGAGACCCAGGTTGACCAAGCAGAGCACCAACTCTCATCCCAGCCTGGACCCTGAACTGAAGGTGGCAACTGGTGCAACTCCCCAGCTGGAGCAGTGGAGTGGCAAGACAGGATGGTAGATGCTTAATGGATGCTTCCTTCAGCCTGTCTCATCACACGGATGAGATTGGGCCATGTATGTTGGGTGGGCCTACAATGAACAGGGCATTTAATGAAGAGTTGTGTTTATGTTGACATGTGTGGATGATTGATTACATTATTATTGATTAAAAAGGGCCAAAGGTGTGGCATCTGGGAGGGTGGACCATACAGTCCCACTATGCTTGCACTGGAGGTTTATCTATCCCACAGCTATTACCCATTCCAAAGATATCCCTGCCCATCCCACAGGTATCCCTGCACATCCCACAGGTATCCCTGCCCATCCCAAAGGTATCCCTGCCCATGCCACTGCTATCCTTACCCATCCCAAAGGTATCCCTGCCCATCCCACTGCTATCTTAACCCATGCCACAAGCATGCAAAGGCTTAAACCATTTCTAAAAGTTTCCACCAAGATTTTATTAAAAAAAAGAAATGAAGCAAGTGTATGAATCAAAAATAGACTTTATTAACAAGAAGCTATAAAACAAAAATGAGTCTCTGGCACTCCTCTTGATCGCTCAGTCTCATGGGTGAAGGGTCCAGGTGCTGTGGAGGTGGCTGGTGCTGGAGTGCTTGTCATCAGCTCCTCCTGCAGCAGAAGCAGCAGAAGCCCCAGCCCCAGAAGAGCGAGCCCGTGCTGCAGAAGCCCCAGCAGAACCAGAGTAAGGGCCAGGGGGTGGGATGGTAGCCCTGTCCCTCTTGCCAGGGCTGGCAGCAGATGGCTGAGGCTTGCTGTGCTTCCTCATGGTTGTGGGGTTGCTGGCTGGCAGGGAGGCTGGCAGGAACCAAGGCTGGTTGCTGGCTGGCAGGGAGGCTGGCAGGAACCAAGACTGGCAGGAAGGCTTGTAGGGAGGCTGGCACAAAGGCTGGCAGGCAGGCAGGCAGGCAGGCACCAAGGCTGGCAGGAAGGCTGGCAGGGAGGCAGGCACCAAGGCTGGAAGGAAGGCTGGCACCAAGGCTGGAAGGAAGGCTGGCAGGGAGGCAGGCACCAAGGCTGGCAGGAAGGCTGGCAGGAAGGCAGGCACCAAGGCTGGCAGGCAGGCATGAACCAAGGCAGGCAGGCAGGCAGGCACCAAGGCTGGCAGGCAGACCAGCTGGCAGCAAGGCTGGCAGGCAGGCAGGCAGACAGGAAGGCTGGCAGGGAGGCTGGCAGCAAGGCTGGCAGGCAGACATGCAGGCAGGCAGATATGCAGGCAGGGCAGGCAAGGCAGTCAATCCGTCTGGCAGCAAGTCTTTCCTCTGAATGGCGACCTGCTTCTGAGCTGCTTCCGTTATATCCACGGGGCTGATGCAATGCATCCTCCCCGCATGCGCAATTAATGCTCGGCATCTGCTAGGCTTACGCTATGTATCCGCTAGGCTTCCGCTGTGCATCCGCTTCATCCGTTCGGCGTCCGCTTTGCTGAGGTCCCCCGGAAGCCTAGCGGATGTGCCATCCGCTCCCATCCGCTTCCATCCGCTGGGCTTCCGTTCTGCATCCGCTTTCCATCCGCCCTGCGTCCTCCCCCCGTCCATGTTATCCGCTCTGGTTATGCAAATTTTTGCCCCTTCTGAGAGCGGATAACAACGGATGGAACATTTTTCTCACCCGTTGTTAACGTTTTGCATCCGTTGGGCAGTGTGACAGGGCCTTTAGGATTGCATCAGGAAAGATAGATTTACATTCAGATTCAGATTCAACCTTATTGACATTGCACATAGATACGGCAACAAAATGCAGTTAGCATATAACCAGAAGTGCAAGAAAAGCAGTAAAATATGAATATATATATATACAGATATACAGAATATATAACTATAAATATACGGAATATTTATGAATATGCAGAATATATGTCCAGAAAAAACAAAAAAAATGTAAATTAGCATATAGAGAATGTGTGTGTGTCACTGCACATGTATGACTATATACAACTGTACAGAATATTTATAGACATATTGAATATAAGTATAAATGCACAGAGAATTTGTACAGAATATATTATATATCATCAGGGGGAATACCAGTGTGTGTATGGGGGCAAACGAGTTGAAGAATTCAGTAAGGAGACCATCATGTGATAGAAGCTGTTCCTTAGCCTGCTGGTTTTGGAATGCAGGCACCAGAACCTCTTCCCAGATGGAGAAGGGTAAACAGTTTATGGGCTGGATGGGAGAGGTCCTGAACGATGCTGTGAGCTTTACACAGACATTGTTTCCTCTGAATGTCCACAGTGGCAGGAAGTAGGATCCCTATAATGTGTTGGGCGGTTTTTACCACCCTCTGTAATGCCTTTTTTGCCTTTATGGTGCAATTTCCGTACCAGATTGAGTTTCAGCTTGTTAGGATGTTTTCGACTGCCCAACGGTAGAAATTGATCAGGATAGCTGAAGAAAGGTGGTTTTTCCTCAGTAATCTCAGGAAGAAGAGGCACTGGGGAGCTTTCTTGACCAGGCTGGTAGTGTTAGTCTGCCAGGACAGGTCCTCAGAAAGGTGGATCCCCAGCAACTTGAAACTGGAGACCTGTCCTTCCGTTCTCCCGTTGATGTATATAGGAGAGTATGTGTGACCACTCTTCTTCCTGAAGTCCACAATGACTCTTTGGTGTTGTTGGTATTGAGTAGTAAGTTATTGTCAGCGCATCATGTACCTAGGCTCTGCACCTCCTCCCTGTACTCTGAGTCATTGTCATCGTTGATGAGTCTGTTCACCATGGTGTCATCTGCGAAATTGATGATGGTGTTGGAGCCATGCACAGGCCTGAAGTCATAGGTGAAAAGAGAGAACAGGAAGGGGCTCAGTATACAGCCTTGGGGTACACCAGTACTCAGTGTGATAGTGGATGAGGTGGAATTATTCAACTTGACATGTTGTGGTCTGTTTGTCAGGAAATCCAGTATCAAATTGCAGATAGTTGTGTTGATGCCAAGGTCACCAAGATTAGTGATAAGCCTGGAGGGGATGACTGTATTGAATGCTGAACTGAAGTCAACAAACAGCATTCTTGCACAGGTGTTCTTATTTTCCAGGTGTGTTAGAGTGGTATGTAATACTATGGAGACAGCACCTCGGTGCTCTAGTTCTTACTGTAGGCAAACTGGTAAGGGTCCAGTGTATTTGGGAGACATGTTTAGAGGTGTGCCAGGACAAACAGCTTGAAGCACTTCATGATTGTAGGTATAAGTGCAATAGGGATGACCTGGATGAACATTATGCAGCACTGAAGGTTTGTGACCAGGCCAATGATGCAACTGCCTTGAGACAGGATCCCTGCAACCTCTTCCTGGGAAGAGTCCCAAGGTCCCCTTTCTCTGGACATCTTCTCCAGCCCTTCACAGACAAAACAAGCTTGGAGGAGGAGAGAAATGCTTTAGGTACAAACTGTAGAGTGGAAAATTAAAGGGGCTGAAAATGGCTAGTTTATTTCTCTGCTTGAGGAAAGAAAAAAATATACAGTGGAAATTTCTTTAGACACTTTATTTTTGTTGACTTTTTTTGGTTGTGAATTACATACATATTGTATGTAACATCATAATGATGTTATGTCTCATATTTTTACATTTGTTCTGGCTGTGAGATGCTCCTTTGTGTTCAGCTCTGGCCTCAGAAGGATAATGTAGCACTTGGGGATGAAGATGCAGCTCAGCAGACCAGCACTGGAGGCCAGGATGGAGAAGACCTGCACAGCCACCATGTATTTCCCTTTGGTGCTCAGGTAGGTGGGCAGAAAAGTCACCCAGACACTGCAGAAGACCACCATGCTGAAGGTGATCAGTTTGGCTTCGTTGAAGGCCCCAGGCAGATTCCTGGCCAGGAAAGCCACCGTGAAGCAGATGGCAGCCAGGAAGCCCATGTAGCTGAGGGTGACATAGAACAGGACAACGGCCCCTTCATTGCATTGTAGGATGATCTCTCCAGGCTGAGAGTAGAGGTCAGAGTCAGGGAAGGGGGGAGAAACTCCCAGCCATATGGAGCAGATGATAATTTGGGCAGCAGAACAAGAAAGGATGATGGAATTGGCCAAGCTCTTCCCCAACCAATTCCTTGTTCGGTTTCCTGGTTTTGTGGCCAGGAAGGCCAGCACCACCGTGATGGTTTTGGCCAAGAGAGAAGAAATGGCAACTGAGAAGATGATGCTGAAGACCGTTTGTCGGAGAAGGCAGGTGGTTTTCCTTGGTTGACCAATGAAGAGAGAAGAAGATAAGAAGCAAAGCAAGAGGGAGACCAGGAGGATGTAGGAGAGGTCTCGGTTGTTGGCTTTGACAAGGGGAGTTCCTCGGTATTTAATGAAGATGATTAAAACAAGGCCTGTGGTTAGGAACAAGAATAGGGCAAAAGAGACCAGGATGATGCCCAGAAGTTCTTCATAAGACAGGAAGGTTACAACTTTGGGGATACATTGGACTCTTTCTTTATTTGGGTATTTATCATCTGGACACATGGTGCATTTTTCTGTATCTGAGAAAACAAAAAACCAACCTCATATTTAGTTATCCTTTGCATTTCAAGATATATTGTAAATTCTTTGGGAACAAGTGATTGTCAGGGGCATTTTCCAGGATAGATTTCTTAATATCTCCAGAGAAAGAAAATAAATGTATCACTTTTTAAAAAAATATACGATGAAATATTTTTGATAGGTTATGAAATTGAGGGAAGGCTTAGGACTGGAAAGATTTCCTTTGTAATCTTCAGAATATTGATAGGAACCTCCATAACTAAAGGTAAATAACGAATCAATTCATCTTTCTAGAGAAACTTACCTGCCAGGTGACAATTCTTATCATACTTGCCTAAGAGGAGACTGGCGGATCAAGTGACTGCTGCAAATAATTTGAAATGGAGCAGAGGTGATACGGGTGCAGCCAGATACAGGCATAACTATCCATGCCACCACATTGTGCCTCTCGTATGTCAGCAATACCTTTTCAGTGTTCCTCAAAGGGAACCCATGTAGAAACCATTGTGCATTTTAATCCCCCTTTCAGGAGGTGGACCTAAAAGAATTCCTCATGTTTCAAGGAACTCAGGTGTTCCCAGAGAAGTAAATGTGGAAGGAAGGACACATCCCAGCTAAAAAGAAGAAATATTTTCTCTGGCAGGAGTAAAGTTTGCCCAATCTTCCACTGCCACCTCTCTTTATCCAGCCCTTCCTTCACAGTCTTTTTGCTCTTCTGTTTAGATAAGAAATAGGGCATGTTGGAAATAAAACAGAAATCAATTAAGCTTCAAAGTGTGTTTTAATTCACACTTTCATGACAATGCTCTGGATGGATCCAGTTCCACCAGACCTTCCTTTCCTGCAGTGTCACCCACCTTTCTGAGTGGAGAAGGTCCCCTCTGGACAAGGAACGCAGTCATAGCAGCAAACTGGCTGTCCTTCTCGAGCCCTCTTGACAAATCCAGGAGGACAACTTTCCACACATTTAGATTGAGGAAAGGACTGAGCAGAAGAAAAATAAGATTGCCAAAGGAAATGTGTTAGGACTCTCCGTCCATGAAAAATGGAGGTAAAAATGGATATCGGACAAGATATTAGATGTTTGCCTCTGGTCTTCACTTAAGTAAATACAAAATCTCTCATTATTTCCAAATGGTTGGAGATATAACTTTTGGAAGATTCTTCCTTTCATTCTTCTCTTTTGCTTTTGGCATCTCACATTACCCCCCCCAAAAGGTCTTTATTAAATCAAAAAGTCTGGAGAGATGGAACCAGGGGTCAGATTCTACTGGTTCTGTCCAGTTCTATCAAACCGGTTGTTATTATTCTGCGCAGTTTGGAGAACCAGCAAATCGCACCCCCTCTCCTCTGTGCCCAGTCAGTCCTTATTGCGCATGCACAGCATCGTCTGTAGCCTGCTTTTGCCCACTCACCAGGCCAGCCATTGCTGCATGCCTTCCGCTGTGGCCCTGCCCGATCTCCCTGGTTGAGTGAGGCTCTGCAAGCTCCAGGGCCCAGTTGCCTACCTGCCACTGCTGGTCACATTTACACCCCCATCCCACTTGCCCTTTGCTGCCACCACCTGCCACCCTAACCCCCAGGAGGTAAGGCCCAGCAGCTGCAGTGAATCCAGGTGGGGGTTGAGATGCAAACTGGTGGAAACCAGAGCTACATTTTGCTGTACTGGAAGACATGTGGAGAGTCTCGAGTTCTACTGCTGGGAGAGCAAGAGAGTCTTTCCTAAGAACAGCTCTGGGTGGCAGAGAGAAACAGGATTTATACAGGCTACATCTCTGCCACCAACAGCCACCCATTACCCTATTGGAGGGGAAGTTGAAAAATTTTCGCTGTGCTGGGAAAGACTCTCTTGCTTTCTCAGCAGCAGGAGAACATGAGCCTCTCCACATGTCTTCCAGTACAGCGAAATTTAGCTGGGATTAACTGCAGCTGCTGGGCCTTGTCGGCGGGGGGCAGGTGTGTGGGAGGAGACCAGGGAACATGGTCCATATGCCTGCCATCCCTTCCCTCTCCCACCTGCAGCCTGTTTGTTGGACCCAGAACAATCACCCCTGGTTGGCCTTGCCATGCCCACCTGGTAACACTCCTGTCAGCAACAGGCATCATCATTTTGAAGTTGAAGGAGAATTTGCGGAAGGAGGTGGAGGGTCCTGGAGTGGCTGGCACAGGAGTGCCACTGAAAAGCAGGGAAGTGGCCTTCCAGTGGTCTGACCTGGTATTCAGGCTGGTGGCGGGCCACAGGAAATCACAGCACCAAGGGAAAAGGGAATTGCAAGGCGGAGCCACCCTGTCCGTGCCGAATTGGGACCATTTGGAGTAGTCCTAGGAATTGGATGAGTCGAGTTGCAGCTCCTTGCCTTCTTAGCTCAAGGAACAGCCGTTTTCTGCAGGAGGAGGACTGAGGAGGGGGGAGGTCTAACTCAGCATCTCCCCCAGTGTATTCGCCAGATTATTTGGACACTTACAAATGAGTGCAGCGAAAGGCACTGTTGTGGCATGTCAGCCCAGGCCTCACCCCGCAGTTCCATAAAGCCAACATCAAATAAGTGGGCAATCAGGTGAATCTGTGGTGCAATGCTCACTCGGATGTCAGCCGCTCCAGGCCATCTCCCCTCAAAGCCCCTCGGGAGCTGCCATTCCTAGGCTTCTTCTCGCCTGTGCTTGGTCGCCAGCTCTTCACCTTGCTGAAGTGGCTGGTCCTGCCCCTCACCCTCCCCTCCCTCGCCTGGCCTGAGAAGGTAAGGGTGACAGTGTGGGAATGCGAAATGACCAGGTCCCTATCTTCTCCTCTCTCTCCCCCATTCTGTGTGTCTCTCTGTGAGTGTGTGTGTGTGTGTGTGTATGTATGTCTCCCTGAAAGCCACGGCTGGGTCAAGCCTGCAAGCTCTCCTTGGCACTCTTCTTTACTTCTTTCATTTCTTCTTTTTGGAATACAGACTGTCTGAACAACGATCGCAAGATTACCTTGGAAGCATCCCTTCGGGCGACCCTCCTCCTCCTCCTCCTCTTCATCATCCTCTTCCTCCTCCACACACACAGAGAGAACGGGGGAGAAAGAGGCGAAGATAGGTACCTGGCCGCTTCGCTATCCCCCACTGTCACCCTGACCTTCTTGCACTGCTCCATTTTGTGAACCATCTACGGTTTAGTATCTCCTTCAAGCTGGTGAGAAACCCACAAGGGCTGGGGAATGTGTCACTAAGAGCTTCAGGTTTGTTTGCTCCTTGTGCCCAAAATAGCAAAGAATAAGGGAATTATGTTGAGCAGGGCCTGAATTCAGATGAATTTGAATCATGATTGGGTAGAGGTCCTTTTGGTCCCATTGGGAGAGAAGCTTCCTCCTGCTTGGGGAAAAGTGTCCCGTGAAAGGGCAGGTTCATAGTTGGGGAGGTTCTTAGAGACCAGATCTGGTCAGAACTAAAAGGCCTCTCTTTTACACACACACACACACACACACAAAGTGTGGGGGGGGGAGTGAAAGATAGGGAAAGAGGCAGAGAGAGAGACACACAGAGAGAGATACATGATGGGGGGGAAGAGGGAGGGGGAAAGAGAGAAAAAGAGGGAATGTGAGAGGAAGAGAGAGACAAGAAAGAAAAGATAAAGAGAAAGAAAGGAAGAGACAGAGGGAGGACAGAGTGAATGAGATATATGAATGGATAGATATACAGCAATCTAGGGCTGGACTGTAAGGGATCTCGGAGGTCATCTAGTCCAACTCTCTGCTCCAGCAAGAGATCCTTACAGAATCAAAGAATAGCAGGGTTAGAAGGCTGTGTGTGTGCGTGTATGTGTACATGCATGGCTGTCAAAACTCCAAAAATAGGTCAAGGAGCTCTGGGGAGATAAGTCATAAATTAGAATACTTGCAAAGCAATTGGCCATTAATCGAGGACCACTTTTATTTGCTTTGCCAGTCACATTGCCACAAAGTCATGCCCATCCAGTCATGTGACCAGCAAGCCACACCCACAAATTAAGCCGTGCCCACCGAACCGGTTGTTACAAAATTTGAATTCCACCCCAGGATGGACCTAATAAAAGATTTCAGCATTAAGTGATAACCAGTTGGTTCCTTCTCATGACCCCATTAACACGCATTTCTCCCCTCTTCTTACACCCATAATTTTAAGGTGTGATATCAGAATAATCTTGATAATTTCAGGTGAACTGAAAGACTTGGAGCTGCTTCCAAGGAGCAGAAGTCCATTGCTCCATCCCAGGGAGGGTGAAAGGGAGGCATGATGAGCTCTGGCCAGGTCTGGACTCCTTAGGAGCCTCCCAGATTATGGACCTGCCCCTTCAGGGGACACTTTTCCCCAAGCAAGACGAGAGGAAGCTTCTTTCCCCCAATGGGGCCAAAAGGACCTCCATCCACTCACGATTCAATCCCCTCCGATACAGTCCAAGCCTGAATTCAGGCCCCGGTCAGCAGAATTTCTGCCTTTGTTGTTCTTCTGGGCACAAGGACCAAAAAAACCAGAAGCTACTAGTGACACATTTCCCAGTCCTTGTGGGTTTCTCACCCATTTGATGGAGACCCTTAATTGTATGTGGTCCACAAAATGGAACAATATCGAAGCCTCCCAAGCAGCCTAAGGGAAAAAATCCAGTTTCTACTGCCCAGATTCAATTGTCGCTGAAAGTCAACCATCATTGGGGAAGAGCATCAGCCCTCTTGAAATGGGACCTCAGGCTTTGGAAAATGGAGAGAAGACACCAAGCTTTCTCTTACCTTGTTGAGAAACCTTAGCCATGAAAGTAGATTTTTGTCAATAGAAAGTCTCTGTCTTTCCCAATATGCCAGAGTCTCTCTCCTGGGATCATCCCTGGGAAGAACCAAGTAGCTCCAAATGAGCAGATCTGCTGCTACCTCCCCATTTGAGTCCATGTAGAATTTGAGGTCTGAAATATTCACAAATTCATTCTTCTCCAGGAAAGGATGGAACTAGAAGGGAACATGCAGCAATTTTAAAAGCAGAAAACTTTGTTTATTATCCCAGATGCTTTTTCACATTTGGATCTTTCTTCTGTAGTTGCCTAATTAACAGACATGCTTCATTAGGAAAATACATGTTATCATTATTTTACAAGTGAATGAAAAAAGTTCACAACAATTTGTCGATCTTATCCCGACAATATAGATTTTGACAAAATATAGTTGAACAACAGAAAAAAAGGAGATTCATGAACTCCCTGAAAGCAATAAGTTGGTTTCCAAAAACATGGATTTGTCAAGAAGAAAATTGTCAGGGAAATCCTATCCCAGGAAGCCCAGAGAGGAAACCTGAGCTAGGCCCACTTCGCTGTAATGCTGCATTGACAGGATTTGGGGAATCAGAAAGTACAAATCTCCCACCGACTCTTTTTTTATACAGCTGTAGGTTTCCTCCTCTTATCTGGTTCTTCCCCAGGCAGAATCTCTCCTCTACCCCCCAAAGTCTTTCCCTCCTATCACTGCCCTTCCTAAATGGATGGTGGGAAAGGCGGGGATGTAGCTTATGTGCATCCTCACATATTATTTCCTTTCCTAAATACATTATGGAAATACTGCTGATATAACTTGATCTCAGGAAAGAGTAACAAACAATTTTGTGATTTGATCAGGAACCCAGTTTAGTGAGGGGTGGATGGTATGATAATTGAGTGGATAAATACTGATTTAAAAATGGTACCCAAACAATTTTTAGTTGTTTTAATCTTTGTCATAAAGGTGGGAAGATGTAACATTTTATCATAATTCATCAATTTTTCTATGTTGTCATTTATATAATAGAGTTGATAAATCACTGTCATACAAGATTTATAAAAATTCTCAGGCAAACATATTTTTATCTTATTTAAACATGAACAAATTTCCAGAAAAATATTTATGATTTCTTCCTAGAAACAACTGTATGACTCCAAAGCAGTGGAGAAATACCTGGGTTTTAGATTTGATAAATTATAGTACCTCATATAAGAACATTAATGATGCACTGGATGAAGAATTGTGCCAAGCTTGCTAAGTATGTAAAGGAGCCAGTTTGGCCTACTGGTTAAGCTCCTGAGCTAGAAAGCAAGAGGCTGTGAGTTCAAGTCCTGCCTTGGTCATGAATCAGGCTGGGAGATTTGAGGCCAATCTTTCATCCCAACTCAACTCACAGGCTTGTTGTTGTGGGAAAAATGAACACACAACTCATTGTTACTCAGACCCCGTACTCCTCGTTTACTCCTCTGGAAAGGGTGCAATCCAGGGATGGGATTCAAATTTGTTTACAACCGGTTCTGTGGGTGTGATCTAATTTGTGGCTTGGTGGTCATGTGACTGGGGTGGCACGGCTACATGGTCATGTGACTGGGGTGGGCATGGTTATGTGCCTGGCAAGTGGCAACCCAAATTTAAGTGTTCCTCATTTAATGACCAGGTCCTCGCTTAGTGGCCAATGCTTAGCAAGTGATTTTTGCCAGTTTCCAAGGCCTGGGGAATCCTGGAGAGGGCAAGGCAAGGCATGGGCAGATACAGGGAGGGCAGAATAGGGCTGGGCGAGGCCAACTCAACATCACTTCTTTGCCCTAATGACTAAGTATTAAAAAAGATATACCAAAACAAAAGGTAGTTTATTATGTCATGTCTTTAATGCTTAAATAATAAAAAGGTTCACAAAAAATATTAATCAAAAACTATTACAGAACCAAATTTAACAAAAAACAATAACATTTAAAGTACACCCAAACTGCTTTTCTATTATTGTCCCAAGTTACACTTTTCTTGTGTTTAACACGAGCATCTTCAGCTGTGTGATAATGTGCCTGTAACCACTTCTTTACTATAGGAACAGGGTCCCATTCTTGCACAGGGAAGCCAATTAGACTAATGATCAAGAGGTTTGTAATATTGGAAACTGTCAGGCGACTTTTCTGTCTTCTGAACATATTATGTTCATCTGCGAGAAGCCCCTTTCCGCCTCTGCTGAATTGACTGCAATAGTTTTAATAATATTTCTAGGCTTTTTAATGCTGCAAGGAATTGTATAATTTTTAGAATCTTTTAGTACATTTTCTGTGAAATCACAATAATAATTGATACTGATTTCATCATTGAAAATTTGACCAAATGCAACCAATTGTCCTTCAGCTGCTCTCCATGGAACCACCACGTCTTCAATGTTCCAATAATCTGGTTCCAAATAATTTAGAAATTTTAATTGATCAGTGTCTTTAAATTGGCAGCCTGTTTTTAAATGTTCACAAATCCATCAATCTTTTCTTCAAATTAGTTACAGTACTTTGTATAATTTTTTTACAAGGAAGTTCCACAAATCAATTATTTTGCATAAAATTTGTATTTTTAAAGGTTTCTGAAGGAATTAATTCATCAACCTTATTTTCATATAAGCCCTTTTTCTGTATAAGCATTTCAAATGATTTAACTGATCTTATCACAAGTTTTTCAGGCTTTATAATGTCTATATTTCTTGCTTACAATGGATTAGAAAGGAGAGATATTTCAGTTAGCATATCAATCATCAAGGCCAAATCAGTGAGAAAAGATGAGTTTTGAAGACGGGCAGCCATACCGGAGTATTTTTGATTTGAACAGAAAAACTGATGTAGCGCTGGATAAGCCCGCCACACAGCTAGGGTTGATCTTAAACTACAGGCAGCCCATCTTGAACCAAAAACTCTACCAATTTTTAAAATTTCAATCTCAAGTTGTTCAAAAATTTTGTTAAGTTCAATTGGGTTCTTATTCGATCGATGGAAAATAGAATATATTTTATCAATAAAAATTTGAAAATGATTGATTTGCTTTATTTCCCTCATAGAATCATCTAAAACAAGTTGCAGATGATTATTTAAACAGTACCATATTATAATAATACATAAATAATAATAAATAAATAAATATAATAAATAACTCTTTGGCTATCCTAGTGCTTCCCCTAGATTTTCTCCAAAGCAAATCACTGGCTCCATCAGAGCAAAATCCAATTAAATGTTTCTCCAGATATTTTCTACTAAACCCAACTTTGTTCAAACTTTCTATAACCGAACAATATATCATATCTGGATCTTGTTTATCTAATTCTACTTATTCAAGGAAAATTGTTGGTGAGAAATCTGGACCCTCAACTTTTAAGTGTAGTATAAGAACTGGTTTGGAAGATATTGTTGAGGCTTCATCAATTATCAAACAGATTTTGTGAGTTTTCTCAATAATTTTGGAAAATAAATGTTTCCTGTTTTGTTTTGCAATGAAATCTGCTATTGCAACTGCAGTTCTATGTGCATGCAACCCTGTTCCCAAATCTAAACCATTTGTTATTTGTAATTCAATCAGATCTTCTCCATATGAAAATGTTCTGCATGTTTGTGCCAGGCTATACACTGTAGTAAACACTCCACATTTACTACCCAGATATTTTTCAGTCATCTTCTCCAGTCCTTTACTTGTGGCATCCTGCTCGCATTGCTTCAACTTCTCTGCACAGATGTTGTGAGCCTTAGATGAGAAATGTTCCTTCAATTTCTTTCTGAGGAAAGCTAGTTGGATTTCTTTACTCCTTCCTGATGGGTCAATTTGGTAATTCTTCCACTCCTTAGCTCTGTGGACACATTTTTCTTTGGTCGAAATTTAAAATCTTCTGTAATACTTGTAACCTATTTTTTTCTGGGAAACGTCCAGTCCATCATATTTTCCTTAAAATTATTGTACTGCTGCAGTGTCCAACAGTCAGGAAGGTTCTCTTCAATGTCTTTTCAGCTCTTCCAGTACCTGATAATGTGCTGGCTCCTTCCTCTAGTCATGGTGTGGATGATGTGCTGGCTCCAGTTTCTTCGATGGATGATGTGCTGTCTCTGCTTTCCTCAGACTCCAATGGTTGTGGTTGTGACTCTTTTGGATCTCCTTTTGTTTACTTGCTGAAGAAAGCAGACAAACTCATTTGCGTTTTTATCTTGGCAATGTGCTGCAAGAAAAATTAAACAATGTTGTGGTTTGGACTAGATTGTTGTTGTAAGCTGGATGGTGAAGGCAGTGGCAAGTGAAGAAAGCAGGTGAGGAACGGAGATCCGTAATATTCAGTTACTTTTAAGTGTCCCTGACACTATAGCTAGTTAGTGTTGAAAAGATGTTCAGGCTAGGTCCCACTGGCTGATGGACACAAAACGTATGCATAAAGGACACAGCAGACGAGCAAAATTTCAGGGGTGGCTCCATCCGTTGTCATCTGCTTCAAAAAGTGGCAAAAATTTGCATAAACAGAATGGAAAAGAGCGGAAAAGAACGGACGTGGGTAGTATGTAGCGGGGATGTTAAACGGATGTTCATAGGAAGCCTAGTGGATGACACCTCTGAAGGGGTTCCGGGGGAGAATTTCAAAGCGGACGCATAGCGGATGAAGTGGATGCATCACGTACGCCTAAAGGAAAGAAAGGGGGTACCGCGCGGATGTATTTCAGATGCAAACGCATCCTTTCTATTTCCGTGCTACTAACGATGTATAGACATTCCATGTACCCTTTCTTTCCTCCCTCTTTCCATTTTCAGCTGCAGCGGATGTGAGCTGCGAGGATTCCCGGAGGATGCAGAGATGATACAGCGGATGTTTAACGGATGATAAACGGACATAGAACGTTTGTTGCTCCTATGTCGCGGATTTACATCGTACATGGTGGAAAGTTCATCCATTTACAAAGTTTTGTGCAGCTCAAAACTTCTTGCACGGATGAAATCGCAGTGGACGGGTCCTCGATGGATAGAGCGTTTGAAACACCTATGCAATGAGTACACAATGGATGCATAGCGTTTTCCAACAGATGGCAAGCTTTTTTTAACGTTTACATCCTCTTTGCATCCGTAAGTGCAGTGGGACAGGGCCTTTATGGAACAAGTTTCACCAGACAAGAATGAGACGGAGCTGAAAGCAGATTTGAAAATGACAGTCTATAAAAAAGATGTTGCACTGTGTATATGAAAGAATGGCTGATATTTTCATAATTACAATTCATAAATTGAAAAAAAAACATTTAAAATGGAAACGCTATTAAGAAACCAAGGGAGTTTGTTATTTTGTGCCAGTAGTGGCACAAAAATCTTTCCTAGCCAAGACTACTTACCTGGACCAACAGTCCCTACTTAAATGTTCTCTCTATAGCAGAGAGAGAGAAGCCGGGGGAGCCATGTTTGGTTGCCTAACCTTTTTAGAATGCAGCTTAAAAATATACTGAAACTTTTTACAGCCTTATGCAGGTATATATAGTACAAAAAAAGATAATAGTACAAAATCATCTCAGAAGTTAGTTTATGAATGGAATTGACAGGCACATTCACAGAGCAATACTGAATTCTTTTCCTGAAATTTATTTATTCCTCAGTTTAAAAAACTGGAATATATGGATTCAGTATTGGACTCTGCTAGTGTTGACTGTTGACTGTCATTCAAGAGGATGCAGTGTCAACATTAGCAAAAATGGTATGAAGTAGATGAGGTAAAATGATGATTTTCTTGCATAAAATGATGTAATATTAGTAGTCTAGTAAGTAATTAATAGGAATAATATAAATATATAGAGTGGATTTATGATATAAAGATTAATGCAAATTGGGAAGGGAAAGACTTCAGAGATTGTGCACAAATGCTTTGTACCAACCAACACACTCTATGTAACTGAAGATGGTTTATGGTATATGTTTGTTTTGTTTATGTTTTAAAAAAAACACTTTTATTTATTTATTTTTATTTAAAAAAAATCCATTTATGTATGCATGCATGTAACTTCTTGTTACATTGATGTTGCTATGTATTGATTTAAGCAGAAACAAATAATGTATAACATCAATGTAACAAGAAGTTGCCTACCTCATTTTTGGTAAGTTGCTTTTTTATTTATGTATTTATTTTTTTATCATCTGTTTTTATTTTTATTAATCATGAAAACAAAACCAGATACTAAATAAATAAATAAATGCAAAAATGAAAAATGTTTTACTGTTCATTTTGATGTTTCTTTAAGCAAAGGAGAAAGAAACATCAAGATGAATAGTAAAATAATTTTTATTTATATATGTATTTATTTATTTATTTATTTACTTATTTATTTCATATCTGTTTTGTTTTTATGATTAATAAAAACCAAAACAGATAGTTAAAAAATAAATAAATACATAAATAAATAAAAAAACCACTTAACAAAAAGAAGACAGGTAGGTTGGTTCGCTGACTATGCCAGGGTCCTCCTCAGTTTTCTAGCTTGCTGCGGTGAGGACAGATGGCCCAGGAATTGGCTCTTGACTGAGCTGGCAGCTGGCAGCGGACCGACCCAGCAGGACTTGCTGCTTTGCCTCCTCACTACCAATCAGTGGTGGGAAGGCATGGCAGCAACCCTTGGGCTGCAGCGGGCAAGGGAAGGTGGCGGTGTCCTAGCCAAGATGGCGGCCTCCATGTGGGAGAGGCAGCGGTTGGCTTTCGACTGGGCCAGCGATGACAGCAGCAGAGGACTGGCCCGGCCTGGCAGGACTTGCTGCTTTGCCTCCTCACTACCAATCGGTGGTGGGAAGGCAAGGCAGCCGTGGGTGGAGGGCCGTGGGTGAGGGAAGATGTGGCTGAGCGAGGCAGGGAGCATCAGCAAGGCTGTCCCGGGAGTCAGCAATTGAATGGGACTGGCGGCAGTAGGTAGGTGACCGGGTTGGAGGTTGTACTTACTGATCCGTGTCTTCGGAGGCCGGCGGGGTAGGCAGTCTGGGCAGGCAAGGACGGTTAGCGGCAATGGCAGCTGGAGTTTGCATTTTCTTTTAGGCAAGGCAGGCAGGCCTGGGAGGCAGACCAGGCAAGGCAGGCTGGCCAGGTGAGGACAGTTAGCAGCAGTGGCAACCGGGGCTTGCGGCTTGGCCTCCCTCACTCAGCAGGGCAGCAGAAGGCAGGCAGCGATGGCTGACTGGCTGGCTGGCTGGCTGGTGTTGCTGCTGTTCCTGCTGGTATGAGAGATCACGCCGGGTAGGAAAATTTTTGTAGTTGGCGCACACATGTGCTATAAATAGGGGTGGAGTGGGGGGGGCGGGGGAGAATGAGGAAGGGATTTTAGTGCATTCAGAGGAAAAAAAACCCATTTAAAAAAAAAATTTTTTTTTTTACTTTGGAGCGGCGGAGAGGGGTGGGGCCAAGCAGGGTTCACTTTTAATCAATCTTAGAACTAATGGTGATGTTAACAACTGGTTTTATAGAACTGGTGTGAACCGGTAGAAACCCATCCCTGGTGCAATCCAAATTCCAGAAGGAGTATGTCAGGTAGCGCCCTGCGTCCCAAATGTAGCACTAAGGAGGGGGACTGGACTATCCAAAATAAAAACAGATGCATAGATCTACATTTTTGCACCTTGCTTAAAACTCCTCTTTCCCCTACAGGTTTCAGTTCTCTCCTTACAGAAGACAGCTTTGAATCAGGACCATATTACGAGTTCGGGGCTACCTCACAAAATCTCCTGCATCTGGGCTTCTCCAGGGAAGGGCTTTTAATGATGGGGGATGGGTTAGTGCATTTAGTGAACTCAAACAAGGCCTCAAAGATATGGAAATCCAACAAGATGGGGCTGCTCTTCCCAAGAATGTTTATTTGAGCAGCCTTTAGAACAATGAAATATTTATATCGAATAACCTTGCCAAAAGTCCAAGGGGAATTAATCTCCAAGAGCTGCAATAGAGTTTCCAGAGCAGTTTCAGGGGGCCGATACAAAGAAAGAGCACATGAGCTGAAACAGAGCCCCTATGGAAAAGGGGCCACTCGAACTGCAGCTCACGACTTGCTATGCTGCATCTCCTATCAGGACTAAGGGATTCACTTTGTGAAGCCTCTCCTAATAAAATATCAGGGAAATACGGAACTCTTGTATGTACAACTGCAGTTATCAGATCAGTAGGAAGGAGTTTCTCTGAATGGGGGCAAATTCTGTTCTGCCGTAACGCAAAATTATGTATGTATTTATTTAGGGCATTTATATTGCCACATATTTGCACATGACTCAGCATTAGGCAGACTCTAACTGCCCATTGACTGTCATTTATTTTTATTTTTCTCTATTATTATTATTTGTCATGCTGGTCTGTGACTGTAATAACAGTGGATTGGTTGAAGGTAGAAGCTGTGTTGGAGACATTTGCCATCTTGAGTTATTTGTAAATGAATACATGAAATTTATGAAAATACATGAAATTTATGAAAACAATCTCAAAACCGTAATTGATTGCAACCTGAAACTGAGTCTTGAGAGAAGACAAGGAGATTATCAGAGCACCTTCTCCAACTTACAAAATCTCTCAGTAGGACAAGGAAGGATTCAACACTCTTCCAATGGCTGAAAGAGGTGTTGGGAGTTAAAATCCTCCCCTCTCCTAGAAAAATGAAATATTTTAGGATATACTAAAAAGACACAATATATTTCCCCTATAAAGAAAAGTAGAAACTCGGAGAGGCTGAAACTCAGCCCCCTTCCCACCTTTGCTAATGGACCATTATTCTGGCCTAAGACAGTCTATTTTACATCATAAAGATCTACTCCAGGTAAAGCAATATAGGAATTCCCCAAAGCCCTTTCATTACATCACCATCCAGAAAGGCTCAACCAAGCCTGGGACTCAGGACAGCCTACAGAGTTGGCCCTGCATGGCCCCATGGGAGTCTGACAACCGATCAGAATACAAGCTCAAATTCAAATCCCAACAGAGGGCATAAAACAATTGAACTCTCATCATCTCAGCCCTTCTTTCCTCAACCAAGGCATGTGCTCCTATCCATCATTAAACTGTGCTTCCAAGCAGTCATCATGTTTCCAGCATTTTTCTTTCCCACTTGGAACTGAACCCAAAAGGATATTTCTTCCAACAGAGGGTAGACAGAAACTTCAGATCTGGGGAGGGCAGAGCTGGCATCGCGGTGGTATGACATGTGATCTTGAAGCTCCAAGATCGCCGCCTATATCTCCGCTGCTGGACAGTCCCCATGTACCTAAACCGTCCCATAGAGACAGTGATAGAGAAGCGCACATTCTGTTGATCCCAGGGACACCACAAAGTCCCTGGTAGATCCAGAAGAATCCCTTTTTTCTGGAGACGGAGAGGCAGCCATTAAGCTGCTGAAGCTGGAACAGCTCTGGAACGGAAGGAAGATGGAAAGAAAGTGTGTCAGTTTGGTGAGATAAATTTCTACTTACTATTTCTTGGAGAGAACACCCTAAAAGACTTAAAGTGAAATTAATAGTGAAGATTAAAGAGGTTAAGCAGTGAAATTAAGTTTAAATTAAACTGAAGGGGTTTTTTCTCTTTTTTATTGGAACTTGGAATTTGGTAAAAGCTTTTCAATTTTAAACTGGACTGGTCTTCTTTTTTAACCTTTATTTGTTAAATAACTTTTTGAAAGTATCTTTTGATTAGGATTCCTTTTTTTAAGCTTTCCTATTTGATGTTTTACTGTTTTTATTTTTTTTAACAGCTTTACTTTTTTTTTTTAATCTAATCCTGGCTTTGGATATATGAAGGGAAGTGAAAGTAGAGGGAAATAAGTAACACTGACATCTAGAGGCTTGGATACACTGTTTTCTTTTCTTGTTTATACATCGGCATTATATTCAAGTTTTATGAAAAGATAGTGGGATGAACATAGAAGATTGTTTATACATTGTTTATAATTTACATAAACTTTTGTAAAGATTTTGATTCAGTGGTACATGACAAGCTATTCCTAAAACTAACATCTTATGGTATCTCTGGATACCTGCATAACTGGATAGAAGCATTCCTGTCAAACAGGCAACAAATGGTCAAAACTGGGAGTGTCCTATCAAATCCTGCTCCTGTCAACAGTGGCGTCCCCCAAGGCAACATTCTAGGACCAACTCTCTTCATACTCTACATAAATGACCTCTGTGATCATATTAAGAGCAACTGTGTTCTTTTTGCTGATGATGTAAAGCTATTCAACACCGCTGACAATACCGCTACCCTTGAAAAAGACCTTGATTATGTGTCAGAATGGTCAAACAAATAGCAACTTCAAATCTCAACAAATAAATGCTCTGTCTTACATATCAGCAAAAAAAAAAATCAGAAAATAAAGTACAAGTTGAATAGCCAAGACCTTGTTGATGATCCAAACTCTGTCAAGGACCTTGGAGTACTCATCTCTAACGATCTAAGTGCTAGAGTCCACTGTAACTACATAGCCAAAAAGGCATTAAGAGTTGTTAACCTAATCCTGTGTCACTTTTTCTCTGCTAATATCACTGTACTAACTAGAACATATAAAACATTTGCTAGACCAATACTTGAATACAGCTCATCAGTCTGGAACCTGCATTACATATCTGATATTAATACAATTGAGAAAATGCAGAAATATGCAGAGAAATATGCAGAGAAAAATGCAGAGAAGAGTCCTCCATTCCTCTACTCATAGCAAAATACCTTATGCCACCAGACTTGAAATTTTAGAGCTAGACAACCGAGAATTACACCTCCTTCAGTTTGATCTAAGTATAGTACATAAAATTATATATTACAATGTCCTACCTGTCAATGAATACTTCAGGTTCAACCAAAACAATGCAAGAGCACACAATAGATAAACTAAAGATAAACCGCACCAAACTTGATTGCAGCAAATGCAATTGCAGCAACAGAGTAGTCAATGTCTGGAATACTCTATCTGATTCTGTGGTTTCTTCCCCAAACCCCAAAATCATTAACCTAAGACTGTCTACTACTGACCTCACCCCTTTCCTAAGAGGTCTGTAGGAGGCATGCATAAGCGCACCAATGTGCCTATCGTCCCTGTCCTCTTGTTTCTTTTTTTTCTTGTTTGTATCTATTTCATGTATTTATAATCATGATTATATATATACCTGTTGTCTAATAATTGTTTGACTAAATAAATAAATAAATACAAGCGCACCTCTGTGAAACTACTGATAGTTGGAGTCTGGAGTTAAAATTGAAAGAAAGAAGAGTGACCTTGAAAAGAGAACTGATTTGATTTATTTATTTTTGATTTATTAAAGAGCCTTGGACATTTACTGGCAGTGTTTCATTTTTTGACAGAGTTGCTTGCTGTTCCCATTTTTTTACTTCCCTTTCACTTCGATTTTTATGGTTAGACTTTTAGTTTTTTGACACAGAAATTAAAATATATTTTTTCCTGTCCTCTTTTTCCACTTTACTTTTTTTCTTTTTTCCTTTTCCCCCCCCAAGAGATATATACAGAGAAGATGATGGATGGAATGGATGAAGTGTTTCATGTCTACACAAGATATGCAATGAGAAATAAATTACCAAGAGAAGTTCATATTAGATTCACTAAGAAAATTATTAAAACACAGATACTGCAGGTGGCAAGAGAGAAAACTTTAAAATACAAAGACAAAGAAATTGTGGTACTGAAACAAGTACCGAGAAAAGTGAGAGAGGTGAGGAGACAATATCTATTTCTGACCAAAAAGTTACTTAAGAGAGGAGTTAATTATAGATGGTTGATACCTGTTAGGGATAACATTGTTCACCCTAACTGTTTTAGGTGAAATAATAACTATGAATCATAGTTAGTGTATGCAGCTTTAACTGTAAAA
>BLBF01016501.1:1049319-1060649 GCA_015471245.1 Laticauda colubrina
TGTTTAGCTTGTCTACCTAACCCTGGTTGGGGAACCCAGGCTTAACAATACCAGAAAGTCTCATGTTCACCTGGCAGGAACAAGACACAGAATTGATACAGTTGAAAAAGCTGAGCTATTGTATCTAGAATATTTTAGAGGAAAAGAGGAGGAAACAAGAAAAGAAGAGTCGTTATTTGCATTTCAAGAGGAATGTGTAACAGCAATTGAAATAGAAGGAACTGTAGGTGGTGTACCCAGAGAGCAATGAGAACTGAGATCTACTAGAGCAATAAATCCTTCTTATAAAGTGTAAAATAGATGAGAGAAAATTGATCACAATCAATATAAATGGACTTAATTTAGCTACTAAGAGAAAGAAAGTATTTCATAAATTAGAGAAACTAAAATTTGATACAATCTGCCTGCAAGAAGTACATATTAAAAAACAACATGAACAAATTTTGAAACAACCAAAATTAGGGAACTTATTTACAGCGCTGACACAATATAAAAAGAGAGGAGTGGTTTTGTACATTAGAGATACATTTCCTGCGGAACAGATTTATAGAAATGATGATGGAAGGATTTTGATGATAGAGATAATGGACAATAATGTAAAAACACTTTTAATAGCAATTTATGCTCCAAACGACAACCAAGAAGAATTTTACAGAAAACTACTCATGAAAATAATTGAATTGGACTATTAATATTTGTATGATGGTAGATTTTAATGGAATAATTAATGATAACATGGACTATAAAATGCAGTAAACAACAAAGAAAATTAGAAAGACATTGCCAAAATCCTTCTTTTGAACAATAGAGAAAATAAATTTAAAAGATGAATGGAGAGAGAGAAACGTGGAAAATAAACAATACACTTTTTACTCAAATAGACATGCATCATGGTCCAGAAATAGATATTATATGGATGTCAATGGAACTGATTTCTAATATACAAAAAATTGAAATAGAAGCAAATACTTGGGCAGACCATAATCCAATGACAATTACATGGAAAGGACAAAAGAGGAAGTCCAGATGGACATCAAATAATACGATATTAAAGGGAAAAGACCGAACAGAAAATTGAGAAAGAATTGGTTTCTTTTTTAAAGAAAATAAAAAGAGGATACATCGTTACAATACATTATACAATCTCTGGGACACAATGAAAGCCTACACAAGAGGCTTGATAAAAGAGTATACAAGAAAAAGAAATACAAAAATGAAAAAAAACTTTTAAAATACTGGAGGACAACTATAAGAGACTTGAAAAAGAGTTACAGAAATTTCCACAAAAAATAGTAAAATTAAAATGGATATAATTAAACATAAAATGGTTATTAATGGAAAAGGAGGAACTAGCAAAAAAAATTAGAAATGCTAAACAAGAACTATGTTGAAGATGCAAACAAACCAGGCAGATGGCTAGCCTATAAATTGAGAAAGGAAAGAGAATAAAGAAAGATAATTCAATTAACAAATGAACAAGGACATGTTTGCTACAGAAATGTTGAGAAGAAAAAAATTATACAAGATTATTATGGAAAATTGTATGTTGAAGAGAATGTTCTGGAAGAAAGAATTAAAAATATTTACAGGAAGTGAATTTACCCCAGATACCTAAAGACATTGAAATGATGCTAGAAGGGAACACAACAATGATGGAATTAACAGAAGTACTTAAAAAACAAAACAATGGAAAAGCACCAGGTCCAGATGGATTGTCAGCAGAATTTTATGAGACATTGCAAGAACTACTGAAACTTCAACTATTAGATGTTATGAATGAAGTTATGTCAAAGAAGAGAATACCCAAAACATGGTCAGAAGCATATATTACACTTGTGCCAAAGGAAGACACAGACCCACAGCAAGTTAAAAATTATAGACCTATTGTCGGGCTTCAACAATGCTGCCAACGGAATGAAGCCTGACACATCGTTATGGTTGGGGGAGAGCTGCCTACCTTGATGGTCCCAAATCGATGACAGCTGATGAAGCCAGGCGCAACTGCCTCTCCCCACTTCGGTACAACCGGATGGGAAAATGCCTTGTCAGCTGTTCGGTGTTTTGCAAATCTCTAAGCACAACACCTCCCATTCTTCTCCATGTGACCAGCCGAGAAATACTTCAGGATATCCTACTTACCACTTTAGCACAAGGTCGCATATTTACAAAGCTTGATCTACAAGAAGCATATTATTGAGTACGAATTAGGGAAGGTGATGAATGATAAATAAAAGATGAATACTTTTAATTGTCCATTGGGTAGTTATTGTTATAAGGTGATGCCATTCAGACTGCAAGGGGCTCCAGCTGTATTCATGCAGCTGATAAATGACGTACTGTATGAACATTTATACAGAGGAGTTTTGGTTTATTTATTCAAAGTCTGAACAAGAACATGCCTAATGAGTCAGACAGGTGCTCAAAAAACTGTTAGACACTCAACTTTATGTGAAGCTCTCAAAATGCGAGTTTCATACCCAACGACTGGATTACCTCAGTTACCATATTTCTGAACGAGGTATTGAGATGGACCCAAAGAAAGTAGAAACCATGTTAAAGTGGCAAGCCCCAACCATTAGGAAACAGCTGCAGAGTTTCTTGGGGTTTGCAAATTTTTATTGGCAGTTCATTCCCTGTTTTGCCAATGTTGCTCTACTGCTGACAGATTTATTAAATACAAACCTCTAGAAATGAAAGATACAAAGGCAAATACTAAGCTGCCATGGACAGAGGTGTGTCAACAGGCATTTGACAACTTAAAGGAGTTATTTGCAAAGGAACCAGTGTTAAAACATCCAGATATTGAGTAATCCAGGCAGATGCCAGTGACGTAGCATTAGAAGCAGTGCTATTGCAAAGGGATACGGATGGGTTTTACACCCGTGTGCATGCACTTCTTGTAAGTTCAGCCCAACTGAACGTAATTGGGTGATATGGGAGAAGGAAGCTTTTGTGGTTCATTGGTCATTATTGACCTGGAGACATTTGTTGAAGGGCAGTCCATAACCATTCGAGGTATGGACTGACCATAAAAATTTGGAAGCCCTCCAAAATCCACGTTGTTTATCACTGAAACAGGTTCGTTGGGCTTTATTTTTTAAGAGTTTTAGATTCACATTGAATCTGAATTTTTCCCAGAAGGGAAAAACTTTATGGTGGATGCTTTATCCCAACTTCCACAGTATTGTAGCCAACTGCTACTGCTAATGGAGGACACAATCCAACTGCTTATAATGATAATTGATCTAGTCACAGGATCTAAAGCCGTTATACTAGCACCAGATCTGCCTGTATTGTTAGCAGAAGATAATTGGTTGGCACATAACAATAAATCAAATCGAAATGAAAGATGGTATAACCTGGCATGGGAACAAAATTTATGTACCAAATGTATTGAGATCAGTGGTACTGAAAAGATGTCATGATGTTAAGCAAGCAGGACACTATGGATTCCTGAAATCATTACATTTAGCAAAATGACAGTTTTGGTGGCTGGGCATGCGATCGGATATCGAAGCATATGTGAAGTCCTGTCCAACTTGCATGATAAATAAAATAGGAAAACCGATGGGTCTATTGTAGTCTGTATCGGAACCAACAAAACCATGGCAAGAGATCGGAATTGATTTTATAGTGGATTTACCAGAAAATAACGGATACACAGTTATACGGACTGTTATTGATTTATTTTTGAACAGGCACATTTTATACCATGTAAATCAGGGGTCCCCAACCACTGGTCCTCGGACTGGTACCAGTCCATGGATCATTTTGTACCGGGCCGCAAACCTTGGGCACTGCCATCTTGTTTCGACGGCTCTTCCGGGTTTTCGGTTGCTTCCGGGTTTTGGGTTGGAAAGTGCTTCCAGGTTTTCAGTTGGAAAGTGGCGTTTGGGTGCTGAAGGAATCCTCATGCTTTAGTTTCATTGAAGGGGGGGCAGCTTTGAACAAAGAGCCATCCCAATGGCGGTGGAGTCTCACGTTACTCAGGTACCGGTCCTTGGAAGAATGAATAATCATGAAACCGGTCTCTGGTACAAAAAAGGCTGGGGACCACTGGTGTAAAGGAATACCATCGGCTAAAAAACTAGCACAATTATTCATGCAACAAATATATTGATTACATGGAGCACTCAAATGGATTATATCTGATAGAGGAGTGCAGTTTATATCCAAATTTTGGTGTGGATTCTTCAATGCAATTGAAAGGAGCTGACACCTATATCCCGACTAAATTCAGACTTTAAAATCTTTGCTTCAATTTTGACAGAAAGACTGAAAAGACTGAAAACATTAAATAATTTTATTCATCCTGATCAAAATGGATTTTTGCCAAAGGGACAAATGAAAGACAATATGAGAATAATTCTGGATACTTTGGAATACTATGAAGCACATCCTGAAAAATAAATGGCTTTGATGTTTTTAGATGCACAGAAAGCCTTTGACAATGTGAGTTGGCGATTTATGTTATTACAATTGGAGCAGATGGGCTTTGGTAAAAAAATTACTCAAGCCATACAAGCAAACTGCAACGGTAATGATAAATGGAGAGTTTACAGATTCTATAAAGATAAGAAAAGGGACTAGACAAGGTTGTCCACTGTTGCCTCTGTTGTTTGTGTTAACATTGGAAGTGTTGAATAGGAATATTGGAGAAGAAAAAGAAATAAAAGGAATGAAAATTAAAAAGGAAGAATACAAATTACAAGTCTTTGCATATGACCTTTATATTAGAGGATCCATTGGAAACAGCATCTAAATTTATAGAAAAAATAGAAGAATATGGAGAGGTTGCAGGTTTGAAAATAAATAAAGATAAAACAAAGATATTAACAAAGAATATGTTAGCAAGAAAAAAGAAAGTATTGGAGGAAGCTCTGAAAATCCAGATCACAAATAAAATTAAGTATTTAGGGATGCATATAATGGCAAGATGCAGTACACTTAAGGAGGATAATTATCTAAAACTCAAACAACAGATTGCAACAGATCTGACAAAATGGGAAAATTTACAATTATCATTAATTGGGAGAATATCTACAATTAAGATGAATGTATTGCCTAGAATTTTATACTTATTCCAGACAATTCCAATCAGGTTAAGGAAAGTGTACTTTGAAGACTGAAATAAAATAGTGTTGAAATATATTTGGCAGGGAAAAAAAGCAAGAATAAAACTTAAACTGCTACAAGATGCAAGAATATGAGGAGGATTTGCTTTGCCCAATTAGGAATTATATTACCAGGCAACAAATTTGATTTGGGTAAAGGAATGGAAAATGTTGAGGAACAATAGATTATTGACTCTGGAAAGACATGACTTGCTGATGGGATGGCATGCCTTCCTCTGGTATAAGGGAACCAAAACAGGAGTATTTTAAAAGACATTACATTCAAGAGGCATTGTTATTAAACTGGGAAAAGATTAAAAAGCAGTATTACTTTAAAAAATCCCACTTTGGTTATCTACTATTGAAGCTTTTTCTTATCCAATAATGTATAAAAAGGAACAAACAGTTAAGATATAGAGAGATATCAAATGAAAAGGGTAAACTTAAATCTATGCAAGCATTGGAAGAACAAGGTATAAAGATGAACTGGTTTTCATACGTACAATCTAGATTTAATAAAGATCTTAAAACAAGTTTTTCATGATAAGTTGACTGATTTAGATAAAATTTTAACAGGTACTGACAAAAAAGTAATTTAAAAACTTTGTGGAGATTTACTAGAGTTTAAATTAGAGGAAGAGCAAGTTAAAGAAATGATGATTGCTTGGGGGGGAAATTTTGGATATGGGATTGATTTAGAGAAATGGCAAAAATTGTGGTCTCAAAATTATAATATGACAATGTCAACTGCCTATAAAGAAAATTTGTATAAGATGTTTTACAGGTGGCAACTACCCCTGACAAGAATTGCGAGAATGTTTCAGAACAAATCAGATAAATGTTGGAAATGTCATCAGATACCTGGTTCATATTACCATATGTGGTGGACATGCACGGATGCAAAAAGATATTGGACTAAAATCCACACATGGCTGGAAAAAATGATAAAGCAACATATAGACTTTAAGTCAGAGATATTTTTATTGGGAATCATACCGGAAATATACAATAAAGAATTGAAATATTTGATTGTAAATGTGCTGTCCAGCCAGTATAAAGAAATTGGGACAGTTAGTTAGGAATTGAGAGCTGTCCCCTTAAGGGAAAGCATCATGCTAAATGTAGTCAAGGTATCCTGGGAAATGTAGTCCATGTCATGTGACCACATCTGTAATCCTGATTAGTCACTGAATTGACCCTTGGAGGGCTGGGGAAGGTCCTTCACTCTCTTGCCTGAACCAAGCAGCATGCCACTGCTTGGACCTTCTGCAACTCCGTTATGACATGGATTATGAGATGAAATATGGGATGAAAGATCACTATCAATTTACACTATGATTTCAACTATACAAAGGATTGGACATTAGAAGAATTTCATCTAACTGTGAGTTATCTTGAGGATACCTAATACAATCCAATAAAAGAAACTTTGTATGGAAGAAGTTGTAAGAGTTATTCTATCTGTCTTTAGATTCAACAGTTGAATCGAAAACCAGAATAGTAAATGTTTTAAGAGTGGCTAGAATTGTATTTGCTAAGAATAGGAAAAATGAAAAAATACCTATGTAGGAGGAAGCTATAAAGAAAATAATGGATTGTGCTGAAATGAGTAAATTTATATTTGAAACTAGAGAACAAGAAGATGAACAATTTTATAAGATATGGGATTTATTTTATCAATGGTCAGACAAAAAGGCATGGTAATTAAAATATGTTAGGAAATTTTACAATATAAGATGAATAGACTGATATAGAAGACAATATAAAAATATATAACTATGGGCTGAATGTATAATATGATACTCATATAAAATTTAGAATATTTCATATAAAATGAAGGAATAATAGTTTAGTCAAAAGAATGATTAATGATTGATAATATATGAATATATGTTACATTGAGAATGTGAGAATTTATACAAATTGTAAGTGGGGACTATGAAAGGATAGCACAAAAGATTTCTAACCAACTGACACACTGTATGTATATAACTGGAAAATGGTTTTATGTTTTTATGCTTTGTTTGTGCATGTTTGTTTTTAAAAATAATTTTTTTTCAAAAAAAAAAAAAGAAAGAAACTTCAGATCTGCTCCCTGTTATTCCAGACTGTCAGACAGGAGCAATTAGATGGTGCAAATTGGTTGACCTTTTGCAGCACAAGAAGGTTGAGATGTTCCCCTCCTTCCTCTCTGGATTCCCTCCAAAGGATCTCAGATTAATGGATCTCTATCGGGACCCCATACCTGCCACGGCTGCAGCCTCGGAGCCCCCAACCTCTTTTCTCCCTCCTTCTTTCCCCTCCTTGATCTGGAGGAATAGGCGGCATTCATGACCTGGGCCAGAGTCTTCATGACAGCGTACCAAAGTTGAAGATTTATGATCCGTTTTCTGTTCCTTTTCTCCTGGGTCTCCAGTGGGGCTTTCTGAGTACATCTTTTACGGCCTTTTACAGAAAAGCCGTGCTTGGAAAGAGAGCAGTGGAAATAATGATATTGAAACTGATCTTCCACAATGAAATAGGGTTTAAAGACAGCATCCATTGGCTTTTCTTTTGACAGATAACCAAAGTTCCAAATACTATGGATGTATTTGAGAAGTATGTTGTTGATTATTAAATAACCTACAAAATTTGTGAGGATCCAAACTTTCCCTTCAATGGGTCCTGACAAATGCAGAAGTGCTTCATGGAAAGGAAGAATTCTGTCCCAGATAGAGTCATATTCTATGAAGTGAACAAAGATGTTGACTTGTCTCCACTTAGAGAGGGCCTCCCTGAGGGGTGCTGTGTGTCCAGTTGTTGAGAACAGTTGTGATATAACAACACAAATTCCATTCCTGAGAAGCATCGGAGGGAAAGTCCTCATGAAATCCTCTCCCTTCTCTATGTCTGAAGCAAAGAGACCAATCAGGGTCCATCTGAAATGGAGGAGCAGCTGGACGATTGCTGGGTACTGGAATCCTTCTTTGGGGAGCAATGGGTGGAAAAAGGGGAATCTCCTTTTTTCACTCAGAGCCTTTGAAGCAATCTGAAAAATAATGAAGAATAGTATATATAATGTGGTCCAGATCAACTCCAAAATATTAGTAATTGACAAACCCAATTTTGTTCTGATGAACATATTAGAATAGTTTGTTCCTTAGTCACGGTTTAAATATTTAAGGCAGTTAAATATTTAACAAGTTTGTACATAAAAATGGAATGCAAAATCATATTAAATTAAAAAACAATTAAAATGCAATATAAATTTCTGTGTCACCCCTACAATTCCAACTGTCAGATTCAAATTAGCAGATGTCAGATAAAATGTTTGGATCTAAGATATAGGGCTGTATTATATGCTATTTTTGAGTACTGAAACATATTTCTCAGCTTCTATATACCAAATTCTTTGTGGAACAATTTTTCAGCTTCTTCTCCAGATGTACAAGAGACTAAGAGACCTCAACTCCAAACACAATTGTCAGTTGTACAATCCAATAAATCTTTAACTGAAATTTTGTCTGTTTTGGGACTCTGCCTGTTTCATCGCTTTAATTTTAAACTAATAATTATATACCCTGAATGAATACAAAGTAGAAATTTTGTAAATGCATAACTTCCTGTATCTCTGAAGGCAGGAGCTGAACTCCTTTTATCCACCCCAAAGATACTCTTCAGATCCTGTGATCTCAATAATTTTTATACATCGATAAGGAAGATATTATTGAAATGTGAAAATGAACATGCTAATTGAGGACCTCAAAACCTGGATAGTTTTTCAATAGTTGAATATTCAGTAAAATATCTTCTACAGGGACCTTATGGCTCTTCAGGTCTTTAATGGTGAATTTGAAGATGAACAAAACAGACCAAAACATAGTTTATATGTTCCCCAATATTCTGAAAAACAGCTCTTGAATTCTATAAAGATATTGGATCTGTTGTTCATCCCCACCACCCCACTCACCTTAGACAGAGAAAAACACACACAAACCTGTGGGACTTTGTAGGTGCCTACAAACATTGATATCTGGAAGGAGATGTCCCTCTCAGCTGCATCAATCAGAACCAGGAGGTTCTCCTTCTTCCCACAGCCGTAGTTGGGGACATTGGCTTCCCCAGTGGAGAGCATGTCCAGCAAGGCATCTGAAGTGTGCAAAGGTCTCAAATAGTTGTCATGGATGTTATAACCAAGTGTGAGATTGTGCAGGAACAGGAAATTCTTGTTGATCGTATGAACACCAAAAATTAATTGTAGGACAATTTTTAAATCATAAATCTCCCTATTGTAAAAATAATGTTCATGTTATAGTGAACAGCAACAAGAAATACTTTTAAAATATATAATCCTTCACAAACCTGCTAAGCCTTAGGCCAACATTGACCCAAATCCAATGATCAATTATGCAACTATGGAAATGGGCGAAGAGAGGCAACTATAATTGTTTCAATCACTACTTAAACAAAGGTCATTATTCAAGTGATGAACTCAGGATTGAACTGAGAAAGGAAAATCATCTGGATATCCTTCAGGTTTTTTTTCAACCTCACCTTTGGATTTTACTCTCTTCCACAAAGTAAGGCAAAAGAGTGAAGCCATGGAAATAAAAATCAGTCAGGAAATTAGACAGGTCCCGCAGTACAAAAATAAGTGAAATAAGAAGAAAAGGAGAGTGTTAGAATTGCACATGGAGGGTGTGCAACTCCATCACCCTGCATGACTTACGAAGGAGAAGATATAGAATGAGGGCTGTTGAAAGGCGACATTATAGGTGACACAGTTGTGACCACACCAATGAGATGGTCTCCAGGCCTGTAAAAGCTCCATCGATTGTTCCCATCCTGGTGCTCCAAACTCAGCGGGCATTTCCTTCTCAGCTTCCCACAGACTGATGGGGACAACAGCAGCAGCAGAAGCAGGAGGTCCATCATTCATGGCATTAATCAATCCATTCCGTTTCTAACACAAACAAGAACAGCTGGAAAAATGCAAAGACTCTGAGAAGTGCCAGTGGCTTTCCTGATCTAAACAGAGAACCACTCAGTTTCATCTGCAAAGGAGAGAAAGATGTAATCAAAAGCAGAGCCTGTACCTGTCCCAAAACTTGGTCCCAGAGAGCTTCACCCAAGGAATTTATCCTTTTCTGATAGATCCTTTGCATGTGGCTTCAGTCTAATGCCTACATTAAAGTCAAAAACTGGAGATATAGCATCACAGGTCTCAAAGGTCATAATTACAGCAAGAAGCAACTTCTCCTCTTGGGATCCTGAACTTTTTCTGGGCTCCATTTGCAGAGGAGAGGCTGAAATAAAACATGTTAGTAAAAATTACAGATACACCCCTGGGATCATTCTTCTATTGTGGTTGTGGTCCTTCCTTTCTGTCAGGGCAAGTCCAGAAAGTGATGCTGGGGAAGAGAGTTCAACACCCAGGAAATTGACTTTTGCTGTCCTTCAACATGGCCTCTTCTCTCCAGAGATTGCTGGGGAAGGTCACCCAGAGCTATGGAGTTTGGTGCCATTTCTAAATTAATGCCATTTAACTGTCGTGTCGTCTTTTTTTTTAAAAAAAATTGTTTTTCTTTTTTACACATCACTTCATGTGAGCAATGTGATTCCAGATTACAACATGTATACATAGTCATACTTACATTTTCAACTTTCTTATTTAATAATACATCAAATTATTATCCACTCCACTAATCTTCAAATAAATTTCCATTTCATATTTCAAATCATTAATTCAATATCAAAATCATTTCCCCATGTATTTTTTCAATTCTTTATCCCCTATTATTTTCATTTCAGCTTACCACCTATGTTATTTTACCTTTCGTGTTATTATCTTCATTAATTAACTCAAGACCAAGATATAGTAAACACACAAAAAAGCAAGAATAAAGTAAAATTTATCTATTTCGGATCCACATAGTATATTCCTCAATGTACAATATATCTTATATTTATTCCAACATTATTCATATAAGCATTTCATTTTTTTTATTTCCACACAGCCAAATTTTACCCCTGTAATTTAAATATCATTCCCCTCTTTTTAATTGTAATCTAATATTCTCGTTATAAAATTCCAATATGATCCATATTTTTTATTTTCTCATATTTTTTGTTTAGTCAATTATATTTTCTATTTCATTTAGGATATACAGTATGTGTATGTGTTTATATTTATCTATCTATCTATCTATCTATCTATCTATCTATCTATCTATCTAT
>BLBF01016501.1:1060659-1071643 GCA_015471245.1 Laticauda colubrina
TATCTATCTATCTATCTATCTATCTATCTATCTATCTATCTATCTATCTATCTATCTATCTATCTATCTAATAATGGATTAATAATAATAAGACCCATCTCTTATTTCATTTTCACTTTTCTCATATATAGTTATATAACGCTCTTCGGGTAATTTCCAATACATTTTGAATTTCAACTCTCCCCATTTTAAGTTTCTAATAAAAAAATACCCAAATACATTTCCATGTGGCATCCCCCTTTTATATCCTATCTAGCCCTTATATCTAAATCTCTCAGCCTTGTCATTTCTCTTGGTTTTAGCAAGTTTTCTCTTTTCTAAGCTTTCCCAAGCTTTCCTTTTTATTTCCATCTGCCAGTCATCCATCTTCTCCCCCACCCTTTCCTGTTCTCTTTTTGAAGTTTCTTCTTGTAGATTTTCTTCTTTATTTAATCCTGGGAGTGTTTTACTCTTTTATTTATTAACTTTGTTATCAATGTCATAGTTTTAGTTCCTTTAATGTCTTTTGGCGATATCTCTTGTTCTCCACATTCAACTGAGCCACTTTTCTCTTCCTTTAACTCCTCCTCTTTGAGATTTCTTTGTTCTACAGACTGCCTCACCATTATATTTTTTTTGCCAGTATGTCCAATAATTCCCTTCTTTCTTTCAGCATTCCACTTACAATTTGCAATTCCAACTTAAAGTCTTTGTTTATTTCTTCCATTTTTTAAATCAGTTGAGTTTATACAATTCAAAGTCAGATAGAGATAATCAGAGTTGGAAGGGACCTTGTAGGTCAGCTAGTCTAGTCCCCCGCCCAAGCAGCGGGCCCTACACCATTTCTGACAAATGGCAGTCCAAACTCTTCTTGAAAGTTTCAAGTGATGGCGCTCCCACAATTTCCAAGGGCAAGCTGTTCCATTGGTTGATTGTTCTCACTGTCAGAAAGTTTCTCCTTGTTTCCAGGTTAAATTTCTCCTTGTTCAGTTTCCATCCATTATTCCTTGTCTGGCCTATAGAAGCTTTAGAAAATAGCTTGGCCCCTTCCTCCCTGTTGCAGCCCGTCAAATATTGGAAGACTGCTATCATATCTCCCCTGGTCCTTCTCCACTAGACTAGCCAAGCCCAGTTCCTGCAACCATTTGTTGTATGTTTTCACCTCCATTCCCCTAATCATCCTGGTTGCTCTTCTCTATACTTTTTCTAGAGTCTCAACATATTTTTTATAATGTGGTGACCAAAACTGGATGCAGTACTCTAGGTGTGGTCTTACTAAGGCTTTATAGAGTGGTATTCGTACTTCCCTTGATCTTGACTGTATCCCTCTGTTAATACAACTTCAGGTTGCATTAGCTTTTTTGGTGGCGGCTGAACACTGCCAGCTCATATTTAGCTGGTTGTCCACTAAGACTCCAAGATCCCTCTCACAGTTACTGCTATTGAGCCTGGTTTCACCCAGTCTATATGTGTACTTTTGGTTTTTCTTGCCTAAGTGTAGGACTTTACTTTTCTCTCCATTTAATTTCATTTTGTTAGATATGGCCCAGTGTTCTTGTCTGTCAAGGGAACCATCTGGATCTTGAGCTTATCTTTTTGGGTGTTAGTTATTCCTGCCAGTTTAGTATCATCTGCAAATTTGGTAAGTTCCCCTTCTATTCCCTCATCTAAGTCATTAATGAAGATATTGAAGAGTACTGGGCCTAAGATGGAACCTTGTGGCACCCCACTGCTTACTTCCCCCATGTAGACTTAGACCCATTAAGGACTACTTGTTGAGTATGGTTTGCCAGCCAATTGTGAATCCATCTAGTGGTGGTGCTATCTATTCCACTTTTTTCAAGATTACTAAGAAGTAGGTTGTGGTCTACTTTGTCGAATGCCTTGCTGAAATCTAAATATATTATGTCCACAGTATTTTGCTGGCCTACTAATTTAGTCACTTTGTTGAAGAATGAAATAAGATTGGTTTGGCATGATCTGTTTTTAACAAACCCATGCTGACTGCTAGTTATTACTTTACTTGTTTCTAGATGTTGGCAGATCTGGTTTTTTATTATCTTTTCCAGTATCTTTCCAGGTATTGATGTTAGGCTGATTGGTTTATAGTTTCCTGGGTCTGGTTTTTTCCTTTTTTGGAGATGAGAACCACATCAGCTCTTTTCCAGTCCTCTGGTAGTTCCCCGGTGTTCCAGGATTTTTCAAAGATATGGTGCAGTGGTTCTGAGATGACCTCTGCCAGGTCTTTTAAAATTCTGGGATGTAATCCATCAGGGCCCGGTGATTTGTTTTTATCAAGATCAGACAGGTGTTCTCTTACTATTTTTTTTGCTTATTTTAACTTTTATTTCTGATCTATCTTTTACAGTTATGTTTTTGGTAGGTTGAGGTATAGTTTCTTTTTGCGTGAAGACAGATGCAAAAAATGAGTTAAGCAGTTCTGCTTTCTCTCTGTTGCTTGTTACTTCCTTGCCATCTTCTCTTTAGTAGACCATCTGTTTCCTTGATTTTTTTTTTCTTGTTATTTATATGTTGGAAGAAATTTTTTTTATTATCTTTGACTTTTGTTGCAAGTCTGTGTTCGTTCTGAGCCTTTGCTATCCTGACTTCGTCTTTGCAGATTCTGGCTGTCTGCTGATATTCTGCCTTAGTTGTATGTCCTTCTTTCCATTTTCTGTACTTGTCCTTTTTTTCTTTTAATTTGCCAGAGAGATCTTTGTGCAATCATGCTGGTTTCTTCTTGGATTTTTTGTTTTTCTTTCTCAGTGGTATTGTGCTGGTCTGGGCTTCTATGACCATACTTTTTAGAGTTTCCCAAGATTCTTGTTTTCCCCTTGAGGTTTTTAATCCATGGAATCTTTCCCAAGTTCTCTCTGAATTTATTGAAATCAGCTCTTTTAAAATCCAAGGCTCTGGTGTCATTATGTTCTGTTGCTTGTGTTTGTGTTATGTTGAATTCTAGTATGACATGGTCACTCTCACCCAAGGTTCCTGCAGTTTCAACTCCCTCTATCACTTCTCTGTTTGTAAGAATTAAGTCCAGTATGGCTGTCCCTCTAGTTTCACCATCTACCTTTTGGACAACAAAGTTGTCAGCTAGGTTGCTTAGGAACTTATTTGATTTCTCACTTGGTGCATAATTAGTTTTCCCATTGATATCAGGATAATTGAAGTCTCCCATTATTATTGTTGTGTTTTCTGCATATGTTTGTTAGTTGGCTGGCAAAAAGGACATCTATTTTTTATGCTTGATTGGATGGCTTTTAATTTACTCCTATGGCCATGTCATTCTTTTTTTCTTTTATATTGACCCATATGCATTCTAGGAAGTTTTCATCTTTGATTTCATGCATTTCTGTAGCAATATAGTGGTCCTTTACATACAGTGCAACTCCACCTCCTCTTTTATGGGGTCTGGTTTTTTTGAATAGTTTGTTTCCTTCTGCCAGTATATTCCAGTCATGGGTTTCATCCAAGTTTCTGTTATTCCAACTATATCATATTTACCTTCATGTATTCGTCGTTCAAGTTCACCCTACTTGTTCCCCAGTCTTTGTGCATTTGTATATAGGCACTTGAGATCTTTATGTCTGACACTGTGTTTACTGTCTACATAACCTGTGTTGTGCCTGCTTGCCCCTACTTTCTTGCCACCTGTTTGATTAATGCGCATGGTATGGCACTCACTATTAAATGCTTGGTTTTGGTTGACATCAAGGTTGATATTCTTACCTGCACAAACATCTGTTTTGCATGCACTGGTATCCTTATTAGTTTTAGGTTGCTGGGGACAGAGATGTTCTGAATCCATTAATTCTCTGTCCCCGCTGTTCAGTTTAAATATTTATCCAGGAAATCTTTTGTTGTGATCCTTGCCAAAGGTTTCCTTTTGTCTCTATTGCCCTTATTAATCCTTCTATCTCTTTATCACAATCAACATCCAACAGTCCCAGGATATTGCATTCATTTACCCTCTTATTACAATTTCCTACCCCCCTTTTTTAAGTTTCTGGGGTTCTTGTTCTTTTATTATCCTTTTATCTCATAGCAATTATAAGATCAGTAATTTTCCATAAAATCATGAAGAAAAAACGTCTTTAACCATTTGGTGATGCTCTATATCACTTTCCACTTTTCAATTATATTTCAATTATATTATATATCACTTTTCTTTTCTCTTTTCAATTATATTAACATTAATTTTCAACAATTTCCACTATTAGCTTTCTTAAATATTTCAGGCGAGTCCAGCATTTTGTCCAATGCCTAACTGATGCCCAATTATGTATATTGTCTCTGAACTTAATCTCTAATTTCATTGTAACTTTTTATAATCCAATTTTGTTTACCTAACATTTTCCTCTTATTTTCCATTTGCCGCTCTCATACTCTTAAGTGAGGGTTCTTTCTTTCTGCTTCTTGGAGTTATTTAGGAAAAAGTTCAAGTTTTTTTTTTTCTGGTTACACATCACTCACCATTTCACTGCTCCAGCACATTAGGTCCCGGCAGCTTTCTGTCTTCAGGGCAGCCATTAAATTGCTGTTGCTCCCTGTCTTCCAGGGGAGTTAATACCTAGCCAGGGAGGTGAGATGAGGCTCCCCTCGACCCAGCTGGCAGTCTCCCACTCTTTCCCCACCCCTCCGAGGTGGATCAGATGGTTCCGGTCCCACAGGTACCCTTCCAACAAGATAAAAACAGATCAAAGCCACACACAGTCGTGGTTTCTGATCCGTCTTTGATGGAAACGCCACCAGAAATTCTAACTCTAGTGTCTTCTAATGACAATCAGCACCCTTGATCTCTGCCCAAGGTTAAGAGTAGGGCCCATTTGGAATTCTGTTTTATATCAGAATCCCATATATTGATCCTAATTGCAACCAATTTTAAAATTGCTTGTGCCTGAAGTGAAATTTCATTCCCCATTTTTTTCTAGCAATATTAATTTTGGGATAAGAGCTCTTTTAGAAGCAGGAATGTGACAACTTGTGGACTATATCTTTGGGTAAATAGGGAGAAAATTATAGAATGGGTGGAAATTTTTTATTTTTATTTTCTTGTCATTCCTGTGTTATCTTACCATGTTCCTATAATACACCAAGATTCTTTACATTTTGATGTTCCTACGTTTTTAAAATAAAGAACGGACTGTAAGGTCTGCAACTGAGATCTATCAATCTATATATGTCTGTCTGTCCATCCATCCATCCACCCATCCATTCATCCATAAAATTTACTGGTCAACCATCTTGTCACAGGGAAACCTGACAAAGATGGTGGTGATGCCCACAGTGTGGTGGATGGTGTAACCTGATTTCTAGAGACATAACTTCTGGAGATCTGATGGCTCTTCCTCTGTTGTGGGGATCTTCTACTGGGGGCGGGGAGGGACCCCTCTGACCGTCCCATCTCTGAGAGTGAGACTTTACCAAAAAACCTCCAAGGGCTTTGAAGGTGCTATTGGAACTCCTTTGTTCCTGGTTTATTTGCATCCGTTGTTCAGGGAGGATGTTTCTTCACTGGGGGGGACATAAATATGGGCTTCTTGGCCCAGAAGGGGGAACTGGGGGGCTGAGTGGGGGGGGGGGAACTGAAGGGACAGGCAGGCCCACCCTGGCAGGGAGGAGCAGAGGAAGGCCCGTATCCCAGGTCCACTGCTTGGAACTTCTCCCCCTGAACCTCCTTCAGATTCTGCTCTCAGGGCCTGCAGACCAGATCCTGGGTGGCTCCGGGTTCAAGCTGTGGCTTTTCAGGGCCAGGTTGATGTGCGATGAGAGTCTCTCCTCCTCCAGGAGGTTCCCAGACGTGTCTGACCGAAGCCGGGTGAGGCCCAGAGGGGAGGAAGCCCCTCCTGGGTCAGGAATGAGCCCACCCCAAATTCTGGGTTTGTCCCAGGGAGACCCCAGAGGAGGGGAGGAGGTGGGGCTGTGGTCATCCAGGACTTCTCACAGGCCCTGAGGAGGCTCTATGTGGATCTCTGGCCTCTCTCAGGGGGGCTGCGAGGACCCCGGCCTTGTCAAGTGTGTTGTGTGAATGGGTTCCTCGCCTGAAGAAAAGGGTACCCAACACAGGAGTCCTTGACTTATGATCACAACTGAGCCCAACATTTCTGTCGTTAAGGGAGACATCAGCCAAGTGAGTTTTGCCCCTTTTTATGACCTTTCCTGCCACAGTCATTAAGTGAATCATTGTGGTTAATAAGTTAAGAACCCGGTTGTTAAGTGAATCTGACTTTGCTTGTCAGAAGGTCGCAAAATGGGACCATGTGACTTGGCACGCAGCCATAATGGTCATAAACATGAAACTGTGGCCAAGCACCTGAATTCTGATCTCTGCATTTGATGCTGCAAAGGTCATTAACTGAGAAAAGTGGTCCTAAGTCCCATTTCTCAATGCAGCTGTAACTTGAATCGGTCACTAAATGAATGGTTGTAAGTCGAGGCCTGCCTGTGTATCTCCTCTTGTTCAGCTTCTCTTCCAGGAATTCATCTCCTTCCAAGTCTCCATCTTCCACTCACTTCTTGGCCAACAGGTTCAACCTCAGGAAACAAACCATGGTTAAGAGGTGCACGTGTGAATGTGGCCCCAGAGGAAAAGACCTGGTTCAAAGGGTTGTATGGATGCTAGAGGAGTTGGTTGGGTAGGTGGGGCTTTAATCCAGCGGGGGGGGGGGGGGCTGAATTCCAGTCCTGCCTGGGGCACCAAGCCAGCTAGGAGGCTCTGGGCCAGCCGCTCTCTCGGAGCCCTGGGAAAGAGGCAATGGCAACTGCTTCTGAGCAGCCCTGCCAAGACCTCTGGGCCAGCTTCCCCTGGGGGCTTCAGGACAACCTTTCCACCCAGCTGGCCAAGGCTGAGGGGCCTCTCTGGGCCTGGCTTCCTCCTTGCCAGTCAAGCGGCCTCCAACGGGCTGGATTCGGGGAGGGTTTAGCAGGGGGCTGTGCTGTGAGGAGGGAAGACAGGGGTGCTGCAGGGCTGGGGGGTCTGCAGGGGGTCTGCCCCCTCCCCAGTGAGGGCAGGAAAGGGGGTTGGGGGAGAAGGAGGAAGTGGGAGCCCCTTCCATCTGATCTGGGCAGCTCAGGTGTTGTTGGTAAGCCTGCCTCTGAGGGAGGGGCCCTTCTTGGGATTGACTCGGAGAGAGAGCAGCTCTGATTTCACAGGTGAGGGACAGGTGGCCCTCCCAGGTGAGACTTGGGAATCTGCAGGCCAGGTTGGACAGCCAGGTGCTTCTTCCTCCTCCTGCCTTGGGAAGTGGGGCGCCCCATGGAGAAGGCTCCCTTGGGCCTTGCTGGGCAGGTGAGGGGATCTGCCCCATGGGGGCCCAGGGCAGGTGGGGAGGGAATGGGGTGAGGGTCCCCAGGTTGCATCTCTTGCCAGGATCCGAGTCTGGTGTGCCAGCTTTGCACCTGGCAGGTGGAGGCTGCTGTTCAAGCAGGGGTCAAGGGTTGTGTGGAGCCGACCCAGCTTGGTCCAGGCCAGAAGAAGGGCTGAGGCTGGAAGAGAATCTCTTGAGAGATTCACGGGGCTTCCGGTGCCTTTGGGGGGCTCAGGATTGGACCTGGCCCTCCAGCCAAGCCCATCACTGGTGGGGCCCCTCAGTCCCCATTGCAGGACCCCACAGCAGAGTCCCTGCAAGGGTGAAGGTCCCTCCAGGTGGCTCCATGGAGCTGAGGGAGCCAAACTCCGTTGAGCATCATGGGAGTTTGAGTCCTCTTTCACCTGCTTTGGGAAGGAAGGAACCCTCTTTCCTGGGCTGCCTTGAATGGGACAAGTTCCCAGCTATTGCTGGGGGCATCCAGGTGTTTCCAGGCATTTCTGCAGCAGTTTTAGCAAGCTGGGTGCCTCTCAACTGGGCTTTGCCCATAGCCAGTCGTTAGTCTTTCCTGGGGGTGCAGAGGAGGTGGGCTTTAGAGGGAACCAGTCTCACAGCGGCTTCCTTCTCCCTTCCCTTCCCACAAAGGAGCCTCTAAGGGGTGGGGGTCTCGTCCTTGGAGCCCCTGAAAATATGGACGGAAATTTTGAAATAGGTTGACTCCATTTCATGCATTCTGGCAGGTGGGAACCTTCCCCGTTCTGTGTTCATGTGTGAAGCAGGTCTTCACGCGAAGCCACCATTTGGTTTATGTGTTTTGGCTTGGCACCTATTGCCAACATGACAGTTCTCTTCCATCAACCTGGGTTAAGGGCGTTGTGTGGACTCACCTAGTGGGGAGGGTCAACTCAGCCTGTCTGCACACAGGATGGGGAGCTTTTCCTAGGATCCGTTTCTGGCTCCTTGGGGGTTTTCAGCAGCTGCAACACTTGGAGGAAACTATGGCTGAGCGAACGGGGATTGGCGGGATGTGTGAACTGGATCAGAGTTTAGTATTCAGGGAAAAGAGTTGGGACAATGGGAAAGGGACAGAGAAGCAGCTTTAAGGGTGGGGGGGGTCAGTGATTCCCCCCCCCCCCCAATGTCTGGACAAACCTGGATAGAGATTTGGGTGTTCAGAGGATCATTTGGTGACTTTGATGCTCTTTCTCCTGCTTGGAGCCACAGAAATGGTTTTGGATCCTGGTTTCCAGTATTCCCAGTGAGGCCAGGACCGAGGATACTGGGGCTGCTGCCCCCCAGGGCAGAAAGGCTGGGGGCAAATCCCAAGACCGAGAAAAAAGGGGGAACATGGCTGTGACCCTCTCTGGGTCGGCTTCCTCTCTCTCTCTCTCCCTCCTGCCAGGCATTGGGAGGAAGGAAGGAGGGAGGGGCTGCTTCCCAGGGGTTTTTTCTAGGTTCTTCCGGTTGATCCCTGTCCTGCCCATAATGAGCGGGTACCCATGCAGGCATCCCAAAGTCCTGGACTCCAGCCCCCATCATCCTCAGCCTCAGCCGTGCCTTTGGCAGAAGCCCCAAAGGGAGGCCCAGTGGAGGCTCCTCCGTCCCCCAGGGAGGAGCCAGGGGGCTCAGGGTTCCCAGCCAGAGAGCAGCGGTCACAGAGGAGGAGGAGGAGGAGGAGGTTTGTGGCCAGAGAGCCTTGCTCAGGATCCGGGGAGCTTGGGTGACTCTGCCTGAGCTTGAAGGGCCAGGAATGGGCCGGATTCGCAGGGCATCCCAGGCTTGGCTCCAGGGTGGCCTCAGAACCACCTGGGATGGCTCCCAAACCAGGATCCGGGTCTTTAGGGGATATTGAGGGTCAGTCCAATTCACAGTGGCATGTTTCACTTCTGATGGCCATAAGAAACTATGTTTTCTGCATTCTGCAAGCCGGCCAATGACTGAGAGTCTCTTCAGGGTTCTCTGCTGTTTCTCAAAATGGAGGCAACACGTGGAGAGAGGTTGGTCTTGAAGAGGAATGGACTTCAACCCCCAGAGTTCCCCGCCCAACAATGCATGGACTTCATTATGCTGGGCAGGGAATTCTGGGAATTAAAGTCCCTTCATCTTCAAGTTCCAAGTTTGGAAAATGCTGGTCTACCTTTTTCCCTTAGGTGAGGAGTTAAAGCCCTGCACCAAGACTTGGCTAACTCACAGGTTGCTCAATATATTTTGTTTCTTTCTCTGTGTCTCCCTTCTTCCCTCTCCCCCTCCCCCTCCCAGGTAACCCCAGATCCCCCTCAGAATACCCCGCCCTGCATGGCTTCTTCCTGACAGGAGCCTCTCCTGGAAAGACACGGAGCCCAAGCAAGGCTGGAGAAACCCTGGAAGCTGCATCCCCCCAGCATTCAACCAGGGACTCATAAACCAGGTTAGTCTCTTCTCAGAAATGGGGGCCTCTGTTGAGGTAATTCAATGGGGGCCTCTGTTGAGGTAATTTGGAGTTTTACTCCCTCTGACAATTGAACAGTTTGTTTGAACATTTTGAAATTAATATTCCCTAGACGTCTATGCAGTAAATGTATACATTCATCATGTGGCTTCGCATTGTTATAAACTGAGTAAGCCATCTTCAACTGATCATCATGTATTACATATAAATTATTCTTTAAACTAGCAGTAACACTGTTACCCTCTTTCTCTATTATACATTTATCTCCCCTAATGGTTAGTACATAACCAAGATTAACTAAAGCCCTTACTGATTAATACAAATTAATACAAATTAAATTTCAGTTTAGGTACATATAACATAGTTAAATGTTCATCTTTGCAATAAGAATATGGAGTACCTTCACCTGATGCTTTCATCTTCCATCCATTTGCCAATGAAACATATTGTTTACTCGTGGACATCATTACAAACCATTTCTACCTTTAAGGCCCTGTCACATCAGCCGACGGATGCAAAAAGTATGTAAAAAGGACACAGCGGATGAGAAAATGTTCCATCCATTGTTATCCGCTCTCAAAAGTGCCCCAAATTTGCATAAACAGAGCAGACACCAACGGAAAGGAACGGACGGGGAGAGGATGTAACGAGAATGTTAAGCGGAGGCTCCACGGAAGCCTAGCGGATGGAAGTGGATGGCACGTCCACAGGGCTTCTGGGGCAGCACACCAAAGCGGACGCGCAGCGGAAGGAACGGATGCGGAACAGATGCCTAGCGGATACAGCGGATGTATCACGGATGCCTAGCAGATGCCTAGCAGATGCCTAGCGGATGCAAAGCATTCACTGTGCATGCGGGGAGGATGCATTGCGGCAGCCCTGTGGATATAAAAGGATGCAGCTCGCAAGCAGGTGACCATTCAGAGAAAAGACCTGCTGCCAGACACATCTCCAGCCAACAACCATGGGGAAGAAGAGGAAGCCTGTGCCTACTCCTGCCAGCCCTGGCAAGAAGGGCAGGGACACCATCTCACCCCCTGGCGCTGACTCTGCTTCTGCTGGGGCTTCTGCTGCTGGGGCTGACTCTGCTGGTGCTGGGGCTTCTGCTGGTGCTGCTCCTGGTGCTGGTGCTTACTCTGCTGGTGCTTACTCTGCTGGTGCTGGGGCTTCTGCTGGTGCTGCTCCTGGTGCTGGTGCTTCTGCTGGTGCTTACTCTGCTGGTGCTGCTCCTGGTGCTGGTGCTTCTGCTGGTGCTTACTCTGCTGGT